>VXAY01006446.1:422405-605538 GCA_013399855.1 Oxyruncus cristatus
GTGGCTGTAGGGGTGCGGGGTGGCTGTAGGGGTGAGGGGTGCAGCTGAGCCCTGGGGTGCACCCCCAGCAGCCCTGGGGCCCGGGTGGCCGGTGGGAGCTGTTGGTGGCGATGTGCAGTTACAGGCAGCAGCCTCACGAAACAGAAAACTACCACTTAAAACTCTGCACAGAAATATAGAGAGAGATTCAGAACTATTTACATTTTAATACAACTATTTCATGTGATTAAAGTAAACAGATAAACAGATCAATATGTTGAAACAGATGTATAAATATATAGATAGACATATTGCACGGAAACCTCAATATTTCATCCAAATGAAATACTCTATTCCAAATATGCCCTGTAGGAGTTTTGCTCAGGGCTATGCTTAGGTATAGTCAAAAATTCCTGATAGCTAGTCACAAGAGAAAATATGTTCTCTTACAGATAATTGCTACTGGCAGCTAGAGACCCAGAGAATTTGATGTGCAATAATGTGACCTGACTATGTATTAAACTTTTTTGAAGGACATGCGTAGAGAAATTTTATATGCTTCTCACACACTGTAGGTTTTTTGGATTTCACTTGTGTTAGCACATTTTCAACAACTGTCCTATGCTTAATATCTGTTACATTTCATCCTACTAGTTCTCAGCCATAAAAGATCCTAATATTATGTGTTAGGTTTTTTTCCAAAACAAATGAGCTTAGAAATGTAGGGTGGAGAGGAGACAGGAAGGAGAATAAAGCCCAGGTGACTTGTAAGGAATATGTAAACAAAGCAGAGTTGCATTATTGATGATAGAACTACAGAAAACAAAAGCAGTAAATATTTTTTCTTTAAAAATGCATGAGATTAACCATTCAAGTGCTGCTTGTTTCCCTGAATTCAGTTGGAATATTGTCATGTAAGCATCCACTTTGTATCCATGTATGTGCTATTTACCTCTCTGTTGTCTCTTAGAAAAGCTTAAAAGACGACTGTCTTTCTATACTAAAAAGGTTGTATGATGTATAGAGCCTTTTATCCTATTGGAAAATACATAGCAATTATATAAAAAAGAGTCAGTTAAAACAAAATGTCAGAATTGCTTGCTATTAGACTTACCTATTCCCTTAGTGCTGGTTTTTAATATTTTGTTTCCCAGAATTTGGGATTATCACTAAGCAGTCATGTATAGCTTGAATTTTCATAAACTGCCAGGAACTGAAAATGAACTTCCAAAAGATACAAAATGACACAGCTTCAATATATATCTTTATATACCTTATAAAAATTCTTGATATAATCTTGTTTTGTTGTTGGTAGATGTTAATAGGCAATAAATATATATGGTTTTCACTGTCTAAAGATAAAAGGCTGAAGTAACTGTGTCTCTGCATTATAAACTCCTTTTATTCCTCTTATTTATTTTAAACCCCATCCCAGATTCCAAATTTAGATCTATAGTTAATACAAATCACTGAAATTTTCATTTTATCTTTATAATTTTCATTTTTTTTTTAATACTGTATATGAATATGGGCAACAACACAGTGTTTACATGTAAGTTGGCATAATATTTTAATGCAACATAGAAGTTTAAATAGAATATCAGTTGACATTGCTAATATAAAAGATTTCTGACTTATTCTTGTTAAAAAATCATGGTTTTGCAATAATTAAAACTCTAGTATGTGATATTGGTGGAAAGTAGTAGAATGGAGAATATAGGAACTATTTAGAAGAGTGAATTGCACTACTGTTCCTTCGAACTCTTTGAGCTGGGCCCTTTAACAGGGCTGCCTTAACCTTCCTTTGGTGCATCTCAGTTTTATGGAGATGAGGTCAGTACAGATGGTTTGCTGGGATTCAGCAAGTCTTTAGTCTTGACCCTACTTCTGAAGTTCCTGCTTTGCGTTGCTGCCACACAACATTTGATAAATAAGCTTCTCATGAGCGATTAAAAACCTGTTTTGTCAGGAAGGAAACCCTATGGCTCCGTTGTCCATGGGGTGTATGTAACTTAGCTGTTTGACTTCTCCTCATATTCTGCAAACCTGAGCTCTCTGCCTGTCTGGGGATGTTTGAATTAAAAGTTGTTCCATTTTAGCTGTGATAAAAGCATTTTTGTGCTCCTTCAATGCCCCCAGAAAGTGTCTTCCTCCTGTATCAGTGGGGTTGCAAACATGCCGGGAGGGCGATGTGTTTCCAGTTTTCGGGGGGGATGGTCCCAGTTGCTGTGTGATGCGAGGCAGACGGGTGGCATCAGGCTGTTAGCAAATAAAAGATGAAGGCAGCAGCAGCGGGTTAGGGCCTGGGGCTCAGCGAGTACTCCATTCTCCTGCAGCAGGTTCAGGCCTGAGGCAGCACAGTAGAGCTGGGTGCTGCAGGAACAAAGCAGCCCTGGCAGCAGTGCGGTTCGTCCGGGGCAGTTACAGGGCCGTCGGGCACGTTGCACCATTTGGCTCGGTCCTTCACCCGGAATTCCCCAGGAATGGGGATCAGGTCATACGTGCTGCAAAAGCCTGTTTAGTGCAACCTGCATGATGAAACCAAGCATTTCCTTACTTAGAGGATTGTGAAAGTTGTTTTTATGGAATGTGTAAAGAAAGACAGGTCTAAGCAAAGCGAGTATAAACCCAACCGTACAAGATGTCCCAGCTACTGACGGCTGCTGAGCAGTCCCACCGGCTCCGTGATAGAATCCTGAGGACAGGGGGAAATGAGAACACAGGATCAGGAGAATTCACTGCCCAGGAAGGAAAGTAGGGAAGAGACAATCCTTTGCATATCTCTGTAAGGGAATGTATATTCAAGCAAACCTCTATTTCTTTCTTTTACGTATTTGCCCCTATGAAAGGCTTTTAGCCCCAAACCTGTCCATTTTTCCAGTATTGGTCTAATAATTATTTTTTTTTTCTCCATAACCTGTGCCGCACTTGGATTCTTAAGACCAAAGCTGGATATAACAACTTCACTACTACACTTTTGAGCAGAAAAAAAAAAAAAATTGTCCTTTCTTCAAAAACAAACAAAAATCTGTGTAGATGAGCAGAGCTTTCCACTTTCTAAAGTTCAAATCAAAATATATATATTCCAACAAATAAAAAAATGTCAGGCTTATTTTAATCTTGACGATAGAACTTCTAATGGTTTGAGGGTGGAGGCAGAGCAAGCTATTATCTACCTTCAGTTACACTGTGTAGTCATAAACGTTTGGGCTTGTTATTTCTAGCACTGAGACCCTGAAGTCAGTGGGAACCTCTCCGTTAATATGAAGCAACAGATCAATCCTGAGAGAACAAGTTTTATTCATTGTAAGGCTAGACCTCGACAAAATACAGTGAAATATAATTCCTAGAAATCAATTGCTGTGTTGATCTTTAAACACTGATGCAAAAAAAAAAAGAAATTACTGTCTTTAACAGTATCCTGTTTTGCAG
This sequence comes from Oxyruncus cristatus, assembly GCA_013399855.1. Lineage (NCBI taxonomy): Eukaryota > Metazoa > Chordata > Aves > Passeriformes > Cotingidae > Oxyruncus > Oxyruncus cristatus. Next base: position 425,817 of record VXAY01006446.1, read on the forward strand.
TCTTCAAGTAGATGAAGAGTCAGAAGAAAAAGTCTGTCTCTCCATAACATTGTATTTTCTTTACACATGAAGCTCTTTTGAAATCAGTGATGCTACAGCCTGGGAAACTGCTAACTTGAGAACTGCATTCAGAGAAACACTGGGGCAACGTAGCAAGAATTTCTCTCTTTTGCCAAGTACACTTGCATTGGTTTGAAATGGAAAAAAAATTGATTAGCTGAAAACAAGATCGTTCTTTCATAGGAAAGAGAAATGAGGAATTTTCTGGTCTTATCAGTGACCTCAAAAGATTTGGGCAAAGAAAGTGTATAAACTTACTATGTAATTCTATAATGATTTAGATCAGTGACAGCTTGTCTGTCTGAATTCATCCATGATTATGCTTTACTGTGATTTCTAAAGCAAATGCTGAAGTCTAATTCAGGGTGGCTGTTATGAAATATTAAAACAATCCACAGGGGATAAAAATCTTTACTACTAAACACCAGTTAAAAACTACATAATTACTGAATAAGCATTTTTTAATGAAAAGTATCTTAAATTTTTTAAATAATGCACATTTAACATAGAGTGGTATCTCTGAAGCAGATGTCTCCTTGACATGTGCATTCAAGCTGTTGGCGGTGACCTTGTAGGGCAAAGCAGTTCTGAAAATTAGCTTTTGCCTCCCAATCTGTGAAAATAATGCTGTAGTGAAGATTTAATAAAAGTCATAGCTTCTCACAGAAGCTTATTTCAGCAAAGTAAACAATTAAAATAATAAATGTCAGCTATTTCTCAGCTTGACAGTTAACACAACGCAGCTTTTGCTTAGCATGATGTACAGAATGTATGGGAGGTATACCTATAATTCATTTTATCTATGTATGGTTGACTTACTATATTTTAGCACAGAGATAATTTAACAAATAACGCTGCAGTTTTCATAGTGGTGTGAGAGCTTGGGGAAAACCCATCTGGCATGCGAACAGCGTATGGCTAAAACAGGGGAGAAAAATGAAATTAGGGAATTTTGGAAGGATTTTAAGCTTTGCAAGGCAAAGGAGAAAATTTGTAACTGTTGCTGGACTTTTGTGTTCAGATACCTATTGAGGTGGAGCAGAGACAGAAGGATGGGAGAATAAGTTTTGCGCTTTTATGGTAACGTGGCTTTTGCCTGGAATGAAAAAAGCCAGAGGGTGGAGTTGGAGTTTCCAGCTCTGTGCCCCTCTGCAGTTAAATGTCGCTCAGGAGCGGAGTCGGAGGGACGCTGTGATCACAAACTCTAGAAAGCTTCAGTCTGACAAAAGGGTGTGCTGGATCTTACCTCAAGTTAAAGCAGCTTGGGGGTTTTGCCCGGTGTGGCCACCTCTCCTGCCAGGTGGTATCACCAGGCAGCACGGAGGAGACAGCGTAGCCATGTGTCTCACACTGCCTGTATCCAGCAGCTTTGCAGAGGAACCAAAATAGATTATTTTTGTAAGTTTTACGATCTGCTCTGGGCACTTCTGTGGATACCATTCCATTCTGGACTTGCATCTCAGCAACCTTGTTAAGTCTGTGAGAAGAAGTAAAATGTGTGGTGTTTATAACCTCTCTTTTTGCAGCTCTGTTTCTGTGAACCCAATGCAAGGAGACTGAGAATTGTACTTTCAACTCCAGCCATTACTCACTTGAACAGGCAGAACTGCTTACTCTTGTCTCTTGGAGTCCCAGAACTAGCAGAGCACACTTTGAAAGGTTTGTCCTTAACCTCTGCCGCATGTTTCTTGACTACAAGGTATATATAGTGCCTTTTTTTTTTTCTGAATAGTTTGTGAAATAGAGATAACTCAGCATTTGATATTCTTGTAGAGTTAACTGCCCCTCATAGCTGAGAAAGCAAATCGTGGAGACAGGTGAAAAGCCAATGGCCAATGTAAATAAGGTGATGGATTCTGAAAAGTGTAAGCACAGGTCTAAATGCAGTCAACAAGGTTATGAGCCCTCACCTCAGAAGTCAGCATTTTAAAAAGTTGATCGTCAGTGACTAGGAAGCTTAAAAGTCAGAAGCAATGTGCTTGGTCTGTTTCTGCGGGAGCATAGGAAATTATTTCCCAGAGAACTGCAACCTAATATGCATTTGTTTGGAGGTCTGCTTTTCTTCTTGGATACAGTTAGGAAAATCACTTCTATTTAAATAGTAAACCATATGAATGGATTATGCTGTCTCTGGGTTTTATTTTTAATTTTTTTCTAATCCTGTACTCCATTGCAGAATGCTTGTCATAGTCAGGGAAAGGACATCATAGATGAGAACACAGTCCGAATACTGATAGTGCAGATCTGAAAGTTCTTCATAAATGGCTGAGAATGTACCAGACTTAAAGGGAAAAAACCATTCTGTTCTAACTGGTTTCTTTCTTTTTCATGGAGTAAAGCTGAATCTATACAGCAGTCCTGAATGAGTTGCAGCAACACTGCACTCAAAACTGACTGTGTAAAATGTAAAAGATTTTTTTAAGTGGTTTAAAAGATTAAATTCATTCCTAAGTCAATGGTTCAACAGGTCAGGGAGAACCCAAATCAGACTCTGTATGTTATAGGGCTGCCCATAGAAAAAACCCTTCATCTAGCCTTCAAAAAGACACTGAATGAATTGCAACTTCTATGTTACAATTTTATTCACATAGATGTGCTATCGCTGTTTAGCATTTAAATTTTGGCAGGCCTTGGCCTTGATGCAATGCTGTACATTGCATTAAGCAGAGTCACTAGCAAAGAGTGATGCTACAGCCCTTCCCCTTCTCCTTGAGTGTGAGATCTTGTATAAAGTGCTGGTTATTTGGCATTTATAGAAATAAATTGTGCAGGGATTAAAAACAAACTTTTTTTTTTTCAGTAATTAAGAATGGCTTTTATTGCTCTAAAACCTTGTTTAGACCCATTAGCAAGGTTGAGTAAAGAGATGTATCTTCTTATCACTGCAATCAATATGGCTGTAATCGATACAATTTTTATGGCAGCATTGATTCAACGAAGCAGCAGGAAGGAGTCACTGTTGGCTGGAAGACTCTGCAGAACAATTTAGCAAGGAGAAGGCAGGAGTATTGCATAGTAGATGAAAGACTGGTTTGGCAAAAGTTATTGAAGTTTTCACTGCCAGCTTTTGCCTTGTGAGTCTGCAGTCTGTCAGTCTCTAGGAAAGGAGTCCCTCAAGGTACTGAGAATAAATGCAGATGTTAAAGGCCAACTTGTGAACTCATTATCAAGGGATGAGATAGCCGGATCCTGATACCTGTATTTCTGGGGGTAGAAATAACTGTTGTTTCAGCTCTGTTCGTAAGGGAAGGCCTTTATTAGATGTGTGTTTGGTCCTCCACTGCAGACTTTTTGGATTTGAGAGGGGAGCATTTCTGAACCACCTGTGGAACTTGCACTTAGAAAGTGATTGTTTAAAAAGGGCAATTTATTTCAAATTAAATCATGAAGTAAAGTTTATCAAAGTAGAGATCTAATTGCATTTAGCAAGCAAGTGTATTTACAGAGAAAAGTTACAGTGTGTGAATAATCCCAAGGTACCTGATCTCCACAAATTGCTTCATGCCAGATAAGCAGTAGGAGCTATGTGTGTTCTCTGAACAACTGCAAGGTAAAACATGTTGGTTTGCAGTATGGTCAGGTTTTGAGAAACTATCTGGAAAATAATAGACAACACTACATGTCATTTCACACTTTCGAAGTGATGCAGATGGTTAGTTGCCAGGGCTCAGCTGTATGTTCACAGCAGGACACAGTAAACTCCCATGTAATGACTAATATTAAATCATACTATTAAGCAAAAAAAGCCACGCCCAAAACATTTGCAAGAAGGTAATGTGATGCACATACAGATTATTTGCTGTAGCTGTTGAATTGTAAAGCACCTGGTATCAGTAATGGTAGGAAACTGGTATATGGAGCACTGAACAAATTTTTGATTGTAGCTTTTCTTTCAGACTTACCCCAGTTGCTCCCAGGATCACATCAGTCCAAATATTACAGAACTTTGGCTTATAAGGTGATTCTCTTCCTACAGTGACTGTAAACAAAAACCAGTATCTGGAGAAGGACTGGGGTAGAGATGCTGCTGGAGCCAGAATGAGGGTCGAGTAGGACCTGCGACTGCTCTTACAGCGCTGTGTCCCCTGAGCGATTGGAGCCTTAACTCTTACTAAAACTTTTGTTTGATGCATGTGTACAATTTATACATAGATAGGCCATTGTGCTTCGAGGGGATGTTTCACTTCATGGTACTTTTGGCATTTTCAGTATTTATGCAGTTATGGTTCACAAAATGAGCATGTGCTCCTTGGAATTAAGGGGAAAGATGGTTATAAGCAGCAAGAAGGGATCTTTAATACCCACAGGCCTAATGCAGCTTTTGCTATGAACTGTATCCATATATACGTGTCAGAGTGGGTCAAACAATATGAACTAGCTCAAACATTTGTCTTTGACATAAATAGAATAAGGCTGTTGTGTTAGTTTTTGCAGGTTTTAAAATACAGAGTTAATAATCGCCATTACAGTGCCTCTTTTCACATGATATGTTCAATTACCCCTGCCGTGAGAGAGTAAGGAGATCATACCCCATTTTCCTTTCAAGGCATTTGTCATACACTTTCAGCATAGGAATTTTAGGTGCTTCTGAGGAGTGACTTTTTTCTGGTCATGTTTTTCCTCCTTCTTGCATTGAAAAAACTGTGGAACATCACAAAATGTGTAGTATTTGTAAAGCCATTGTATATGTAACTGTGCAATCTGAGCCTTGCTGTGTTCAGTCAAAACCCTGAGGTGACAAGTAGTGATCGGCTTTCACCCCTTTTCCTGGCTATTTATGAATAAGTTTACTTGGAACTCTAATTCAGTAGTGCTTAGAACCAGGTGTGAAAACAAGGCTTTATTTAGAAACTGGTATCAGGCATTCACTTCCTCAGGATATTTGCCACTTGTTTCCTGTGACTGTTTCTAGCAACCAGTCATAAATGTTCTTTGTGTGGTTTGCAAAGGAGATTCTGGTAAGGATTGCTTAAAGTAAATTAAAATAAAATGTTCTTTACAGGCCATTGGTATAATTATAATGGTGAATTCAAAAGACATAATCTTCTCACCGATCCCAGATTTCAATGTGAAATATCTGTGATCTTTGGAGATTTTAGTACAGAATTGCAGAATTGGGCTGTACCAGTTCCTGTGAAAGTCTGTGAAAATCAGGCCATGACTGAAGTGTGAGTGCATGCTGCATATTTAAGTGCACCTGAGGAGGGACAGGATATGCCCTTTCCCACTTTTTTACTTAAGACTTTATGGTTTCTTAAGGGTGTCCCCAGTAGAACCAACAGGAGCTGCAGTTACTGTGCCCTTGTTAAATGCAGGCTAGGTCTTTATTTTCCAGGGTGCTAAGCACCCTTTGTGCTTGGTGACTCAAAGGCAACTGTGCTTGCTCAGCAACTCAAAAATTTGACTCCTTACTGCAGATAGGAGCAATTGGAAGTGCTGGCTGTTTCCCCGGAATGAACTGGGTTTAGCACTTTGCAGAAGAGGAGAGTTTGCCTTACCCACCCTTTGTCCTCATGCTCACAGATGACTAACATTCGCTGTTATTGCTAGTACAGAATAACTCATTATGATGCGAGAGCCTACACTTCAGTCACTCTAAAGGCTTCTCTAGTAAGTAGTGTTGCAGCTCTTTTATGGTGAAGAGAGCTCTAAAACTATTTAAAGCTGTGAGCGTATAGAGTGTCTTCCTTGAGAACAGTGTTTTATAATGCTGAGTAAGGGCTGCTCAGTTGTGTTTGGTGTAGCGATATCAGTAGCACTTGACAGCTCTTTACTGATAGAAACTAGAAGAAAAATCTCATTCCCTTCTCTCTCTTCAGTGTTGGTACAAATTAGTTGTGATGCGCTCCACTCAACTGGAGAAATAAGGAAAGTCCTACTGTAGAGAGGCTTCTACACTGGCTGGTGGATTTAGGACTCAGTTGTTGAGAGGGTGAGTAACAAGAGCTGTAGCTTCTGCCTTGGGTTCTCTCTCTGCTACTGTCACCAGCACTACTGTCATCAGCCTAACATTTTTGTCACAAAACACTCAGAAAAGCAAGACTAATAATCCAAAAATAGGGGATGTCACCTCCCCCCCCAAATTTAAGCACCATACATTGCCATTTCAAAACTAGGGATCATTATCTTTTGTAGCTTGTTACTTTATGTCCCATTTTAGAACACAGCTGAGAGACGTCATAAACATCTCAAGCTCAACTTAAGTTAATAAAGTGAACTGAGATGCTTGTATGGAGGTTGCCTGGTTTGTGGAATAGCTGTCTCCCTAAAAATAATGAATTTCTGTGGACAGCATGTATTGTTGTCTTTGCAGCTTTTATAGATTTCTCATGCGCTAAGATTAAATATTTCCAGCTACTAGTCATTCACTTAATGGATTGCTTATATCGACAATGAATATTGCTATTTCATGAATCTAAAAGAAAAATTAATTTGATAATTGGCTCTATTTACTGGCATTTTTCATATGAAGGTTAATATATCTTCTGTAGATATTGATTTCAAATGGTGCACATGTATTGACTGAAATTAAAGTTCTCTGTCCTCTGCAGAGGAGGACTCTTCCAACTAGAAATAGTAATAGTGAATCTAAAACAAATACGCTATTATAAATGAAACTGCCATTACATAGTTTCAGACAAATGTATTTGCAACTTCACTTACCTCAGGATGGAATTTGTAAACAGATTGTCTGAGAAAACCCAAAAAGCTTTCTCCTGTCAGGGTGGTATCAGGACAGTTTTGTTCACCTTCCTGTAGATGCATGGAAGTCAGCTATAAATGGACTTATAAATTGGAATAGGTATGGAGTATAGGGACTTATAAATGGGATTATAAAAGGCACTGTTGGTTTGTACTTAGCATTATACAGCAGCAGTAAGAACATGGTATTTTGATCATCCAGAAGCAGATTAGAATCTGGGTGATACTGTATCAATGATGAAAGAGAACTCAGTTTCTTTTCCATGCTAAAGTAAAACTGCATAACATAAATGTATCTTAGACATCTTGTCAATATTTATCACAGTCTCTATCGAGAAATGAATTACCAAGTTTTGCTAAATGATGAAGCATGACACATGTAGATTAGCTGTGTCTAGTTCTGTTGCTTGCTATGGGGGCACAGTCTAAATGTGGTTAGTGAATTGGCTACAGTAAATCAGAATTCCCTGTAACTTGTTTCTCTCGATATGTGTGATCTTACACTGTGGACCATCCACACTGAGGATTCTCCTCTTCTTCCTTTGGCAGTTAGTAAATGTGATTTTGTGTTTAGCTTGAGCTATGGGGTATGGCCAGCTTGCTAACCCACTCGGTGCTGTGTCCCTGTCCAGGCACAGTCTCTACAGAAGGCAGCTGCAGGTGGCATTGCTGCCTGTCTGCTAAAAGGTGATAGTTTTGGGGGTGCCCTTTTGATGGGGGGCAGTGCAAAAGCAGCTGCTTTGGTGTGCCTCCTCTCTTTGCTCCTGGCAGGTATTACCAGCCACAAATGGCTGTCACTGCTTGCCCCTCCCAGAGCAGGGAGGACGTGCCCAGCACAGGTGGTTCTGGGCTGGGCAGACACTTCAGTGGTTGTTAGGATCTGAGAGGCGTTCGGAAAGAGCTCCAGAAGCCACCCCTATGCTTTGATTTGGCATTCACTGAAACCCGTTAGAGAACTTGATCAGCGGGTTATTTCATGTCTGCTTTGATACAGATGGAGAGGCTTAGCAGAACGTACAGCGTGTAATTTCTACCAATAAAGTGTTGGTGAGGGTTGCATAAAGACATCTTTGACTTTGTTTAGCATTCTGTTTAGAGATACTGCCTCATTACTGAAAGCCTGTTGTCCTAGAAGAACAGACTCCATTTACTGTCTGAATATTAGCTCTCACTTGAGTTTGATCTGGCATGAAACCTTGATGTTGAATGTTCTAATAATTCTCATTTGAGTTGGTTAACTTAAAGGGAGTAAATACAGCAGCTATAGTTAGAAGAATTTGGCAGCTCATAAAAAAAATGACTTTTTCTTCTGGTGCCTTAGTTCCTCTAATAATTGAATAATCTAATTCTGCAGCTTTTGATTGTAAATTTTTTTTAATAGCAGTTTTATAAAGTGTGTCATGTTGTGTATCTTGAATAAGATTAATTAATTAAAGATGACTTAATTAAGGTGTGGTTAGCTTACTGTGAATATGGAACCTGATTTGAAGCGAAGATCTCTACTCTGGATGGAATCACAGTAACTCTTGTGAAACTCTTGCACTCTTCTGAAGGTGTTTGATTCAAACACTGACCTAAATTGACTGGCCTTCTCTTTTGGAGGCTGACAAGACAGCAGATTACGTCAGTAGGTACTGGACTAATCGTAAAGGAGCCTTAGAACAGTGGTTAAAGAAACACTGATTTTTTTAATGCTAGAAATATTTGTGCATAGGATGGATATCCACATTTGCCCTTTACTATTGCATTGACAAAAAATAAATATCCACACCTGTTTGTTTTTCATCAGGTGGAAATGTGTAGTACACACAAATATTTGCCACCTTGTTTTGACATTGTCCCAAGATATTTACATCTTGGAACCTATTTTAATTTTCTTATTGTGTTGGACTTTGAAGTATTTGGCAATGAAAGAGATGTTGTTGACATACCAAATATTACTTTCAGTTTTAACTGCTTATCATACTGTATATGCTGCATGGAAATGAGAAACATTTAAACAAGTTTACTTCATCTGCTCTTTTCAAGGCAGAAGTATATTTATTTAAGGGAAGGAATAAACAGCCAAGGTTCCAAACGTGGATCCTGAGCAAAATAATAACAAACCCTTTCATAGGTGCATTTCCCAAACAGCTGTGTTTGTGCCTTAGTGCTTCTTTCTTTCCGAGCTGGCCTGTACTTTTGTAAAGACATGGCTGTTCGGAAAGATGAGGACGCCTTGGTACAGCCAACCCGAGCCCCTGCCAGCCATGCTGAGCACAGCTGGAGAGTTTAATAATGGATCTCTTATCTCAGGGTATGTGAAAGAACGGCACCTCCCCTTCCCGTTTTTTCTGAGGTGACAAGACCACATCTGCTGCCTCTCTGTCTCACCTAGAAGTTCTCTCTGTTTCTACTGACATGGAAAACAAGCACCCATTTCAAACCCTGGTTAAAAATGGGTCTCGTGGGGTTCACCTCACTTGCTCTGGCTGCTGGTTTCTTCAAGGGGAGCCAGATGTCTTTTTGGGTCTTAAGAGGCCTTTCTGCTGCATTTTGAATGGGTATGATAATAAAATAAACCCGTATGAATTAATCTGGAAAAGTAAGTTGGAATTTCAAGGTAAAGGGACAGCGTAAAACAAGCCAACTGAGAGTAAAGGCCACAGATGAAAATTGGGGAAGCAGGGGGAGAGTTTAAGCTGGAAGACAGTAATAATTGCAATAATAAACATCCCAGAGGAAGTCCAACCCTAATGAGCTTTGTTATAATCCTCTTAAACTCATAGCTGGGTGGTTGGTTATCGCTTACCTGAATTACAAATCTGCTCGAGACCCTACACAAGGCTGGGACTGTGCTGTGCTGGACAGGGAGCATGAATGCAGTTAGGGGCAGTTCGTATCTACAACAGCTCATTTTCTATGTGGACCAATCTAAATGGGGTTTAGCATCTATAAAAATGTTGCCATAGCAGCTAAGAATGCCTTCCTGTGATTTCCACCTATGTGATATCAGAAGTGAGGCAAAAGCTCCATTATTGAAGACTCTTCAAGGCAAATAAAAGGGCCTGGCAGACTGCAGGGAGCAATCTGGCATTGGCAAAGGAGCTCACTGTCAATGACCTAATAGGTCTGTGTCATCTGCAGCCTTGGTTTGTATTACAGGATTTGATTCATAACAGGCTGGGAAGGAGACGTTTATTTGTCCTACAAAAAATAACCTTTTAAGCATCAAATGAGAAGTTTATTGCTGAAAGTCTGAAATAGCTCCTGTGAGAGATAGGGCAGAGATGCTTCCTCCTGTGCTGACATCATACGTGTTGGCTCCTTCCCCTCTGCATCCTGCCGCCCCCTTGCATATATTAATTTCTTCTCTACAGTTGTGGTCCCAAAGGGCGCTCACCTTTGCAGTCTTCTGCTATAGAAGTTCAACTGGAACATGCAGAGACCCTTCCTCCTCCTGTCCCCCCTTTCTGTTTCCCCTGTGGTGTACTACAGAATTTGATCATGAGAGAAAGGATTCTCCTCAGTATTTATACAGTCATGACCAAATAAAAAGTAGGAGTCATGTCTGCTGTGGTTTAAATGCCTGGGGAACTGTGTGTATAACAGAGAATGCAGTAACACCAAGAAGGGAAATTTAGCAGAGAAAAAATATTAGAGGTATGAATTAATTATTTAGATATCTGTGTAGACATTAATTGCCTTCTATTTCAATTTTTAATTATTAGCCTTTGTAGTTAATAAAAAAAGGTAAAAAATTAATCCGCAGAACTGTCGGACCCTATAAATACCATGTAAGTTGGAGGAATGGATAATTATAATGTTTCAATGAAGCAGTAAAATTTATATAAAGTAGCTACAACACGACACCCTATGCAGTAGTTTTAGAAAAATACTTACTCTCTGTTTGAAAACCAGCATGCAGAGCTTCTGAATACTTTGATTTAGTGTCTTTTCAATCAGAATTTTTAAAAATAATGTCAAACTATTTATATTCATCTCCTTCCAAAGGAATTTAGAAAGTCAGTCTCTTTTTAGGTTGCAGAAAGAAATAATACATTTTTCCTCACCTGCAATACAAATAAGTGCAGTATGACTGTTAGTATACTTGCATAAGCACATTATTCATACCATCATGAATTTCCCCCGTTTTTACTGTGCAAGTGTAATGTGCATACTTGTGCTGTGCAGATCTATTTGAGTCAATTCAATAAATTCATGTTGTGGAGCAGGAGAACAGATTATACAGCCTTAAAAGCTCATAACTTTTCACTTGTTTTTCTGCTTCCATACCTGAAGGAGCAGAGTCCTAAGCAGTGGGTGGTCCACACGCTGTCCAATGTAGGACTTCATTCTGTGGTTAGTCCTCCAAAGCAGCAGATGCTGTGCCTAATTTTGGTGTTAATGTTACTGTACATCCTCTCCATTATACTTTTAATGGATTCTCGTAAGCACTGTAAGTCGTGTTTTTTTTCTGACAAAACATTTTCTCATAGCTGTTGCTATTAATGTGTTCTGGGGTGTTAAGAAAGCTCTTTGCAGGTGTATCTTTAATCATGAGGTCCTTGACTACATAGCCTAGCGCTGTTTGCTTTTGGGTATGAGCAGTTCTGGTGTAGAGAGACAGACACTGGCCATGGTTTTAAAACCATGTGTACTCATCAGCTTTAGGGTGGTGTCTCCTGTCTCCAAGTGCTCTTCACTACCATTGGAACTAATGTACACCAGGTGAAATTTGAACTTCCTGGCCTCTTTTAATGACATAGACCTGGTAACACATTTTGAATGTTATAGAGGGAATAAAAGACTTCAGCTGACTTCAAGAGGGCCCAGATGGGACCGGACCCAAAGGTGACTTCTTCTTCAGCTGAGGTCAAACCACAGCCTCTGTGAAGAGAATCAGTTTTGCTAATGAGGTCCTTACTTTCACAGGTGCTTTATACATACACATAAAAATTAATTTCTTAAAAAATATCTTACTTAGCAGAGGACAAAGCACCTGTTGCCTAAAAATAAGTAAAGAAGAAACGTACTTGAAATATTTCCACTGGGTGGCAACTATATTTAATATGTTTGGAATATATAATATAATGTACCATTAAGACAGCTTTCTCTTTATAAGACCATATATAAGACCAGTGTAGTTTTGCCCTCAATTTCATAGGATACTGAAAAATGGTTTTTATATGTTATATATATTTATGTATTTAATACGTTTCCTATTTATTGACTTTTATTTTTCATGAAATTAGGGAAGATTTCCATTTGTTTCCCCTCCCCAGCACCGTGTGAATTTCTCTTACATAGCTGTCCTGTGTTTGCTTCCTTCAGCATCCACTCTTCCTTTAGGAGTATTAACTCTGGACCTGAACTCATCAGTGGCATGAATTGAGGCCAAATCCTTCTGATGCCCGTGTGTAGAAGGTCAAAGGCACTTGATTTGTCCTGGCTTCTGGGCTTTTGGGGGTTGTTGCTTTACAGGCGTGTATGAACATATGTGTGTGTTCCCTGGGCTTCTAAAGTACAGTTGAAACTAAAAGAGAAACCTGGAACTGTTTAATGTTTCCAGTATGATATTTTAGTTTTTTTAAAGCAAACCTTGGAAGGTTCTGGCCATGCATCTGCTGTCCTGGCTGTCGCTGATTTGGTCCATCTTTTGGCCTTTTGCCTCCCATGCTGCTCTGGGCATGTGCTGTGCTAACAGTTGTATAAAATATGTCCTGATATTTTACCTGTAGTAGAGGGGGTGAAGAAGGCTGTAAGAATCCTCCTGTCACCCAGGAATTTGTGATTCAGATTTTTCTGATATGAGTTTGGAGTCCCAGAATTATACTTACGACTTTTTCGTAGCCACTGGTATTTGTGGTATATGGCACGTTTTCAAAACAGCAATCATGTTGTGATATCAAAATATGAATCTCGTGTATATCCAGTAAATAATATTGGATAGCAAAGTCTGGGATAAGTATGAGAGTGAAACATTTAATGAGAAATCAGTCATTTTAGAAGTCTGTGGAAATGTGTCCACCAACCTCACACAGCTTATTTATGCTTTAAAGGCCCAGCAGCAGTGACAGGAAATTGTGCATTAATGTGTTGATGTATCTAAGTTGTCAGTGTAGGACACCAGAGAAATACCTGCAAAACTGAGTATTACTTAATGTGGGCAAAGGTACTAGAATAGATTACAGAGGAAGCTGTACAATATTACTTATTTCAGTAAGGGTTTGAGTGCTCTGTACAGTTTAAGTGGCATTGCAACTGTGTGAGTTCCCCCAAATCACTCAAAATTAGTATGGAAATGGAGACATCTTCTGAAATTGCATTGTGTGCACCTTTATTCAGAAAAAATGTTTGCAGCTTTTCTTTTGAATGTCTGTATTAAATTGTTCTCTATCAACAGAATTGATGCTTATTCTCTGTATTTGAAAGGTATTCAAGTAGTTTTAGTTGTATTTATTGTTTGAATGATGCACTTCAGTGGTGCTTGCTGCTTGCTTTGTAATTTGTTGCTGCACGTGGCTATGACTTTGAATAGCATCAGCCTTTTTATCTGAAGATAATATTTTTGAACAATCTGAAACAACATTCAGCCATTCCAGCTATGCCCTCTATATTTAAAGCAACAGATTCCTGATCTGCTTTGTCTGTTCTTCAGTGCAAGCCTCATCATATATATTTCTTTATAAAGTTTCCCCTACAATTGCTACGGTACTCTGGATGATGTCCACACGTAGCTGATCCATGCAATTCTAGCCATGGCTTCAAGTTTATAATGCGTTTGTGTAAAGAAAGCCAGAATCTCAGCTGGTGCAAGTTGGGATAGCTCTCCTGAAATCGATAGTGCTCTGCCAGTTTCTGCTCTTTGATGATGTGGCTGTAATAGTGTTGTGTTACTGAAGAGATAACACAGTGAAAAGGAAGCATTATACTGATTCAGCTGGGGCAGCTGTTAGATTGGAGTACTGCTGAGCACATATTGTCTAATATTCACTAATGGCTGATATCCATTTCATGAGACCCAATTTTTAAACCTCCACTAAGTGGAGTTAATAGAGTTAGTTTTCTTGTGTAGAGGGGGTGATTTTTTTAAAAACTTCAGATCTTAACCAAAATGCATGGTCTTAGCTGGTAAGATTACTACAGGAAAGTGAGTTTTGCCCACTTGTCTGCTAGGATCTGGCACCAGGGCTTTTGGTTTTATTAGTGCCGTTGGAATTGAAATTGTATGAATGCCCTGTCAAAACTCCCAAGATGCTTCTCTTGAAGCTCTCAGCGTGAGCAGCCATTCTCAGGGTGACTCAGAGTGAAATGCAGCTGGTTTACATTGTGAAGAAAACATATGCAATGTTTCTTGGCAGATCTTCCATAACACATACCTTTGTTTTCATTTCTAAATGGGACTATGCACTCACACATAGATAAATTGCAACTGCTTTAAAGAAGAGGGTTTTAGGGATAAAATGGATATGAAAGCAGAATAATAAGTTCCACTTCTGAATGTACCAAGATTCATAATATATTGTTTTAATTGTACTACTTTATATTTTACTCCTGTTCTTCAGAGAAAATTAACTAAAGTGACTCTTCTTGCAAGTAACCTCTCATAGTACTGTGATATCAAAGGCAGATAATATTATTGTCTCTTCTTTGGTATGATTTTAAATAATTTTTAATCTTCATTTTTCTTCAAGTCAGCTATTAATTGCACTCAAGACTTTTTGCTCAGTTCAGTTATAATTTAATGTCAGTCAAAAAAAGATTTAATTTTCATACTTCTATACTCTAGCACATGCTAAAGTTTAAGCCAATGCTTTTATTTACGATTTATTGTCTTAACATGATGACAGTATATGTACAGGGCTGTGCATAAACACTTGGGCAAATTGCTGCTGGCAGGAGCAGGCATAATCTCTGGGCTCACGTGCAGGGTACTACCTGGAAGTCTTTGGAATACATCTGTGGTTGCTCAGATCTATCTTATTTTCAGAGTTTATTCCATAAGTCTTTTCCTTGAAGTTACAGTAAAACATGAAGTGTCGAGTCTCTTAAGTTTACTGGATGCCACTGCTCTGATTTTTTTTTTTTTTCCCTTTTAAAACTGAGGCCGAAAAACCAGTTTGTGAATATAAACTTTGGGAAGTAATGTGACATTTCTACTGCCTTTTCCTCCGTGTTGAAAATGGCAGTGTCTCCTGGCCATGTATACTTTGCAATGCTTGAAGAAGTATTTCACAATATCTCAACTGACTTTGGAACTGTTAATTTTTTTTAATTAAAGAGTTGCACTTTTTGATTGCAGTTTTGTCTTTTATATTGAAAGAGACTTGCTCTCCACTCACTTTTTAAAGAAAAGCATACATGGCTGAATGTAGCTTGCCATGTTCTCATGAGGCTGAGTTACATATTTTCCCTTAATCTGTGGGAAAATAAGCTGGATTAGCCCTCTCCTGTCTCATGTAACTTTTGCTAATTCCTCCTTGCTCAGTTTACACCCAGGGACAATGGCCACAGTCACCCTTGTGACTGCTTACCTGATCAGAATGCTGAATAGCAAGGGAGCGTCTCCTCGCCCTGCAGCTTCCCTGGCCGGCACTAAGTTAGTCCAGCTGCAGTAAGTTTTCGGGCAGTATTTCATGCCCAGCTTCTTTCAGTAGACTTACAGACTTGTAAGACAGTTGAGACTAAAGGTCAATAGTTCCTCTGTGTGCTTTCTTTGCCTATTAAGGTCATTGTCTGCATTAATGTAACAAAAGATAGCAGGTAATTTTTGATCATTATCCTTGATAGTTCTCTGTATGTAGCGTGCCTTTCCTGATAGTTACACTGGTAATAATGAAGCTTGAGTGAACATATGGATGAAATCACAGTGGAATAGGCAAGAAAACTCAGCTGAATGCTTTATTGGCCCCTGACAATCACTTTTACTTCAGCTGCATAGAGTGTACCGATGCATATGACCGTGAAACTTCACCTTCTGCTGGCTGTCGTGAACATAACTTAGTCGAGTTGCTGGACTATAATCTGCCGGAAGTATTTAGATGTATTTTTTCATGTGTCTCAGAAATAGTAAAGCATAAATTGGAGTTACCCACATAAAGAACAAAACCGTACAAAGTTATTTGTAGTTTAAATACTACCTGTTAATATGTATTACCTTGATAAAAAGAGGATAATTTTCTTTTCCAGCTCCCTAGGAAGGAGAATGGTAACTACAAAAGAGGCTTCACACTTTAGAATACTTCCAAACCATTGTGTAGAACAACTGGTGGTATGGCATATCAAACCAAGACGGGGAGATCCCCCTTCCCTTGGTTTGATTTACTTTCAGCTTCTTTAAAGGCTCTTGAGATCAGGACCCCTACAGAGTCTTTGAAGCTTGTGTTTTTCTTTCACTAGAGAGTGAAGCCTTGGCTTTTAATGGCAGCTCAGCAAATATCTCATCAATATTTAAAGTGTCAAGTGTACCTCTGTTAGAGGTACCAATCACAGATCAAAGATACCAGCACCGAGGTGCAGCATTTCCTTCAAAGGTCCTCACAGTTGAGCTTTCTCTTTTGTTGGAAAAAACCTTCTCTTTTTAGCATTCGTTGCTTGCATGAGTCTTAAACACATTTTTTGACAACTGTGGAGAATCAAATATTTTGTTACTATAGCCAATGAGGATGGCTATAGTCCTCCATGCCTGTTTAAGAAAGTAAAATCCTCGGAAAAGCCTTTTGCTGGCTGATTCCACCTTTCTTCAGTTGGACAAAATCTGTTGCAGGTACTGGTCCCGGTGTCATACTCTTTGAAGAGGTGAAGAGGGATTCAAACTGATGAAAGTTTAGTGGCACATACCAATAAGCTATAGTAGGATAGTTGCTTTTTGGCCTTTTCTTTCAGTGAGGATTGGGGATGGGTTTTTTTCTCATTTTGTTTATACCCTCTGCTCATTCCTTCCACGTATTCTGCAAAGCTTATGCATATGGCTGTGAAACCCAATCCCTGTATTACTCTTCCAGCTCTTACTGTTTGGGGTCTTTTTATTTTTTCTTTTTTTTCTTTTTAAACATTTTTAACATCTGTTAAACCAATTACAAAAATGATGACAGTAATAAGGATTCTTAGTATTTTGTACCTGTGGTTTGTCCATTCCCATGTTGTAATTTTGGTTGGCACATTCCCATGGCACAATCTCATGTCAAGGTGCTAAACAGAATTTGGATGGGGAACGGCTGAAGTGGCGGCTCTTTAGAAAAAAGCAGGAATTTTGCATTAGGCATGCTTCATGATTATGTTAGAAACAGAACATTAGAATTAAGAAGCTTATCAGATGACTCTTGTCAAACATAGAATATTTTGATTTCATGGCCTGCTCTCTGATTGTGTTCAGAGTGCATTGGGAGCAACGGGTCTGAAACGTGTCACTTGAGAGTGTTTCTATCCTGAAGGCTGACTTTTACTGAATAATAGCTCCCTGTAAAACAAAAATAAATTTGTGTTCCTTAATCAGTTTATAAACTTTCCAGCTTATACTTACCTCAGAATATACTTAAGCATTACGGTGAGGTAGATGTCAATCTGTACTTTTCAAAGCTGTTTGCAGAGCAGAGTCCTGTCATACAGTGGAAAAGAACTACTGTCCCCGTACAAGATTGTTCATCTGCTACTGCTCACTAGTGAGTGTCATGATTCAGTATGTTTGGATATTTAGGTGTTTTCTACTGAATAGCTTCTAAGCCATATGGATTTCTGATGGCAAGAGATCTTACCAAGTAAAAAATTTGCTTTGAAGAAACCCTGTAAGCAGGAAGGCAACAGTGGGTTTTCACGGGTGGGTACTGTATCTGCAGCAGTCCTCATTCCCCTCTGTCTGCACTCCCAGTGCACTGGGGCTGGGGCACTTTGTGTGCTGGGGGACTGCACGTAAACTGTGGGCTCTTGTTTGTCTTCAAAGGCGTTTTGCCTGGGACCCCTGTTTCAGCAGAGAGCAGCTATGGAGTGCAGGATTTTGCTCTTGAGTAACAACCCTGCAACTGTTTGGAAAGAACCTTTCAGAATGACATGGGCTAACATTCAGTTCTGTCCTTTTTGCTTGTGCTGGAGATGTTCTGTGACTGTTTAATGAATGTGGCAAGGCTATAAATAAAACTGGCAGTGGAAATCCTGGCCCAGTGCTGTGAGCTGCGCACCATTTATGTCCTATCAAGACCATTGAATTGGCTGTATGCCCAGGAATAGCAAGGAGGCTTCCTGCTCATGGCCGCACCTTGCATTTGGAAGAGGATTATATGTAAGTTGACAGCACAGCACAAATACTCCCTAAGTTCATTTTCTTTGTGAATAAACTCAGTGCCTTAAAGTGTCCAGCTGTGATTTGACTAGTTCTAGCTATGGAGAATACAGGACCACTGGTGGAAGACTGCTACCCTATTTCCTTTTACCTGGCAGTAGAAATCTGCAATTCATTTTAAATTAGAATTTACCTCAGCTTCCAACTGTGGATTGCGTTGTACCTCTGCCTGCTCAACAGAAGTAGGCAGAGATATCCTATAATTATTTGTTCCTAGATTTATTACCCTGCAGTTGGCCATGTTGGAATTAATATAATTACTTAGTGCCCCATTCACTACAGTGATCTGATCTGTATCAATGAGCTCTTCTCTTCATTACTAACTTGTGCCAAAATCCTCTTTGCATGTCAGCTTGATAGGTAAAGAGTCTGTGTTTTCCTACAGGGACAGATAAAAATGCTAAATAATTCTAATACAACCAAAATTCGGTCTCTATAGGAGCTCAGAGCACACATACAATGAGGATTCTCCACTGGCATTTGTATTTGAGTTCTATGAATTAGTAGATCTTGAATCTTCCACAGAAATTTTCCAGATCTTTATTTACAGTGATACACAAGCAGCTCTAGCATTACTTAGGCCTGTGTCTGAGGTTGTATCCACTCACTCATTCAGGTCATACCTCAGCTTTTAAAGACACAAGTACTCCATTAGTTTTCATAATTTTCTCTAGAAGTTCCCCGAATTTCATGGGCTACCAGTAACAAAATAAGTTTTTCTCCAGCTCTTGGATCAGAGTTTCCTATTAGTACTGATCTGAAAAAATGTCCTGGTGTGGTAGCTACTCAGTATTACTTCCATAAATTACTTTTGGATGGTAGTATATTTTCTTGACAGTATTGACTCATGTTGGAATTCTCCCAAATTCAGAATGAAGCTAGTTTGGGAGCCTCTCTGTGGTGTTTGGTTCTTAATGGCCATTCTACTCTATTAATCTATTACTGTACTAATACTGTGGTTAGAACACATTTTTTTACTAATGTACCTTGAAAAATCCTTATTGTCCTTAATTGTGTTGGCCATTGATTTCTCATTGACATTAGCCTCAAGCATTCTAGCAATCTCCTGACTCTTAATTTATATTAATTGCTATCAATGTTCCCTTTTTAACTTTAATTATTTATTTTTACACATGCTTTTACTTTTCCTGTAAGTATTTTTCCACTAAGGTTGATTGATTTTTCCTTGATTATGGATTTTCTGGCATTTAATGCAATATTCTTAACAGTAATCATAGAAATTATTTCACAGATCTTCAGATTTAAAAAATATATTCCACTGTCATGTGAATTTCAGTCTCAAGGTAATTTTTACTTATAGTATTCAACTCTGATGGTATGTATTGTTGAATAATAAGGAAAAATTTTAGGATGAGTAACCTGTATATAATTTTCATAAAGGTCTATAGATGTGATGATCAGTATTTTGATGCGACTGTAGCTTAAGTCAAATGTGGATGAATAGCGGTGTCCTGAAAATGATTATTCTTTCAAGTGGTTTGAGCTTTTATTTTTCAGCTTTTCATACTCAAATATGTAAATTGTTCTTTTGTCTAAATGCTGAACCAAATTTGCATTTTAAACCCTCCGGATGCAAAGAAGTTTGAATTCTCTGAAGAATTAGGATGTCACAGAGACTAGTTGTGTGTTCTAGTAAAGATTATAAAAAAAATATATTTTCTTACTTTAAATGTGAAATTCAGATAGAAATTTTAAAGTGTCCTCTTCTCTTCCCCAAGTGTGATCTGGTGGGCTTTTTTTATGCAAATACAGATACTTGGGCTCTCACTTTCTGCTAAGACACCTCAGAGCCTTGAAAGTTCAGAGCTAGGTCTTGACTGTGATAGATTGTTGGCTAACTCCAGCAGTGACACCAGCTATGCAGCTGCATTAGTTGGCACTATAATAAAAAGTAATACAAGAAAATGAATGTTATTCACTGCAAGCAGCATAACTATATTACAGTCTTGAGGAGATAACCATGCCTGTGTCAGGGATGGCTGGATTGGTGCTGAGTTCTGTGGTACTGCAGCTAAACTGGTGATTTTGATGAGTGTGTAATTACCTAAACCAAGTCATTTAATATTGTTATTTGAGTGTGAAAGCAACACATGCCATGAATTGCTACAAATGTGCTGAAGATTTTAATCTTATAGCAAAAAGAATTGACATAATCTAATTGGTGACTAGGGTGGAGGCAGCCTGTTTGCCTTCCACAGAACTCCTGTGCGACCTTCCAGTGGTCAGAGTCATTAAATAAAGCGTGTCCATCCTAACTGAAAGGACAGTAGAAGGAGAAGTTGGTAGTTGCAGCTTTTGGAAGAAGACAGCTTTTATTCAAAAGCCATTAAGAATTCTGCTACAAAATGTTGTGCCTACTTATAAAAATGGTTCCTTTTGTTAAGGGTGAACTAGGCTAAAACCAACCTCCACACTGGCAAGGCCAGGTCAGTTTGTTGTGACCCTCCTCTGGACTTGCTCCAACAGGCCGCTGCCCTTCCTGGGGCAAGGACCCCAGAGCTGGAGACATTCCTCTGGCTGGGGCCTCACCAGGTGGGGGCAAGGGGCAGAATCATCTCCCTCCAAGATGTTAGGCATGGATTTCAGAACTGATATAAGCAATGAAAGATATTCTTCTTCTGGGGCAATATTTTAGGCAAGGCATTGAAATGACAAACAGAATGCAAATCCAATACCTTCATCAATTTCATTAGAATACTTGGTTTCCCTGGAATTTTTTTTATATTAAAAGCTTTTACACACAACAAATTTTTAATTTAAAAATATTTAGTTCAAAATGCAAAGTTGTCAACTCGAGAATCCAATAACTTTTCATTGTGAAAAGGTTGAAATGGGGCAGCTTGTCAGAAAAATTTTACAGTTGTAAATTTCTTTTCAATGACTCGATATTCAATGATGGGAAAACTCCCAACATTCAGTTAGAAAATTCCAAGCCAACAGAGTTGTACATTTTTTGAATAGCCGCAGGCTTATTTGGCAGCTGTTTATTCATCCAGGTCAGTTCCTGCATGCCATTCTTCCATGGTTTTACCTTCCGTGGGCTTTCAGAGAGTGAACTCACAAATGCTGCGGTAGTGGAGCTGAGCTGTTGTTTCTATCTAAGCAATAAAGCATCATTAGCTCCTGGTTCTTTGTGTTCATCCCTCTACGTATTAAATATCCCTTAGAACATTTTATTAATACCAAGGTCACTGCCTATTTTACCTTATAAAAGGATAAAATAGAACAGTGGAGAAGTTTTTGCACTGATGTTATCCTGTCAATCTGTAGAAGGACATGTTTATCTCAGAAAATTAAAAAGATGTTTCTGCATCTACCATTTTGTTTGGATATCTATTAAAAAAAAAGAAGTTGTTCCCAATGAAGCTCTCCAGGTTTGGGTTTTTTGTTAATTAAGAGGAAGTAAGGAACACACAAATCCGAGAACAGTTATTAAGGAAGATGCATTTGAGTTAGGGAAGCTGTCTCCCCTCCACGAAAGCTATTCATCATTTTAGTGCTGTGATTTCTATACCAGAGTAAAGTTGCATTACCTTAATAACCAGTAACTCAGCAGGAGGTCTTAATAGGTAAGGGTCTCCTGAAACTGCCCTCCAGCTGCAGTGACAGAACAACACCGATGGCCCTGGCCTGTAATTAGAGTAGGTAAAACTCCAAGGTAGAGTGTGACGCAGTGTATTAGCAGTAAAATGCTATACTGGGAAGTAGTAAGTCTGGCTGCTAGACGAGTGTCACTCATTCAGGAACAAGTAAAGTGGTATGTTAAAGAATAAATGTACATATAGAATCCCCAAAGCTTACGGAGGGGTGAAGGTTAGCGTGGTGATGGAAAAATAAGAGCACACGAATCTGCACAGCTTTTATAATAATTTTCTTCTCCCTCCCCTTCCTCTTTTTTTTTTTTTTTTTTTTTTCCCATTCATCCTTTCCCCAGTCTGCTTTCAGGGGAAAATATAAGAGAATTTAAACACAGGGAACTAATATAAAAACCCTTTCAAGCAAAGAAACAGTGCATCTGTCTTTACACTGTTTCTATTCATGGCTGGCTAGTTTTATATTTTCTGATCAGCAGCTGGCACTGCGACCAGTAAACCAGTTACTTCTAAGAGCAGCAGTGGTCTGTCTGGAGGTCCTGCATTATTGATTTTCTGCTTGTACATTCTAGTTGCTCTGTCAATCAGTGGGCTGAAATGCAAGATGGCAGCCAATAAGCAAAAAGACTGATCTCCCTCAGATACAATAAAATAGTTCAAAAGCTTCCGATGCATCCAGAAAACACCAAAATCCTTCAGAAGCAGGAAATCTGATAACCTTTCTTAAAGAAGAACACAAACTTGTGTTCTTCTTAACCCATGTTACCATTATTAAGTCTGCTGGTTACAAGATGCTTATGAAAATGTGCCAAATCCTATATGGAAAGCATATGTGAGTAGAGCAAAAAGACTTGGAAGCATTAGGAAGAAGTTATCAGGCAGTGAGATGTTGGGGTACATTGTCAAAGCTGGATTCCATACAAAGCAGTTACGTGGCTGTGTTTCACTCCTCGTCAGAACAGCAGGAATGCCCCTCCACACAGCCCCTCCCTCCACCACCAGCTTTCATTCCAGTGAATCATTACCAAAGTTAGGCTACTGCAAGGTTTTTCTACTTCTCTCGTATCATCTCCTCTCACAGGTAACAAGATACACTTGGTAAAGATATCTGCTGCCTATGGATTACATTAATGCAGAGCAAAATTAATTCCTACTGTTACAAAATGAAATGAAGAAACTGTGACTTTTATTAATTAGGTTCTTGAGAACCTGTGATGTAAAAGCTTAATATCTCATTACGTTGATAACAGTTGAACTCTGTTACCTGTTCATCCTGCCGCACAGCACAATGTAGTATCCAGATACCCAAGTTAATTTTAAGCAGGCCAGGCTGGATACCATGAGTCATCTGTCTGTGACAGTACTCGGCTTAGCACAGTCAATAATTGAATTTTCTAAGAAATAGAATACATTAGCTTATATGGAACACTGTCATGCTTAGACTACCTTTGGTGCCCAGGCTAATTCCCGCAGATATCCATTACTGGGTCAGGTGTCCTTCTATTACACGAAGTGCACTGTGTGTGTAGCCCAGTTGGTTAACTTCATTCCTGCAGAGTTTGGATACAGATGATGGTTGCTCAGGGGAAACTGAGGTGAAATAGTGGTGTTGTTCAGAGTCAGGAAGTTTCTACTCTTGTCTCTGAGTCTGTTGGTAATCCTGTGCTTGGTTAAAAGCTGCTTGCAGAGCATATGGAGTTTCCCTTTGTTATTTGTTAGTGAGAATCCCACTTGATGCGCTTCAGGGCATCCTTCAACAAATTCCCAATTCAGTTTTAAGAATTTGTGAAAAACAGCAGGGAATCTTCACTAGGAGGGTCTTCAGCTGCTTGTTGGTACAAACAGAGGAGCTGCCCTAAGGGTAGAATTGACAGTTGCTATCACTTAACTTGATGATCAGCAGCAATATTTATACTTCACATGATAAATGCAGGGGCAGACAAGCAGCTTTAGACTGTGTGCTGAGCCCCCCAGTGACTAAGAGAAAATCTTTTCCTCCAGTGTAAACACTACTTCTTTGGGGTCTCTTTTTCCTGTTAGGCAGTCAGCTCTCTTATTCAGGGTAGTGGGGTCTACCTGGATAATGAGAGAATCCAGAGAGAAACAGGGCTGGAAAAGAACTCCTAAGAGGCTTTGTATGACGCAAGTCTCCTTCTGGCATACCTGACACTGAGTTGGCCTGATACCTACAGAGCCATTCCGAAATTTCTTCGTAAACTTTTGTTAGCTGACCTTAGCTAAACTGAGCTGAATCAGGGAATTTGGGCTGGCATTTTTCCCCCTCCCAAAAAACCAAACCAAACCAAACTGAACAACTGCCTCTGGGCAGCCCTACTTGTGTCACAGTGAATCGGGGCTATTTATTTGCAACTCAGTTCTGGTTCCAGTTCTGGTTGCTCACACTGCTGCTGACTTGGTTCAGTGTGGGTAGACACTAAATTCTGAACAAATTTGGTGGCAAGACAGTGGTTGAACTATATTCAAAAATAAGTTTTTTTTCAGTCTGACATGGATGTACATATAAAGAGTGTATCTTCTTCTAAGAAGAGATTTCTAGATTTTTTATTGAGAGATTTCCTAAATTTGTGATATATCAGTTAATTAGCAGGGATTTTCAGCAATGGATTGCAACTCCTATGTTAAACAGAGAAACTAATAGAAACAGAATTCTAAATATCCGCGTTTCCTTGCCTTTTTATGTGCAACCATTTTTTACTACTTATTTAAAATTTGTAGAGACAATTGGAGTACCTGAACTTTAGGAGGCCAAGAGTGTTTCAGTTCAGTCCACTACTGAAGAGAGAATGTAAAGGACAGGTCACTTATTCAAACTGATAAAACCTTGGACTTATTTGAAATTGAATTCTCTTCTACTGACAGTTGAGGTGTTCATTATACTATTGAAGTTGAAGTCAGTGTTGAAGTTTGAACAGCTTGCCAAGAGCATGATAAATATTTTCTTTGGGTCAGAATAATTTTAATGTTAAAAATACAGAAATATAGCAACTGAATCTCATTCCCTTCAATGCCTTCATTTTGAGTCTCCAGATGAGTATGACCATGTCTGGACCTGGAGAATCACAGTTAAATCTAGTATGTGATAAATCTTGTTTTCCAGCAACTTCTCTGTGGTCACAGAAGGTGCAGCAGAGTTTGTGGACTTCTGCTGTTACATGCACAACTGCTTCTAAATCTCTTCCAGTTAAGCTTAGCATCTGTTTTGTGATTTGATGAATGGCTTTGATCTGTTATTTTAATTGCTTCCCAGTAAGACACTAATGACCTTTTTTATTCCAATAAACACTGTTTTGCTTAGTTGTAAATTAAATTTAACTAAACACTTGGAGCTTTATTACTTGTTTCTATTTGCTGAGTCGTTAGGCAATGTATTAAGTCCATATGCAAAGACTTCTGGAATCCTTGCATCTTTGGCTGCATTAGGGAGAAAAAAATTCTGATAATATACTAAATAAATAGTATATAATATGGAAAAACTTCACTTTCACATAATTACCAGTTAGATGTGATCTAGTTACTGAATAAAGAAGACATATCTACTCTATCATTTATTCATTCCTTTAAAAATAGACAATGTGAACATTGCTTATAAACTTGAAGAGGAGTTTAGGGAAGAGCTGATTCAAAGAATTTCACGTTATCTTTGTCTAAGTCCAAAGTAGCAAACAGACTGAGTATTTTTACTGTACTGACTCTGTTTCATGGTAATATAAGAAAAAAAAGTGATATGAAATAAAAAAGAGGATGGTATGTCCAAATGAATAAAGATAGCTACAGAGCAGGTTGTGAGCAGCTGTCCCTTGGACTACCATTTGCTGTGTTTTGTTGGGTGTGTAGTGTGGGCAGATTCCCCGAGGGCTGTCACGGAGAGAGGTTCTTACAGCGCTTTGCATACTGACCTGAGAATGTGATGAAAGCCAGTTCTGCATCGTCAGATCATAATGCTACCGTTTTGCTCAAAGCTTCTCTGAAATCATTAAGGATCCTTGGGGGATGAAGATGCACAGATTTTAGTGTTTGTAATATGTTTTGTTCCGTCTCATATTAATAATCCACCCAGATGCCCAGTGTAGGGTGCTGTTTGATGGGAAGTTCAAGCAGATCCAAGTCTGGGCTGCATGTGCTGACCTTCCTGCCAGCTGCACATTTCTGCCACTTCTCTAGTGCCATTCTCTTTGTTGTCATGCCATGGTTTGGATTGCAAAATGATCTGACTAAAACCTATCCCAGCAAACAGGAGATGTTCAGTTACACTAACTCATTGCATAGCCTGATAGGCACAGGTACAGGATTGTCTGGCTGGCTGTGGTCCACAGTTAGACCAATTTAAAGTGATCCCCAAACCACACCCTTAAAACCTGCAAGGCCAAAAGCAATGTTAGCTACTCAGGGAGAAGGTCTGCTATTTGAGATTTCAAGCTGCAGTAGGTCTCTTGGAAGAGTGCCTTAACAGAGTTTGTTGCCCTTGAGGTACGAGTACTGACTGCAGTTTTGCTCAAAGAAGATTAATCAGAAGTTCAAAAGGCTTTAGCAGCAGGTATGAAATCCAGTTTATCCAGGAACAGTTTCAAAGCTTTGTCGCTGGCCTACCAGCTTCCTGTAGCATGGAGGAGGATCCCTATCAAAGTGTCTAGGAGCAGAAAAGACTTCTCTGCTTACAGAGAACAACGGAGCAACCTGCAAGACTACAAACAGTGCTGTGTGAGCAGGCATAAGGATATCCTGTGTTTTCCTCAGTGATGTTGGGGAAAAAATTATCTTGAGCAGTAACTGCAGCATTCACCTGCCGTGGCTGCTTTTCGTACTAAATCCTGTGTGAAACTGCCCAGTTTTCCATTTGCATTAGTCTTGGGAGAGGAGACTTATTCAGCAGGTTACCTGCTGTTGTGGTATGTCTCCAACAGGACTGGCTGTATTGTAGCTTGTTTACTTTAACATTTTCTTCTTTGTTATAACCCTTGGTACCAGTTTGTTGCTGCTCTTGAATCTGTGACTGTTTATAACCTCTCTTGCTTCCATCAAATGGCAGGACCTTGTTTTATTGAAGAAATAATGGTTAACATTTCTCCTTGCAAGATGAGTCATATTTCTTCTGTTGCTCTTTTGATTCATAATGTGTACCACAATTTCCTAATGTTTCTCTGAAATGGCTTCGAAAATACTCATAGAGGACTATGAAAATTTGCCTGTGCCAACTCAGCTGAATTCTCATAGCTTATTCTTCAGCTGTATGAACCAAACAAGCTAAACTACATATCTCTGGAGTAACTAAAAGAAAAAAAAAAAATAAAGCAGTGCCTTTCCCTCTGGGCTGCTTATTTTGGGATCTCATGGAAGTTTTCCTGTGGGCTGAAAAGTGAATGTTCTGGTTTTCTCTGGGACTTGCAGGTCCATAATTTCAGTCACTTCTCCAACAAACCTAATTAGGAACCTCAGGAAGTCATTCACAGAGCAAATCTCTGAATCAGGGTACTCCAGAGAATGCCAGTATTTCTTTTGCCAATGAGGAAAAATAGGTTAATGCTGCAACATTGCAGAAGGCAACAATTGTCTGAGAAGGAGGTGTTGAGAATTCAGCAGCGAGCAGGTTAGGGCATGGAAACAATGCTAATCGTGCTTCAGGGAGAAAATAAGAGTGAAGAACAAATCTGTCAGAGGTGGAAGCGAGCAAACATTCAGATCCACTCAGCAGCAGGGAGAATCCATGCGTGGAATAGACTTCCTGGCTGCATTGCAAGTCAGGGAAGGAGGGTTTCTTAAGCGAACAGGGGGGGTTAAAGAAACACATGGCTGAATATTTCAGCTATAATGGTTGGTTTCAAGATCTCTCCCAGCTTGCAATGATGAGCAGGAAGAGTAAAGGCTTGAAGCACAGTAGAGATCTATTGGTGTTCTTGCAGTTTATTATCACACGTCTGGTAAAGTTTAAAGAGCAAGTTACTTAGTGACACTGTGAATCCATTTTAATTAAAAAGAAATTTTATATTCCCTCTTTTTGCTGTTCTTCAGATTTACTGTCTCTTTGCCTATTGTTGCCTTTATTGCCATTTAATTATAATTGACATGATGCTTTTTTTTTTTAAATATTCTGGCTGTAACTAGTCTGTATATTTGATGTTGATGGCAGATGTGAAATATTTCTGAAGCATTTTTTCTTCCACCTTGCTGCTAATTTTGATTTTTTTCCCCCATTTTTAATTTATTAATTTATTTGTAGTTCCTATTCCAGCCATAGATTGCATTCAGGCTTACCTTCTGATCTCTCTTGCTTCAGTCTCACTCAATCTTCTTGCTTTATTATTCCCCTCTTGCACTCATTAGGTAAAACCCCTTCTATCTTCCCAATCACATGCTGTTTCTTATGTTAAACACCCAAACTCACCCAGCGTGATGCTCACAACTCTTACCGCAAGGTCCTCTCTGCTAATCCAACCTTGATCCATTTTTGGTCACCTTCATCTTGATGACCGGCTCTTTTGTTGGGCTGAAATTGCTTCTACTAAAGTCTCAGTTGAGTTTTCTAGTGATGTCTTGGGTTTTCTTTTGCAATCACCTCAGTCTAATAGATGTTTATGATATTTAGAGTAATTAAATTTAAAATCTTGTATTAAATTAGGTTTGCTTTCAGATACTCTCCTCCCTGGTAACTTCTTCCGTGTAATTGTAGGTGGGTTGTCTCTTTCTTCTGAATTCATAGGATTTTCATCAGGTGAAAGTTTTTGACAGTTGAAATTTTGCACTGAATGTGGAATGGGAACAGTCTCAGGACCTCCTGTGGTTTGCATATGGAGTTACTCACTAAATAGTGCCCTGATACACCTCTCTTCCCTTTTCTTCCGGGTCTTATGGATCTGATCTGTCGTTCGGACGTCAGTGACTTACAGATTTAATACCCTGCTAGTGGTGTATGCTCTGCTGTGCCCTGCCAGCCTGGCATTTCATCTTGTCCAATGACACTCCTGCAATCTCATGTGTGGTGCTGGTTTCCTGAAACATTATGTGTGATAGTCAAAATAGAAGGTACGTTGCTGGTGTGGGAGAAGCAGAACTGGAGCCTAGTTAAGAGCACATGAGGACTCCTGTGAAATAATTACCAGGAAAAAGGGAGCTGAGTATACCCAGATGTGGCTGACTCACAACTAGCTCTAGTGCCTCATTATACCAAGCAGCTTTTGTCTCGCCTTCGCTCTCCTGTTCAGAGGGAGGAGTCAGCGCACTTGGCAGCTGGCCATGCAGCAGCTGAGGTAAATCCCCTTCATCTTCCCATGGAGAAGCTTTCTCAAGCAGGTACATAGCTAGGCAGAGCTCCCTGGGGCTGCTGGTGCTGCTCCAAGGACAGCTTTTCCTCAGCTTGTCCTGACTTCTTCTTTTCTGGTCAGGGAGTCCAAAGGCCCAAGTGAAAGCCGCTCTTCCCCTCTTGCTTGTGTGGAGAAAAGGCCTCACGATCGTCCTTCCTGTGCCAAGCATTGCAGCTGCTGGGCCGGTGCACAGGTCGCGGGCAGAGGCCAGGCCTCTGTGCTCGTAGCCCAGCGCTGGGTTTTCCCAGGGATCCCGAGACATCTGGGGCCAGGAGCAGGGCTGGGGGCCGGGCTCAGCCCCATTGCTCCAGCCAGGGGAAAGGGCAGGCCAGAGACAGCCCAGAGCCCAGCAGCAAGTGCAGGGTGATGTGCAGGCCTGGAGGCAAGGCGGGAAGCCGTTCTGCAGGCCTGGGTCAGAACTGGGGCTCGGCCGGGTAACCAGGCTCGGGCACAGCCCCACCATGGGGAGCAGGTCTGTGCGGATGGGACAGGTCCAAAGTCAAGGTCAGATTCCAGCCCACAAAAATGGTCCACGGGCTCCATGGACAGGCAGGGTGCACCCCTGCAGCTGAAGACCCTGGGCTGAGCCAAAATGGGCCCCCAGGTCCGTGCTCGGGGGTGGTGGGGGAGGCCCAGCTGGTCAGGGGTGCGGCAGGGCCCTGAAGGCAAAGGGCAGCTGGACAGGGAGGCAGGTTGGTGCAGGAACGGGGGCTCTCCACAGCACCGGCGGCAAACACTGTGGCTTTGGTGCCACTGTTCAGGTGGGCTGGAGAAAGAACAGCACCAAAGTGGAGCAAAGAGATTAATTTGTTCCTCTCTGCTTGTTTTTAAGTAGATGGGAAACATGCTGGCCAATAAAAGTAATGAATGTGATGAGAAGTTGGCACATAAGGATGCATAGAGAGGAATGGTTTGGGGAATTTTTTCCAGTCTTTGAAAAAAACTAATCATGTCTTTGTTTAGAAAATCAGGCTCTGTGCCCCTCATTCCCACCTCTAATACTTTAGCCTTAATTATTTGCTGCAACAAGTACTACTTTCTGTCCTGCTATGAATTACATGAATTTCTTTTCTAAGCCCACATATTTACTTAATGTTTGAGGAATGGGAAAATGAAATGCCTTTGATCACATGTTGCTCAAATGACAAAAGGATTAAAGAAAGCCCTCTAGCTTAGAACTTTTTAATGAACATTTATTTTTGGAAGTTTTACTTGTGATTTGTCAGCTTTTGCTATGAATCTATTTAGCTATTTTGTAAATAAAGTCACGTGGAGCTTTTCTTAAGTACTGGGCTACAAGAGTTTTTATTGCCTGTTTTTTCTCTTACCTGCATGTTACCATAGAGGATTACAAAACATATCACCCTCTTCTCTCCCCCCTTTTTTCTCAAATGCTCAGCACTGAACAAGTTATGATGCTTTGACATCATACAGCTTCTGGGAAGCTGTATTATATGATTTTTTTAAAATGCCAATAATGTGGTTTCCTCCATTTAACAATTAAATTCTTTTTGTTCATCTTGTGTGATGGAGGAAAATTTCCTTTCTTGTCACTCTCTGTGCCTTTATTTCTAACATGTTGTTACATTCTGTAAAAGAGAAGTTAATTCTTTACTAAATTGCTGTAGTACAGGAGGACATCAAAGAAGTGTTTTAAAAAAGAGTGGTGGAAATTCATAGCTGTTGAAAAGTTTCCATTGAAAACCTTTCATTTTCTTGGGGTTGCCCTGTCAATGCTTAATGGGGCTTTTCTGACCATTTGGCCATTGGAAGAGGTCATGGAGCCTGTTTGCAAGTTGCAAATTGAACAGTTGAATGTCAGTACGCTTCTCAGGTGCCTTCATGATGTTCTTCATAGTCACAAAGAAGGTCTCTAAATAGATGGGTGTGTAGGTGGATTATACTCCATGGGTTTCTTTCTAGGCATGGGATAAATCATAGTAAAGCAGCATCAAAAGGAACACCACATCCTCTCTATTTTTGTTGTCCTGTTTTTGTCCTGAGTACAAGGTAATATTTACCTGAAGCACTTAAATCCAATTAGCTGTGAATTTCTCTTGCAGGATAAGGGAAAGTGTCTCAAGAACAGAGTCGAGTCAAGTTATTTTCAGTATTGTACAATGTAAGAAACATTCTGGCATTGTTCTTCTGGACCACTGCATGTTAGATATCAATTTTTTCTTGAATTATCCTCAGGTTAATAGGTCGATTGTGAGTCAGCTGTACTGTAGTGGCCCAGTGTTAAGGAATCTTGTGACTTTTAAGGAAAGGATTACTGACTTTTCATGCCTTTTAGCATCTACAGTGCTCTGATGATCAGAGCACTGGTGAGAACAGTGTGGTCATGAGCATTCTAAAAGGGCCAAGAGAAGTAAAGTCTAGGTTCTAGGATATAATGACTTTTTTTTTTTTTGCTTATTAAATGTGAGAGATGAAAGACAGGGATCTGGATTACAGAGTTACAGAGGAATAACGTTGACTATGTTTAAAGGCAGTGTTGATCAGTTGTCAAATGAAACCCTCTGTTCTTGGTATGGATCTTATTACATGATGGTTATTACATTGACATGGTACTGATTCCTCAAGAAGAACAAAAGAACTACAGAAACCACCAAAAATCTGGTTTTGTTTGTCTTCCTTTAGCCAGCCCCTCTGACTCTCCAGAAAGACAGCTGAACTGATTTTTCTCTGATTAAAATATAAATCCCTTTTGGAACGAGCTTGCTTGCTACGTTTTTGCCAAGAAGGCATTATTATAATGGAGTTTTAATTGTAAATTTCTGAAAGCAGGGCTATATAATAAGGTAGGTGCCAGCATGCTTGCAACAGAGTAGCCAGTGTGATACGGTGATAGATGCTCTATGATCCAGTCTGCTGTCCCCTCTCCCTCTTTCCCTCCAGCTCCGGCTGGCCAAAACAGAAACAGCCCTTCCCTGCATTTTGCTTTAGGGATGACTATATTAAGGCAACTGCCTTATGCAAAGCCTTGAGACTTTGCAGACCTATTGGACTATAGCATGGAATATTGTTGGGAAAAAATGGGTTTACTGTGTCTGGATACTAAGCTAATCAATCCAGTATGGCTGTTTCACATGCTTCAGCCATTACAACTTGGTTTGACCTCTTTCATCTTTGTTGAGGATATAGAATATCATTAATGTTACCAGCTGCATTGTTTTTTCCTAATATCAACAATAGAGGGGAAAAAAGAAAGAGGTTCTCTTGTTTTCCACTTAGATAGCTCTAGTATTGCCAAACAAATGCAAAACAGGCTTTTACAATAATAATGTTTCCCCAACTGCCCTGTTAATTTTCAGTAAATCAAAATAAAATGTGTTATTGTTTATTAAGACATGGTGACCCATATGGATTCCAGATGATAAAAATCTCAATAATATGCTGCAATTAGATGCAACTTCTCTTTCAGCTCATGTTTATATGTATTTCAGGACAAGAATCATCATTTAAGTTGTGTCAGCAATTGCATTTTACTTACAATGATAATAGTTCTTTAGACTCACATCTCACTTTTCACTTGGAACTACCCAAGGATTCATGAGCCATTTGGGAATAACTTTAATGCAAGACTGTTGTAGGCACATTGATCTAGTTGTATGTTGTAACCTACACATTCTGGTTTTGAATAAGGATTTATGGGCTTTACGGACTATGGCTTCTGGGGAAATTGCATGTGCAAGGTGGCTCCTAATGCCCGTTTTGTATTGGTCGTACCACAAAATATTGATGATTTTCACCTTAATAACTATATTATTCTGGTAAAATGTGTATGAAATATCCACACAACTTTCTTCTAACCAACAGCAAAATAAATGTCTCTTACAACATTTGCTATGTTATATCACACTGTTGTAGGGTTGAGTTTTTTTGCCAAGAATTTTAATTTTCAGAAATCATGAAAAGAATTCAGGTGTTTATGTCTAGGAGGAGGATGTCTCAGATCTATAACTGAAATTTGAATATCTGATTTAATCCAACAGTAATAACAACATAATCTGTATTCTGTGATTTGTATTGACTATTTGAGGCAATCAAAGATTTTTAACATTATGAAAAAGTTGCGTCTTAGGGACAGAACAGGAGCTGAAGAAATATCTTCTTTTACCCCAACAGTATTAAGTTACTAATACTTGTGAATATATGTAAGATTTTTTTTCAATTCACATGCCTTACAGAAAGGTTATTCCTGAATATTTACATGTATGCACAGTAATTGCAAAAAAATAATTAACTGAACTATATGGGTTTTGTCCTGCAAATCTGGTGGAACGTACATCATCTGATGGTCTTTTAGCGTAACTAATGAAGAATAATGCTCTTCTGGACACTATGCATCTGAAGATGTTATCCGAAGAAAAATTCTTTCTGTTTTTTCCAATGGCAGTTTGGGCAAATTTAACACCAGATCTTACTACATACCATACAAACTTGAGAATATCAGCTGGTGCCATTACACACCTTAGCTGCTTGCTGAAATTGTTACAGTGCCACATTTCATTAACTTTTGTGCTTTGTACAAACCTTTCCTAACATTTTTGTCATATCTTTGCTTTCTCTTTTCTTCACACATATTTAGTGCAGTGATAATTTGAGTAATTCTGAAATTAGTAACTCAGTTGTAAGATGCCACACTGCGCTCCTTAGCTGTTTTCCTTGTTTGTGTCACCAAGGCCAGTGACATGAAGGCATTCTGGTATCTAATATTATGTTTTTTGCAGGCTTATCTGCATAGCCAAGGGAGAACTGTATGGCCAATATTTAGGTTGACTTTATCGAGAACCTGTTTGTTATTTAGATTGTGGTATTGTCTCCTGGGTGATATTTCATGGTATGTGATATTCATAAATGATATCTTTCCCATTCAGTGACTTTCAGAAGTTAACTCTATTGTCCTCTACACTTTTCTTTAGCTGTGCTTTCCTGTAGTCCTTTAAAACATCTGAGGGAGCTGTTTGAGGGAAACACAACTAAAACACCAAGAGGCAAAAGTCTCTTGACAGTAGGTCATCCTTCGGATAAAAGAAAACATTATAAGTAAGAAAATAATTTTTTCCTTTATTCTTTGCAGTAAAAAATTATCTAGCGTGACTGAGGTGTTGTATAGAAGGGGCGATTAATCCGCTGTGCTATGTCACTCATTGACTATGCTGATTTCTTGTGATGCTAACCCACTGGAGTTAATAAAGTCACCTATTAAAACCAATTTTATACTTCTCTATCATTACAGATAGAGAAGTTTGTTTCAGTCGTGACAAAACCTGTGTTGTGATCCTTGTGTTGCTTACTGTATACATGACATAGATTCATATTCTGCAACAAGGGTATTGTGTAGGCTGCTTGCAAAAAGAATTAATAAAATTAGCCATGTAAACTTGAGCAAGGTATAGTTTGTGCATGTTGACAGTGTGACAAGATTATGCTTAACATGTTTTGGTTGCATCAGAGGCATTTTCATGCTGGATTTCCAAGCTAGGGATTTTACAGCAAGGTCTGAAAAGCACAAGTTTACCTTCCTTTGCATCAGATTATTCACCATTTGCTGAGGTAATTATCACCTCTGGCATTAGCATTAAAAAAGAAAGTAAATGAAGTTTTGCTCAAGGAATCTAGAGCAGCTGAACAGCTGCTGAACAGTTAGAACACACCATGTTAGAATTTCTGTATTTTACTTGTGCTTTTGTTGACTTCCTCACAGACCTGCTGAGATCCTACATTTGCCCGACACACACTTTCTTATTCTCTACTTTGGTTGCCTAATTTGTTTGTTTATCCAGTTCAGATGCTATTTGGTGAGTTACTGTTTAGGGGCAAATAGAGTCTAGGGAAGATTGATTTCAAAGTGTGATCTTTATGCAGTTCTTACATATTTTGGTTTTCTTTCCGAATTTCAGTATCTTTTGTGACAACCAGGAGTTTTAAGTCAGTGAGGGATAGTTGTGCTTTTACTGCAGAAAGGGCAGCTGTCACATGGAATGTGTTGTGACTGTATTTTCTTTAGGTAACATGTGGTCTTTGAATACTTGCTGAATTATTGAGGTTGGTTTGTTTGTTTGTTTCCACTTCTTGTTTGAAGAAAGGAGTTAGTTAGGCTGTGGTATGTATTGAGTTGTCATTATGGCCTTTGTTTTGTTTTGTTTCTTAGAGACTGTTGATGCAAAAGTAGCCATGAGCTATTTTGATGGAGGAGACTGAACACACTAGTTATTAATTTGTGATACAGAGTGGCGAGGGACTCTTCATTTTAGTCCCAGATACATGTCCTAGATACGTAAGGCATTGTTTGGTGCAGTCGTCTGAATTTTTTTTTTTTTCCTGCAAGACTCCTGGATGGAATGGAGTTTTGGTGCTGGTACTCATTTGTAGGGTTTCGAGGAAACAGGCAGCTGAAGGAGATATTTTGGATGAAGGAAAAGCATGTGGTTTCGAAAATGCATTGGTGATAGAAGTCAGTATTGACTTTGTCTTGTAGGCACTTAAGGCTGGCTGTCAAGTGGGGTGGCACTGCAGAGTGGTGACCATGGAGATGTGTTCGAAGTGTGTGC
Organism: Oxyruncus cristatus; assembly: GCA_013399855.1. NCBI lineage: Eukaryota > Metazoa > Chordata > Aves > Passeriformes > Cotingidae > Oxyruncus > Oxyruncus cristatus. The sequence continues at coordinate 461,386 of VXAY01006446.1, forward strand.
AGTGTTGTTCGAAACTGGATTACGTTGTTTAGTTTGTAAAGTGAGGCAATCTTTCTTCGTATCTTACTTACACAGTGCATTGCTTGGAGGAAATTCTTCATGGTGGAACGTATTTGCTTTTATAGCCTCTTTCATTTGGAGTCCACAAGGGGTTTAAAGAAAATAATTAATGTCTTCTTGAAACTCACTTGCATTTTTGTTATGCAGGAGATAGCTTTGCTGATTGCTTTAAAAAATAGATAATTTTTTACTTGCCTACGAATGCAGTGTCACAGTAAGCTTTAGCTTACCTGTTGACCTGAGCCCACACTGCCGAGGGGTTATCACTCATTTGCTGAGCTGGGTGCTCCTGCTGCTGCCCCGCATTTGCTGTAGTGGTCATGGTACTGCTGAGTGGGCTGGATCACAACCCAGTGGTCCATCACAGAAATTACTGTGCCAAAAAGAAGGGAAAAGCATTTTCAGAGATTCCACTGATGGCATGGCCACGTGCAATGGAGCTCATACAAGGCAAGGGGCAGGAAACGGGAGGGGTGGCAGATTGACCCATTGGGAGCCCATATCTAGATTGATTTACAGGGCTTGTGAAATTGCAGGGTAGGTGTACATTGTTTCTAGTCACTGAACAATATATTTTGTACTAATTTATGTGTTAACAAACACACATTTTGCATAAATATAAATGGTGCAAATTTCTATATTTATTTGTTTGCTCTTTATTTAAATGAGGTGTTTTAAAATTACTGTGGCCTTACCATACCCCATGTTTTCTTTTAATTTTGTACCCTAACTACTTCAGAAAGGAATTTCACAATTAAGTTATTGCTACAGGTTATTTAATGGCATATTGTATTTCAACTATTTAGTTTAAATAAACAAAGGATATGCATACAACAGAAACTCAGGGCGTGAACAGAAATGTTGTTTTTCTCTTGTATGTGCCTAAAGAAATTTACTGAGGAAAATTTCTCTTTCAGTCAAGCAAAACTGTTTTTTCTGCTTTATTTACAAATGCAGAACTTACAGGAAGAAGTGATTACTGTGTGCTCAGAAGCAAATGTGAACCAAATACACTGTCAAAATGAGCAATGTATACCAGATACCGAAGGATAGACCTAGTGGACTCCCAAATTAAACAATTTTATTAATGTGACTGTGCCCAAGAACTGCAAAAGCAGTAGGTGTTTGTGTTCCTCACCTGGTAATTAGGAGTAACAAATGAGGGTTCACAGTTACCGCTACTTTATTTTCAATCTTAATTTCATATGATTTTCCTAAGATTTAGCTAGTAAGCACATTTGAGTATGCACAGAGACAGGTTTTCATATATATTATTTTGGCCATCTGACAGTGGTGAAACAAATTCACTGTGCAGCAAATCATAAGCCCAAACATGTGTGTACCTCAGTGCTATAACTGCTGATGAAATACGTGATGGCAAAAAGAAGCTGGGAAATAAGGAGGGTGAGGACAATCCCCTGGAATCTTTTGTATAACTTGCCATTGTAATCTCAACTGATGCTGTTTATAGGTAGGAACAAGGTGAGAGAATGGAGAATGGTGGTCTGAAAACTGGGACTTCTGGTGGAGAAGATTGTTACTGTGGGTGAGCGTCTGATTGTGAGCCCCTAGATCAGAGCTCTGATAAGGAGGCTCGTGTAATCCATAAAAATACCAACTGGAAATGGACAAGTTTTTTTAATCTCTGTAAAATGGCATTAGCAGACTACTTTATAGTGTTTTGTTGTAACTTATTTGAAAGATTATAAAGGTAAGACATGGTACAGAACTACCAAGATTATAGTAGTAGAAAAGCGAATGCCTATGATGAGTACTGTAGAAAGCCTAATGTGTATAATTTAAAAAAAAAAAAGACATTTAGAAGGGACTGGCTGTGCAGAAGAGAGTAGAACATTGTAAAGGTTTAGCTAGAATGATGGACTGCAAGCTGAAGTGAGACAAATGGTAAATGGCGCTTACTGTACCATGAAACAAGTTACTAAGTGGAGTGATATCTCTGTACGCTTCGTGTGTTCAAATCATGATCAGATGCTTTTTTGGGAAACTGTTGTTTAGCAAAACATAAATTATTCTGCTCAATATAAAAGTTACTGGACAAAATTGAAATGCCTATTATAATAATACAACTCAAAGCGGTGTAATAGAAAATAGGTAATCCTTCTGGATGTTTATTTACTCCCAGATCTGGATCACATACCCCTTTGCCTTGCATCACACACAGCTATTCCACTGCAAAGTGGAATTAATTCCCTGTTCTTATTTCGTCTCTGAGTAACCTGTAGAGCCTTCCTACTAGTGGCCAGCTGATGCATTAACTGAGAGGCAGAGTTGACATCCTGCTGATGGATCCCAGTCTCCAAGATACATGAAGATTAAACTTAGTTAAATTTCACCGGCTGTCCTATAATGTGGAGTGAGAACGTTTAGAAATAGTAGCCTGTCTTGGGAAGGAAGAGGGTGATCTCCATCGAGACCATGAACAGTGATTTCACAGGACATTCTGACTTCCTTTTTCTGGCTGACAAGGGTAGATGGATAGTGCTTCCAGAGGAGGGCATGAAACTAAAGATTTCCTTTGCATCTGTGTTATTGGAGAGTTGTGTATGGATCTCTTTCTTGGGACAAGATGAATTTTTGTTTGCATGTCACTTCTAGTTTTTGTGGGTCATTTTGTAGCTCTAGAGGTCATGGATTCCCAGAGTATGTTAATACATCTTGCAAATACATGTTTATAACAGTATTAATAATTAAGAATTTACTGATTATATGTCACGTATATCATCTATACACTGAAAAGTGATATGTGGAGAGAAAGAATGTTATAGAGAAAATACTTCATTTTGTAAATTAGGTTCCCTTTCATCCTGCATACTTCCAATAGTTTGGGGGTTTTATTTTTAAAGATTTGTAGTTTGTAAGCTCTTAAATTTGTGACTAATATTGTTATTTAACTAAATTGTGTGTGAAGAACAGAATCCACCAACGTGAGATGGATATTCATTTGCTTAATAAGACAATCTCCTGTGACTGGAGTGTAGCTTGATTTTATTTTTTTAAATGTAAGAACACGCTCATTTAAATAGAAGTACTAAATTGATAGATGATGTTGCTGAATTTTTGATACACAGATCTTTTGAAAGTCAGGAGATGCATTTACAGTTAACAGGTTTTCGTTCTGTTTATAAAAATCTTTGGCTAGATCTTGACAAAACAGATGGGGTCTGAAAAACCAGTTCTGTGCTTTAAGATGAATAGGACATAGAGTTATCTGGTCAAGTGGCATGGTTAAAAGTGAAGAAGCTATTATATATTGTGGTGTTATTGATTGTAGAGCCCAAGAAGTGTAGTAGAGTATGTCTTACTGGGCTAACTCTTTGTGAAAGTCTGTAGCAACTGCTTTGGTTTTCTGTCCTAACTGAATGACTGACTATGCACCCTTCTGGTCTTCGGAATGCCTTTGGGAAGGACAAGCACGACACAAAACCTCGTGGAAGCGTTTCGAGCCTGTCGGTCACTGTCAGATTCCAGGTGCCCACAAAAGCACCTGCATACTCAAAAGTCTTTCAACTTCTGGAGTTTTTTGTTTATTTTTGTTTTTCAGAGAGTAACAGAAATACAGTTGTCAGCTATCCAGCACGGCTGAGTTTTGTGCACCAAGGATGAGCACATCCAAGGAACAATGAATGGCCTCATGCTGGCAAAATTACCCTGCGGATCAAGGTATGTCCCTGTCACGTGCAGCCTGGGAGGTAACTTCTTATCTGAAACCTTCACCTGCATTCGTAGATCTGTCTATCCTTCTTTGGTCGTTACCGGCTACCATATGACATCCCCCTATTATTTTTGCATTTTTTCTAGTGTTGTGTCATACTTGATAGTCCTTCATTCTGCTGTCCCTGAAGTTACTGTGTTGTTAAAACTTTAATATGTTAAACTTTTTATCAAATTTATAATAAAACATTTTCCAAGATTAAAAGTATTCCCCAGTTATGGAAATAGCACGTGTGTAACTGTTTACACTGCACATACTGGTCGAATTGCTTGGTTTAGTTGTACTGTTCAGTGTCAAAGGTTTGCTAGTTTGTTATTTAAAGGACATCAAGAAGTTTTGTTGTTATTCAATCTCATCAAGTTAGTATAAAGTATTAGACAAACTGGCAACATCAAGATACTTGAGATGTTTGATGCCTTTATTGCACTTCCCAGACTGTGCTGCTAATTACTGACAACAGCGATTGATGATGAATTTCAGCTTTATATTGGATTTAAATATGGGAACTAAGAGCTTCATGGAAGCATTTTGTTTTGTTCTATATAATGTTTTCCATTATATATTGAGTGAAAATTTGCTTTTTAACCTTTATTCTTCGCATGCTTATATTTCTTTGGTTTTTATTGTGTGCCACCTTAGAACAGAGCAATTTTTAGAATTTGATACAACGCTTGATTCATCACTGAAGATTGCTTCTCATACGAACTTGCACCAAAAAAGTGCAGGTGGCAAAGAACACCGTTTGTGGCTGCTTAGATTACTCTTACGCATTTTTTATTTTGCCAGATAAAATAATGACTTTAAAAATCAAGATAGGATAATATTATTTTAGCTTAAATTTGGGAGTTACAAATTAAAAATGGGGTTTTTTAACCAAAAATAGGTTGTCTTCTTTCATGAAGTATTCTGCCCACTGAGTGAGTTTTCTTGCACACTTCACTGAGAGATGTTCTGATCTGCTTTGTGTATTCAGATGTAGCTTAATTATTTGAACATAAAGACATACGCTGAGATTTAGGAAGGTCTCCCTTCAGAATTCAGTGTTATCATTATGTGCCAGTTTAAGAGTATCAATGATCAACTGGAGATCTTTGATGCCCTTCAGTGAAAACATGCAAGGTGTTTGGGATACAGTAAGCCAGATGTAATGAGAGAACAGTTTAACTGCTCACAGTGGATGCTATTTGTCACTGAATACCCACTGAAAAGTAAAGTCAGCGAGGGTTATGTAGTCTCAAAAAACGTCTGACTGAATTGAATGTACAGTACCAGTCACATCAATGTTAAACACTTCAACGAGAAAATTACGTAGGCATGGGTTAGCTGCATCAACAGTTAAGCAGAGGAAACAGATTCAAACAATTTAATAGAGGAAATGGAATATGGTCAAAGAAAAGACATTTCACCCTAATGACAGAAGGTGAAAATGCACCCTCCACCCAGGTTTTGTTTGGAATCTCTAATTAATAGGAGTTACAGTAATGATGATAAGAAAAAGCTTTTTAATGATTATGATATATTTTGGCAAGAAAAAATCTTGGAATGGTAAATATTTTATGTTTAGACTGGTCTAATGACAATCTATAATCAGTTAAAATATTTTATTGTATTCTCAGATACCGCATCGTGTCCTTTCAGCTGCTTAGGAAAGCAGTTGCAAGAATTTTCCCTGAAAAGATGAGTATGGGTCTTTCTGAACACTGAACTAAATCCCAGTTCTAGATCTACCCTGCTTGCGTGCAGGACACACAGAGTGTCTCCAGTTCAACTGCAGTACTGTTGTTGTTGTGAAGGTTTTCTATGGCTGGTGCTGCTGTTCTCTAAGATTTCCGTGGTCTGTTTTGGCTACAGCACATGGCAGCTTGTGGTTGTTTCTGTTTGGGATGTATAGCCAGACTGGTACAAAACGTTCAGTGCTGCTCTGCTCTCGCACTGGTTCAGAAGAAAAGCCCGGCTGCAAAGGGCCTTTTGCCTCTGCTCACGAGGCCCCGGGAATATGGTTGTTTGCTTCCTGTCCTCTGACATCTGGAGGGTTGCCGTGGTGGGCAGTGGGAGTTCCTCTGGAGTGCGCTTGGAGAGCGGTCAGATTGATTGGTGGCTGGATTAGAGTCTGCCATGACTTCAGAGAGGATGTTGTCTGACTAATGCACCTTTCTATATTGGTTTGTAGAGATCTTCTTTTCCTGAATTTTCAGGCTGAAAATGTACGTATGTGCCTAAGAGAACAGGTGGCTAGGAGAACAGTAGGGTATTGTGAAAATACAATAGGAATAGTTTTTATCAAACAGTCAGAGTTACTTAGTTTTTAAAAGGAGTCTTGTCAGGTAACAAGCTTGCTTTTCTCCTGTGGTACCTTAGTACTCTGCAGTGCTGACATTCAGGGTATGCGCTTAGCAACAGCAGACGTACCTGTGAAATAATTGCACTTACCATCATCTTTTATTCTTTCTATAGTTATTTATATTTGCTTTGTGTTTGAATTTCTGGGTTTCTTTTCTGTGACCTAACTGTACAACATGAGTGATACTTGGACAGGTGTGAAATCCAGTCCTCTGTTTTTCATTCACACTGATGCGTGGCTGTCTGTGCAAGTGGCTTCCACTGGAATCATGTACTTGAGCGATGACAGTCAGAAGTGCTTTGTGTGCTTAGAACTGCCCGATTAGCCATTTACCAAAGTTATTTGAAAGCACTAATGGAATATCGAGTTGAGGCCACACAAGTGACCTCTACTCTTAGACAACTTTTGGATCAGTTTTGAGAATAAAGTCACAGGTTCCCTGGGAAATAATTATCTGATCACATCTGTACTGGAACAGAATTCTGTAACATTACTAAAGGTGTTAGTGACATTTACACTGTGGTTCATGAAATGTTTGTTGGTGGTCTCTCAGAAGCTTAATGTTGATGGGATGTTGCTATGAGCTAAGTGCTAATTCAAAGCAAAAGAAAATAGTTTGTTTTTGATGTTGCTTTTGTTCATATGTGTATAATTTAAAGGTATTTTGGAAGAAGTGGCAGAAATAGGGGAGCACAAAAAACCCCTTTGTAAATGGTAAATGGTGTGTAAAGATTTGAGAATACTTTTGGCCTTAAGGATTGGTACAGTCAATAATTTAATGTGCTGCTGATACTGGATGAGTTTTCTGCAGTCAGCTTCCAAGTAGCCAATGTCTGCGAAGTTTTTCTTCTCCAGGTCGTCTGATTCTTCCAGGGATCTTTCTGAAGTATTCCTTCAAGGCAGGTGGTCTCTATTCCCTTACCGGATCCAATACGAGATCCTCTATAATAGGCCTTTCTGGACTTCTGAACAGTGACTATGGAAAAAATCCCAAAGTATTAGGGTTCGTTGGAGTTTTCATAGATTCTGGATAGGGGAATTTTGGCCTGGTTCAATTGGTTACTAATTGTTGTCTTTGTTAATGATGCAGATCATTTATTTTCATTGAAGTTTTTTGTTCCAGTAGAACTCATGATAAAAAATAACATAAATGTCAATGGTTAATCATGCTATCTGTTCTAGCACAAGTTGTGTGTCCTCATGCATGTGCATACGGAAACAAACCCATGCCCTGTGTAGGGAGAGGGCGTGTGGTGTAGAGAGGTCTACCTGAGGATGCAGGCAAATATCTGGAAAACAAACTTTGTGTGGAAGTACAACTTGTAGTGGCTCTCCTGTCCTTTTGTTGTTTCTTTTCATCCTGCTCTAAAGCTGCAGATATATTGTTTCCTGACTTTCTGCCAGAGCCCAGCATAAAGTCTCCGGCTACAAAGTGTGAGAGATTAAAAAGAGAATGACTTTTGAATGAGGAGGCTGCTTTAAATTATTCAGAGATCCTCCCTCTTCCTCTGTTGCTTGTCTTGATGTTTTGGATCAGCAGCACATTTCTAGCTGTAAAAGTCTTTAGAAAATATGTTTTAAAGGAACGACTTCAGTGTGTAAGAGTCTTTGAAACTAAAGCATAGAGAACTAATTTTGCTTTGTTGCATGTAATATAATAGACAAGTCTCTCATTTGGAAATATGAAGAATCACTTAATATACAAGTTCTGCATAATCTCCTAAAATCCTTGTAAAGAAAAAAATCCTTTTTGAGGAACAAACATGGGAATGAGACTTGCCACAGTAACTGGTTTAACTTCAAACTTTTGGCATCAGGGTTCATTTGCTGATCCTTTTGTCAGTGAAAAAATATGGTTTTCCAAGAGCTCTCTAGGAAGAGAATACTCCCCAAGGGTACTCAGGCATTTTGAAGAAAATAAAAACTGAGTTAAGTCTTCACCCAAAACTTGAACTGGACCCAAACTTAACATTTCTTGAAGCTTGACAAGTTTGGAATGTTTCCTTCCTCCCCACCCTCATTACTTCTCATTTTCACGCTCCTCTGCGTTTCCAGGGTCTGTCCAAGATGTGAGCTCTGTGTTGCCACAGTTCTGGACCAAAGAGGAGCAATATTTCTACCTGCTTATAGGAAAAAAATTCCCACAGAATTTAAGGTGGAACTTGTCCTTTTCAGAATGCTGCACAACTCTTTACAAAAATCAAAATGTTTAGGTAATACTTCAGTAATAATAGGAATAGTTTATACTGTAACAAAATGGTTCACAATTTCCTGTGCCAGCTCTAAAGCTGTAAATGTTAATACCATTACCTAGTAGTCTACATTTAGAATTTATGTATATAACTGCAGCGGACTGTAACAAGGAATGAAGATTTTAAACAAAACAGGATGAGAAAAGAAAACATACTGAAAAAAAAAAAGTTACTTTCTCAAACCTTTTGGGTTTGGTCATTCCTAATACTAGCCTGTGCTGAAAGTTAAGAATTCTTCATACTTGACTGAGATGTCTAAGTGCTGTTTTGTAACCTTAAATGAACTAAGGATCTGCCAAAACACTCTCCATTTGCCTCTTGCACATTTTCTCAGTATGTACTCTGCCAGTTTCTCCATGCAATAAAATCTTCAACTTGTCAGACACTGAGTGTAAACCTAAATAGCCCTGACTTGCAGATATAAACCCAGTCAACTAAGCTCTTGAGAAATTCACCCTGTAAAACTTGCCTTAACACCTGGGATTTTTGCTTCTGGAATTCAGTAATAAGAATTACTACTACTAAGAACTTGCACTTATGTTGAGATGATACATTGCTGTTCTAATGAAAGATAAAAAATAATAATAAAAAAGGATTTCTTTCTCAAATATAAATACTTTTGGAATCATGGCTTCCTTAGGGACTAGCAATCTTCACAGCCAGAAGGTACATTTACTCTATGACAGCCTGTCTGACTCTTCTTGACAGCAGCTACCCTGAAATTGCTGTGGGCCTTTGGAAAAATTAACTGGTTTTTGGTTTGTTTGTTTTCAAATGTTATTTCAAAGAGCTTCCTCATTTTTTCTGCATTCTGATTAGAGATGGTTTCCAACATATTTGTCTCTTACCTGTAATATACCTGCTGAAATTGTTTTTCCTTAGGTATGGAAATGTACTTCTCAAAGGCATGAATTTAACATATATTAATAAAAAAAGGGAAATTAGAGGTGAGAAATAACCTTCTAGGTTACTTAGGTTGATTTGATGCCATTGTATGTTGTGGAGAGTGGATGAGAATCTGGGAGAGGGGAGAAAATGCATTGTGTTGGCTGGTTATACCTGACTGATAGATTTTGCTTATAGAGATTTTTTACCTTTTTTGATGATGTTTGTTGGGGCAGAAACTTTGTATCTTTGCATTTTAATGTACAGTACTTACACCAGGTCTGCAAAAACAAAGGAATGGAGGTATTCCCATTTTGTTTATTTACCTCACAGTTATTTGGAATTCTGTCAGTTTGAGTAGAGAACCCTTGAAGAGAAGTCCTGGTACACACTTCTTAATAAAAAACAACTCGGACTTGCTGCTTTATAAATAGGTGAGCAGACAGGTTTTCTCCTTTGTTATTTTGCAGTGTATTGTAGGCTGTGGTGTGTTGATTTGGCACAAAGCAGAGCTGGGGGGGACTTCTTGTGCGTGTCATACACTGAAGACACAGTGTTTGATTGAAATATGGAAGTACTGAAGGGTTTCGGATCTGGAAATCAAAATTGTTGTTTTGCCTGGTTTAAAACTTAATAAGGAGTTAAGATTGCATAATACACTTTATTTTTAGCGGATCACAAATACAGTTGCTGTGGGTGACTCCTGTGCAGTTTGGCAAAGCAGGACACACAGGATGCCTGCTTGCTGTATATATGACTGAGGCTGAATAGATAGAACATGTATGTTCTCTATCATTTATTAAACGATAAAAAAGTATTTATCAGTAGAAGAGCAATAAAAATTTATACCATATGCTCAAAATAATGATCAAGCATTTACCCTCACTCATGAGAAAATGTTGTGGCTCCAAGCTTGTCATACCATATGGACATGGATGAGAAAAGAAAACAATTGTGGGTGTTTCATGGGAGTGTAGAATTTTCACTTCATAATGGACAAGAAAAGAGGAAAAATGATCAAATAAACAAGCTCTTAAGAAAGTGTTTCTCAAACTGAAAAATCTCATTGCACTTATTACAATGCAAATGTTTCACCTTTGACATAAAGACCCTGCCAGTAGTATATCTCAGATGGAATTACTGGTAAATAGATATAATTTATCACGTTCTTTTAACATTATTTAAATAAAAGACTTCTTCTTTTTTGAGGTTTCAGTATTTAGAGAGAGAGAATTTGAAATTTATTTCTCTCCAATTTTGTAATATAAGTTTAAGGTCCAAACTGCCAGGCAGTGTGGAAATTGGCAAAACCCCACTGGAGTCAGAAGGACTCTGCTGGTTCTCACTGTCTGAGATGTCATCATTTATTTCATTTTTTGCTAATGATGTTGTATAAAAACATCACGATTGAATGCAGATAGATTATTTGTAATATAATCCCAAAGTTTTGTGCAGAAAATGCTTCTTTTATGTCACACAAAGTCTGTCTTAAATTGCTCAAGTTAAGCTGAAAATGAAAAAACATGAAATGGAAAACCCTAGAAACAGAATTATTCTGTTTTATTATCTGAGTGCTTAGCACTTTGCCTGAATGATAATGTTTCTCTTAATATATAAGGCATAGTTTCTGCATGATTTCAGTTGTCTTTTTCTTCTTAAAAGAGAAATGAATACTTGGATAAGGTAGTGAAGCGATAAGGGGAACAAAAGAGGTATTTTTTCTCTCTTCGGAAATAATGAGGGAAAGCAAGTGCCCAGAACCAAGTGTCTCTGTCGAGCATTCACTCTTTTAGGGTCCCAGGAAATAATAAAGGAGAAAAACAAGCAGAATAACTCAATGAAACAGAACCAACCCCCAGACCGTACCTGCTTAAAATAGTAAAATAATCCTAAATCCCTGACAGTATTATAGTGCTCCCAACTTTGCAATCTGAACAAGATGTCAAGTTTTATATTGCTATAGTGATTCAAAGATAAGATTTTTGGAAAATGTGCAGAAGGAGCATGGGCCAATTAGGAAATTCTGTTTGATATTATGCAACAAAATTCTTTTTCCAAAGATGAATTGACAGAGTTTGTTGGGAATTTTTCTATACCTGTTTTCTGTCTCACATATAAAGGCTAATTTCAAGTTCTAAGCAAGACAGGTAAATTGGTCTATTAGGAAACCAGGAAGTGCTTAAGGCGTTAGCATTAGTTCCACAGTACATAGTCATGAGGCCATCAGTTCTTCCTTACACTGAGTAACTTGGTAGGGTTGGCAGAGGTATCTTTGCAGACTAGTTTGAAGTTTAAATTTAACCAAATTTTGCAGCAACTGGGGTTTTCCTTATGGATTTAACAGATACTACAGTATCCATTCCTCTAGCTGCAAATTGCTTAGTACTGTGAACACACATATTCTTTTATACATGCAGACATGCATTCTTCACACTTGGCCATGTGTTGACACACCATATATATTTTCTCTGCACTTAATAAAGCAGCTACCATTCATTTCCCCTCACACCTGTCTGTAAATTCCATGTTTTTTCCATGTGTATTTTTATTCTGGCAAGAAAAGAAAAAAGCCTCATGTTTATACATCAGGGTTTTGCCTTTGCTGGGAAGTGTGATGCATTCTTGGTTTACCCACCCTGAGTTAATTAGCAGCAGAGAAAACTGCCGTCCAGAAGAGGCAGTTAGCTGGTCAGATCAGTACTAGAGCAGTTTAACTCCGTCACGGTTTTGCAGCAGACTACACTGCATCCAGGAAGATGGTAGATAGCTCCATGGTCAGCTGGTGGTACCAGAGCTGTATTGCTCAGCAGTTCCTGAGCTGGGTGGTTTAAACCTAGAACAAATGCACTTAGACCATGCTACAGAGTCATGGCAGATTCCCAGGCACGACTTCGGTTTTTAAACACAACTCGAAAAAGGAATGCCCGTTGCAAAGAAATGTCCCCATGAATTTCTGTGTCTGTGCAGCCAGAGTTTCGGGCTTCCACTCTCGGCCCGTGAAACCTGAGAGCTCTGATATCAGAGAATTCAGCTGAGGCGCTCGGGGCCCCACTCGGCGTTGCTGCAGGTGCAGGAGGAGCTGTGTTGGTGTGGGGGCTGCCATATGCTCCTGTCCAGGCTCCTCACTCCACAGTATGGAGTCTGGAGTCTCTGATAGCTTCAGCTTGGCTCCAGTTCAGGGCTTTGGCACTTTCTTGTGGGGATGTGAGGACTTTCAGTCCCCTGCTTCTCAGAAAACCCAACTTAATGTGGGGGGCCAGAGCTGCAGGGACAACCTGGGTGGCAACCGGGCCCTGGTGAGAGCTCTACCAGTGCACTGATGGCAGTTTGTTGAATCAGTGATGTTTCTGAAAACACTTCACAGTTTGGCAAATGTTCATTTTCAGCTTAGTCAGAATATTCCTCAACAGTTATATTTATGAATGTCTTGTGAGTATATTTAGGTTTGTTTTGGTATATAATTCAGTAGAAGTTTTTTGAATAATTTTCCTTGTTGAAAGATGAGCTAAATGCTTTTGACTTTTGCCTCATTACCATAGTCCTGAATTTGCACATCTACTGAAGGAATACCTAACATTAAATTTTGAGCTATCCTTATTAATGCTCACTTGTATCAATTGCTATCTTAAGAGGAGTGTTTATTTAATACATTGGAAGAAATCAAATTGCTGATTCTGTCTGATTGAAATAACCTTATTTGAATTTTTTTTTAATCCTTGGTTTAGAGACTCACTGAAAGAAAGAATATATACAAGAGAAACAGCAGGAACACTAGGGATGTTTTTAACTCAAGAGATATCTAGCCTGTAACTTTTGATTACTCAGAAATACACAGGAAGAAATCCAGATGAGATTAAAGAAAACCCAAAGGAAGTGAGAGAATATTGTCTGCACTAATATGTTGGCAAAGTAATTAATAACTTAGCTTTGAATAACAATAAACGTTTTTAAACTTAGATGTAAAATCATCATTTCTATACTCTCTCTTCTACTGTGTGCTCTGTAAACACATTCGGGGGAGTAGCTCACTGTGAATGTGTGTGATCTGTAAATCACTCTCAAATACCCTCTGTGCAAATTTGTTCTCTTTTATCTTAGTTTCTAAATGGAAGCACTTTACATTATTTGAACATTTATATCTCAATACAGAATTTAAAATTTCAATTACTTTTAAATTTTTTAGTCTGATGTCTGTATCATACTTCAAGGTGACTAGATCTAATTCTATGTACATTTTACTCTTACCAGCAGTTTCTCCATTTTTGGTGTGCCTCGTTAGTACTTCCTTGGGTATTTGAAGTTGTCCAGATTCTGCTCCGTGGTCACTGTTTTAGCTTTCTAATGTGGTTTATTCTTAATAGATCTCTGCTGGATATAGTATAATTTTTGCATATATTTTTGCAGACAGTATTTCCAAAATTCAGATATTTCTTGTAAGTTCAGCTGAACTGCTGGTGTGAATGTTTTTTTGTCTGATAGCAACCAGTGGCCCATGTCCACCTCTGTTCTATCCGGTGAAACTCTCACTGTAATTTTATAATTACCTTGCTGTACGTGCGTGCTGCCTTCCTCTTGTCCATACCTGTTGTATTTGTATCTGTTTCTGGAGAGGAGACATAGCAAGATCAACTTCTTTACTGAAGAAAAGTACTTTGGAGAAGAAAAAGGTATCTGCATCTGTCCTTCCTGTGGCTGCAGGGAGCTCTGTTATTTCAGAGAAACACGTTGTGGAAGTCACTGTTGCGTTTTCGAGTTACTTGTACATTACTGTGACAGAATTAATTTTCATACGGTTTTATCCCATTGATGTTTCTTTTGTTAGGTTTGAATTTGCTCTAACATCTTAATCTTTCTGGGTTGTATCTGTGCATTTCATATTCTTTGTTCTTGTATAAAGAGTATTTTCTACACAAAAAATCCTTGGTATTTTGTGACTTACTCCCTCGGAATATTATAATATATAGAAGAGTCTAATGCTAGTTACTCTTACACCACCTCAATTATAATTATTGTGAAAGACAGATTAGTGCAATTTTCTTTCAGTTGAATAATTTCCATGCTGTTTTCTGGCTCTAAATCTTCAGTGAACTCTCCCAAAACAGAGCAAAGATTCAGAATTCTGTTTCATTTAAAGAATCTCTGAATAGATAAGATTTTCATTCTTTAGAAAGAAACGCAGTCTCTGTATATTCTGGAACGAGCTTTGATTTTTAAGAGTAGCACAAGACTATGCCATCAAACACAGAGGGAGATAGCCATACGAAATGGGATAGGATATATGCTGGATACTATGCCACAGAGGTTTGTTCCAGCTTCTTTGAGGTGAATTCTTGTTTCAGTGGCAGTTCTGAAAGAGGTCACATATTTTACTAAAATTTGCTTAGTACGTTCAGCTGAAAAAGAATGCTCACACACTTTCTCTTTGCCCCCCGTTCTGCTCCTCCCAACAGCAGCACGCTTCGCATGGACACACTTGTTCCATTCGGAAGGTGTGTGGCCTCCTGTACAGTCTGTTACGGGAGAACTTAGGTCCTCCCTGAAAGAAGTCAAATTCTTCTCAAAATCACCCTGTCCTCCTGGTGACTCAGGTCACTTTAGACTGGCCTGAAGAACTGCACCATTGTCAAGTCTCCCCTGGTCTTTATAGATGAACTTTTGTTGTGACTCTAAACTGCTGTTTCTTCTGCTGTCTTTTCTGTCACCCTTTCCAATGTCGTATGGTCTAATGGAATGGTGGGAGATATCAAGCACTTGGATCTTCCTCTATGCAGATTTACTTGTACAAAACCAGCTTGGGGACCATCCACACTATGTAAATCCTTGAAAATAGCATTTACGATGCGTGATTTGAAGTTCTTCTTTACTGGTTAAAATATTGTCATAGATCAGTAAATTATCTGCTGAAATTGGAAAGAATTCATGGCATGGTAAATCATGCATAGCTTAGAGTTTTTGAAAGTCTTAATTTTGAAGAGGCTTGTATATTAATTGAATTTGAAAGAGGTCTCTTGTTAAGCAGTTAAAAGGTCTACATCATAATAGCTTAAATGCCTTTTTAAGAGACTTGTGTTCATTTGTTTCTTGTTTTATGATATTAAGTGATATTAAGTGTTATTTTTTATCTATTTCATATTTAATCAGCAAAATGTTGAGCTTTTCTGGAACTTAGTTCTCTTAAGGTCACAGAATGTCCCTTTAAACTCTCAATGTGCCTGAAAATGGCTGTTCAATAGCTCCAGACTATCTGTTGTCAAGACCCCTGGTACTGGATATATTCCATCGTCATAAGATAATTTGTCTTTGTTCTGAAGCCTCCTCTGGCCCAGAGAGAGGAATGGCACGCACTCCAAGTATTCAGGGCTGCCTTGGTAACCACTTAGCTTCCCCCTCTGTCACTGGGGCAAGTGTGGTCTGAGCAGAGGAATGAAAATAAGCCTGCCTTACCCAAACTGGGTGGCACCAGGGCTTCGCTGTGTTACCATCTTTCTGGTAGGCTTTGCCAGCGTAGTCTGCCAGAACGTAACTCACATTCGCTACCTAATGCATTAGTCCCTACGGAGAGTTTCTTTGGTTGGTCAGTTCTCGTTCTTGCAGACACTGTCTTCACTTAATATCTGCATGGAGTCCTCGGACATTGAGCCTTTGCATTGTGAAGAAGTGGAGGAAAAGTTCCTGCTTCTTCCTACTGTATGTTCTAGTTTGGGAACACTGGGAAGCAGTAAACAAAAGGCATGGTCTTAAAGATGAGTCTTACTGAAAATGAGCTGGGGGTACATCTGGATTTAGAGAACAAGTCATAGTGAAGACTGAAGGAATTTCAGACTTCAGATAATTAATGGCATTTTGGTGGCGTTTTGCTGGTTTTTTAATTTTTTTTTTTATTTTTTATTAATGACATCTTAAAAACGGCTTATGAACACCGGCAGTGAATTTTGTCTTAGGAATAGGCTAGTACAGTTTTGAAGAAATTATGTCTACTTTAAAAAGGCTGTAGTTACATGCTATTAATTTTGTGTCTATCTTGTTTGAAAATAAGTACATATATTTCTGTGCTGATGAATGATTCTATTGACTGCTTTCCTGAGAGAGGTAAGAAACATTTTGTTTGTGTGTAAGCAATGAGCTGTTGGAGCCAAGTTCTGAGACTTGCTGTAAATATAACACAGGGTTTAGGATTTTGTTTGAAGTCTCAAAATATGCTCAAGACCATGATAACAACAGAAGTGTTATGACAATGCATGCATGGAATTATCTGGAAGAAGATGTGCTACATATTGTCGAAGAAAACCAAGTCATCGTACCGTTGTGCTGTACTGAAATCTGTGCAGAAACCATGGATTAGTATTTGTACACTGAATTAAACCATCTCCTGATTTAGACATCTCAAACCTTTCGAGTTCAGGTCTTAGGAATGGGCATGTGGATAATGTTCTGTGTGTGTTTACTTTCCAAGAAGCTAAATTGTGCACTTGTGGTCAAGGCTTGTCAAATTACAAACAAACTTCGTATTTCTTTAGTTCTGCGTACTTAACAATGCCCTCTTAGTTGGTCTCAGCACGTTTTAGCATGGAATCAGTCATAACTAGATACTGCCGTTTTACTTTTAAGTAAGTCCTCTTTCCTTTGTGTTTGTCTGTGTGGATGTCACAAAGTGAATTCTGTGGGTGTTGATAGTTGCGAAAAGATTATTACTATGATTCTGAAAATCCTTCCTTATGCTAGATATATTATCCTGGCAACTGGAGCTGTCAGATCTGATAGCAGATGTAGAAGGGGTCACTTCTAGCACAGAAACAATTTGGTCCATTTTGTGGAGATTTTGTCCCCTTTTTAAAACTGTGATTTGTTTGTATCCTTCTTGACATTTATTTACAGCGTGCATTTCGGCATGTTTCTTTTCTGGTATAGATTGCTTGTCACCACTAGTTTTTTGTTATGACAGCAGAAATTATACATCTTCTGACCAAGCTCTCTGTCTGGTTTTCAGTTCTGATAGAAACATCTCTTTTTGTCTTACTGTATATATTTTGACTTTGAATTCTGTGAGCTTTATGCTCTTTTTGTCTTAGAAAAAAAGATATCAAACCATGAGATTAAGTGTAATATTTCTTAATGTCTACCACTGCAGTTTTTGGCTGTAATTTCTATTTTCTATTTGGTATTACCATGCATTCCATGACATAGTGCCACATACACAGTGTATCAAAGGTGAAAGGGATTTATAATACTGAAATTGTTTCAAATTTTCCAGCTTTTGAATAGAGCATTTAAACATCCTTCTCCATAATCCTTATTTGACTGTATCATTAACATCAGTTCCATAGGTATGCTTCCTGATCCTTTAAACACATCTGAGTGTCTTTGTTTAGATTTGCGGGTACCCCTTTTTCGTTATGGGTACCCAGAGGCCGGTTGGTCTGTGGGGGCAGGGCTGGTCGTGCCTGTGCTCTGCTTGCTGCAGAGCCGTGTGTTACTTGGTTATTTACAGCCCCAGCCTGCAGAGCTCCGTCTTCTCAGTCAAACTTGAGAGCTGGCTGCTTTCAGCGCTCCGTAAGGCTTTATCTACGTCCTAGATGTGTCTCTGAAGTCATCGAGTTTACTAACTTCCTGATTTGCCAGCTCTTGAGACCTTTCTGGCCATGGAAAACGCAGAGCGCACAGAGCTCAGACTTCACATCGCTGTTAAAACAGTCATTTTGATATTAGCCCGATGTCATCAGCATGGACACTCCCTTTTGTAACAGATTTCTTAGAACTGCTGCTGCCAAAACCTACTGTGTTATCTGACTATAGATCCATTCTCTTGAGAACCATCAGCAATTCAAGAAGCCAGAAGACTGAAGATGCCATTTCACATATGTCATTCTCAAAGCTCAAAGAGCTTTTCTGACTTTTCTGACATCAGTGGGCTGTTAACACGTTTAAGAAAAACAGTTACATTTTATTGAGGGTTTGAAAACTTTTATTAAGTAACAGACAAAGACTAAAAACCATGGAAATATTGAATGTTTCATATGTTGTAGGTGATCACTCTTGGAACTAGAATATATAATTCTTGTACATTAGAAGAGACATCTATCAGTCTATTAAAGTCAGTGTTATTATCCAAATGGATTATTAAACCTTAAATAAATCTTCCCGTAAAACATAAATAGTGTAGCTTAATTTTGCCTTTTCTGAAAGTCCCCGTGAAAGTGAAGAATGCCAATGTCTAGTATTTTTGGCTGGCTTCCACATGTGGGCTGAAGATTTAAAATAAGGTTAGTTTGTGTTTGCACAATCATGGCCTCTCACCAAGCACTGTTGTTGTGCCATTGTCTGAGTTTCTGAATTTAGAAACTCTGTACCCAAGGGGGGTGAGGCTTACCTGCCAAGTGAGAGCAACTCTCATGCTTGGGCTGTGGGGCTCAGTGTGTGGTGTGAAAGCCCAGGGTGGTGGTGATTTGGAGAGACTCTCTGAGTAGCTGTCGTGTAGAAGGTGACAGTCTACGGCCCAACACATTTTAAGAAATAACTCGGTGGAGAGACTGTGGAAATATCATTGTAAGAAAAGATCTGTTCTCTGCCAGGCCATTTCTAGTTCCTCTGAAAATGCTTCCAGCTTCTCTATGTATGCTAATGGCACACAGAAAAAAATCAGAAGAAGAAACCTGTCATTTCTGAAAGATTGTTCCACTTATGAAAATGAGTGTAAAAGGAGTACTCTAAATGTACTTTCCTCTGCAGAGCAGAAAATATAAAGGCAATATACAATGTTCACCAAAGAATGAAATGGTGGGGAGGCATTGTTATGGTTGTGTTAGGGACAGGAAGAAACATAGTGCAGCTGGTAAATGTAACAGCCACCCTCTATCCAAGCTGACTAAGGGAACAGTTAAATGCATCTGTGTTTAGAGATGGTCAGAAATACTGAAACAACCCCTAAAAATTCAGTTTGTGTATAATGCTGTTCATTATTCTGCTGGAGCAGTTTCCTAGTGATCTGCAAGAAGGAGAGTTAAATGTGGGGTTTGGGGAAGGCCTTTGGCTGCAGCTGGGTGTCAGTGCCTGTGAGGGGAAGGGCACACGTGCGCCAGGAGCACACGGGAAAGGAACAAGAAAGCTCCAGGTGCAACCAAAGAAACAGTTATACTGCAAGCTAAGAGAGTTTTACGGAAACTACTTGCTAAAAAGCGAAGCTCTGAGCAAGGAAACTCTCTCCTGCGGCTCGATTCCTGTTGTGTTCAGGGGAATTGGGCTTTAACATACAATATGCTGTAGATTGCACTGAAGAAATTCTGGACTCCATCATCATTTCCTCTTCTTGAGAGAAACAAGGACTTAGAGCCTGAATTTTTCATCAATGCTTAGGTCAAAAGGCTGACAGCATCTTGTTATAATACTGATGTTTGTTTATTGGCTATTGATAAGGGAATAGACATGCCACAAACTTTTATTAGGCCTTCTATCAAGCGATGGGCCCCATTCCAAAACACTGTTTCAGGAGGGCAGGACAAACAGAAGGTGTAAGGAGGTATATGGTGGATGAGAAGAGTGAGTATTGAAGCTTTTATAGCATTTCTGACTCTCCAGGGTCCCTGCTACCATTCTTCTTCCTTGCAACCTCTCCTCCTTCCACCTTCTTTTTTTTGTTCTCAAAGACTATTTGTTGACTGAGGCATCACTAACTGGCTCCTGATTTCCAGAAGGCAATCATCAACTGTGCTTGCTGTGTTTCAAGTGTGAATTTATGAAAATAATTAAACTGCTAACAGTATTATAATGCTGTATCTTCCCACTGATACCGTACTTTTACTTATTTAATATATCCCAAACTGATTTATTAGCTATTCTCAATATAATTAAAAATGAAATAGACCCCCTTTTTAATAGAAATATGATTTAGATACTGTGAAGCTTGCAAACCACAAGGTGGAAGTGGCTCAGCCCCTCCTTCTAGGTAGTTTAAAATACACAAAAATGTGAAGCTTGCTTGTAGCCAGTGTGGGAAGTGAGCATAATTATGACTTTGCAGCTGTTCATCCTGAAGAAAACAAACAAACAATAAGACTCAAAATTTTTATTGCAACTAAAGAGGAATATGCTCACAGGGAACATATTTATGCCAGAAAGAAGAAGCCATAACCAAGGTAATGCTGTCCTATCAAACATGCCAAGCACACTCACAACTGTTGTGTGAAACTGCAAGGAAAAAGGCCACTTTCTCAGCATCCATTGCCAATATCGACCAAGCTGAGAAAAAAAATCCGGCAGTGGAAAGAGTTTTGACTGTGACAAGTCTGTGTAGGTATTTCTGTATCTGGGTACGTGGAATAGTGGTCTTTGTACTATACTTACCTTAGAAAAACCCAACCACAAAACACCCAACCCCTAAATTAATTATTGATAAGCTCTGGATCATTAAGAACGTGTGTTCATTTTATTATTTCTCAAAGAATATTTCTTGGAGTGGAGATTAACACCTTGCTGATACAAAACTGCTGCTATGTCACTTTTTTATGTGCCTATGTGATGTACAGCAGAAAAAGACTATTCACAGGTCGAAACAGTTGGGACAAACACTAAACCACGATGTAGTTTGTACTGAGTTTCATGGAGAAGGCTCATCTGGTGAATAAGGGCTGGCCAGATTGTTTTCAAATTACCTGGGTTAATCTTTAGATTAGGATAACTCACTCTTTTGAGTTGAAGAATGCAATGTTCATAAAGTCCTTATTCCTCTTTCTCTATATGCTGCTTGTTTAGCATAAATGCAGTCAGAATATCTGGTCAACCTCTATGTAACTTGATATCCAGAGGTACCTAGAAGTCAGAAAAAATTATGAAGAATATTAATTTGTATGACTCATTCATAAAATACATATTTTTTTATGCCTTTAATGAAGCACTTACCAGAGAAGTAGTAGGAACGAATATTTATGTCTCCTGATGAAGATCTTTTTTCCCCTTATTATAGTCACCTGCAGTTCATACACTGTTATCATTAAGTACCCAGAAACAAAACATATACAGAACAACAACAATGCATTCTTTATTTGTAAAATGAGTCACATTGCTTCTATCCTGCTTCCCATAGATCAGAGCTTTAATAGGGATATAAATAAGAAACTTAACATATGTGACCTTCTGACCGCAGAGTGTTACATTCCAGGGACTATATTGCTCCACCACTTATTTCTTTTATTTGAATGTGTATTCATCATAGCTCTGTCGGAAATTGCGTGATTTACAGTTTATATTAGGTTCTGATATGAATTACATTCACATACAGGGAGAGGAAAATTGTGGGGGAGCAATTGCTAAGGATGTTGAAAGCAGTTTCCACTTAACCTTCAAACGTGGTGGAAATGACACAATTGTATTTAGGTAAAGTTTTATCTTTGGGAAACATCTGCTTCTGTGCAAAAACTTGATTGTTTTTCTGTTCAGTGTAATAGTTTGTGTTAACATTTGGATCTTGAAATGTAGAATTCCACAAATGCCTTACCATTGTGACTTGATTAATGAAGTCTGCCAACACAAGTATTGTTTATTCTGTGCAAGAAGTCTTGCAATAGACCCACGGAAGTGCTACTGTGCTGCAGATCCTAATAAGGGTTTGCAGATTTAAAATGTTCTGATATTTGGTACAAAATTTTATTCTTAGCATGATAATATCTGCCTTTGAAATACAGGCAAGCACTGTCATGAGTATAGCTTGTTCTCCATCATTTTCAAATAGTTTTTAAATCTAATTTTAATTAAAACATTTCCAAGAAAATGCACCAATAGTATAAATTTCTGTTTCAAACCTATAGTCAAGATATACTAAGAATCCTTTAGGAGAAATAATCATCTGAGGCCTCCAGTTCAATTCCACTGTGCTGTGAGTCCCAGCTATTCAGAGAGAAGTGTATTGTGCTTTATGAGCTACTTCTTCAGCCTATAGATTTTTGGTATTTCATCCAGAATTTCTCCAGACACAAAAGCCCCTTTCAGATTTCACAAGCTTTTTCCATTTTGACACAATTGCTCCGATCGTCACAAAACCTGGGGGCTATAACACTTCTCAGAATATAGTTCAACATCTCTATTCAATAATTACTAATAAAAAAGCCTAGAACCAGCAGAAAAATTGATTTAGTGCAGGAGATGTCTTTCAGTCGGTTCACTTTCTACTCTTAGATAGTCATGAAATCATATTTGGGATGTACTTGTTTGCAGTGTGTTAAATAGTGCTTCAAAAAACCTGCAGACATGAACCAGATCCATGAACCTTCTGACTGGGAGAGAAGACCTAAGGGAAGTTAACAAAATGATGTACATTGACTGAAAAGGCAGCATCAGGTACTGCTGTCAGCTAGGAGAGGTTTCAAGTACAGAGGAGGACGGATTTGCTATTAAGTCTGCTTGCAAAACGAAAGCTTACATTAGGACCTGTGTTTTGGAATCAGAATCATGAGGCTCTAAGTCTGCTTACCAGATGACTTTTAATTCTTCTAATAATTGTGCCTGAGGTGTATAAAATGTATTCAGGAAGGCTAAACTCCAAGAACAGTTAGCCTGAAGTAAAATGGCTTATCAACAGATATTTTAAGTGTTTGTAGAACTTTGAAAAGGAGGTATTGAGGTTTTGGGGTTTTCTAATTTCTGAAAAACCTATTAGACAAACTATGTGATAGTGCTTTCTGAAAAAAAATAAAGCAAGAGACAGCAATTTTTATAATATTTCTTGTAGTGTTGGGAAGAAATCCCCACTGGGAGCAAGTCAACTTAGAGAGGTTGGGAATGAATTCTTTAAAATTCATATTTGCCAATTAAATTTTATCCATCCCTATTATTGTTCAAGCATATAGCTTTTTACTTTTCCGTATGAAAAGAGGATAGAATTTTTGGGTTTTAGCATTTTTTTTTTAATATTTTGTGGTTGGGTTGACTGAATTTTTTAGTGAAAATACTTACATCATACTATATATTATGCCTTGAGAAATCTATTACTTTAAAAAAACATAGTGTTTAGAAGAGGGGTGAAACACTCAGGATTTTCCAGGGTGCCAAAGTTTACTTTTGGGTGAAACTACACTTAGTTTTCTGCTGCTGCATAGTAAGCGCTTCAGGAGCACTCCTGGTTTCTGGAGTGTTGTGGGAGCAGTACAACTGAAAAGTGGAATCAAGTTGTGCTGGTCTCTGATCTTCAATAAAGCAGAATGATGGGGCAAGTCCTTGTGATATGCCATGGTCATTACAAAGTGGTGTCTGTGGAGGGAGGAAAAATTACCTATTTGTCAATGCACTCTGAGCTTCAGCTTTTGAAGTCAGGGGACTGGCTCAGTCTTACTCAGGCTCCCTTCTTAACATATCTGTAATATTTCTGTCCTGTAAGGATCCCAAACTTTTACTGGGTATTCTGTGGTTTAATCCATAGTCTTAAAACTGCCTTTTGCTCCACATATATCCTGACGTCAATTGGAAGAAGCAAGAAGTAACCCCAATGACACTGTTTAAAGCAATAAATAGCAGTTTCATTTAAACAGAGAAAGGTCTTTGACATTATTTAGGAGAACCTGTCTCTGGGACTTTGTACGGGCATACCTTTCTGTGCAGTAGCAACTTCTTTTTTAATGCCCATTGTCTGAGTGTGCAGGTTTATTAGCTCAAATGGGTCTGACTTTGCCTTTCCCAGAGACCAAGAACTTGTCCTTCAACGTTGCCACTGCTGTTTGCATAGGTGCTTTCTGTTTATTGCAGGTTGGCTGTGTGTTCCTTCGGCATGAGTTGCCTTTGCTCATTTGCCATTCCCATTGTTTCTTTCTGGATGCAGTCTGTCCGGTTACGGTGAGCAGTCCAGGGGCAGTCCCTCCCCTACCTCCCGGGTCAAGCCAGCAAACCCAACCACTTTGTGCTGTGGCAGCGTACTCTTTAGTCTTTTTTAGGATACCTGATAGCCCTGCATCGTCAGTATGGTCCCCCAGTACACGCCCTTCTTTAGGCACTGGGGTGGCATTCAAGCCTAAGTCGTGACTTGTCAGCATTTGTACCTTGCTGGGATTGACAGTTCCTACTGAAGCGCCACTGCTGTTGGTCCTTCTGAGCCTGTCCTATCCTGTAAAAGGTCTGCAGGCATAGGAGTTGCTTTCCCTAACTCTAACCGATTATTTTTGGGAGGGGGAGAAAAGCAGAAGAGTGACTGAAGTTCAAACTGAAGTTTACCTTAGTTAAAAAGAAAAGCAAATTGGATGAAAAGGTGGTCTTGAAAACTTGGCCAAATGTTGGATTTTTGAAAAGAAACTTTCACCCTACATAGTATTGCTGAATTCAACAGATGTAGAAATTAGTTGTTTCATTTTATTCCTTTCTTTGAATGATCATTTTCTTGATCTTCCCTTGTCAATCTCCAGTGTGCATATGCAGGTAATGCTGCCCACACCACCTTCCCTTTGAGGAAGGTGACCTTAACTCTTGTCTGCTGAAGGTTTTGTTGCTGATCATTCTCTTGACTATCTATACCCCTTTGCTATCTGTCATGTCCACCAGTTATTCCCATTTCCATAGGTTCTTTATCAAGTTTCCTTATCAATTGAATGGCTGCTCCATAAATAATTTATGAAAGTGTTAGATTTTTGAGGATACATTCAATTATACGTGAATAAACTAAGTGTTACTATATTCAATTAACGGTTAATGATTTTATATAGTTACGTATTTGCATAGGTATGTTATTGTTTTCTGGATGTTATGACTTTTAAGTCAGATTTGGAAAAAACCTTTAAAATGGAAAATTATTTTGACAGTATTATTTTATAAATACACGATAAAAAAACTTTCTAATGCTGTTTTACATACTGTTTTAATGATGCTTTGTCTGTTATTGGTTATGAGGTGTTCGTGAGCAGTTGACATTAGAAAAAAATGGGTAGAAGTACACTTGAGCACACTTTAATCCTCCTCTTTTGAGAGATTAAAAGAGATCATTAAAAGTGACTGCTTGTTTACCTTGAAGATTCTCCAGTGGATGATTTTGAAAACTTCTGTCCCGTTGTCTCTGTACTACAGAAAAAGAAATGTAAAAAGGCTCTGTGTTTACAAGCAGTAGCACTGGCAGCTATTACCCTTTCCAGCCTCTCTTAAAAAAATGTTCCAAACATTTTACTGGGGTATCACTTTCCTAATAAACACCTGCACCTTTGTCATCTGAAAGCGGGACATCAACCACACCCGATGTCTGAACGCTGATTGACAGTTGCACTTGTGTGCAGCTGGAGCGATGACTTTTCTCGGGGTGCACTGAGTCGTGGCAGTCCAGTCACAGGCACAGAGCCGCGTGGGAGGGCTGGGCTGAGGAGAGAGGGTCTGCTCCCCATCTCTGGTCTCCCAGTAGCTTCTGTCCAAAGAAATTATTGGGGCACCTTGATACTGATGCACTGCATCTGTATCAATGGTCTGTGTTGGTCTCTTGTACTGGAATCATTAACAGCTGTTAATTTTGGCACAAAAACTTTACTGGTTTTTGATTGACCTTTTTTTTTTTTTTTTATTTCCCCAAAAGGTTCAGGCAGAGAACCTTCTAGCCTAGATCTGTAGGAACTAAAGACAAAGATGAATTCAGCCAGAGCTGCTGACTTGAAAATACATAGTTTATCAAAACCCTAAGGCAGTGTATTTCCAGACTTGCTGTGCAGCTCAGCATGGTAGATAGAAAGAGCCTGAGGATTCAGAACTGAGGGTGGCTTTGACAGCCTAGAGTGAGGGACAATCACAATTAGCCCTAAATGTTTTTATTCAAAAATTGCAATGGACAGTTGAAAACAGGCAGAACTGTAAAAATAAGCTCCAGTATTTTAAATGATAGCGGACCATTACCCCCAGAAGTTTAGACAGCAAACTGGTTTTGAAAAGAGACATGATAAATTGGAACGGCACCTGTCTCAGCTCCCGGGAGGAGCGGTCACGTGTGGAAGGTAATTGAAGGCACCCTTTGAAATGGGCCGAGAGGAGCTGACTCTTGACCTCGGGTGGTTGGGAGCTCGTAGCGGTGCACAGGGGTGCACTGTGTGATGGATGATTGGAGGTTTCAGTAAGGGAGGGTCTGAGCATCGTTTATGCTGACTCCCTGATATTCCAGTGCCCAGAGGTCAACTGCCGTATTTGAGCACAGATGAGAGTCACTTGAAGATGAATCCAGGTCTGCACACCTTGCAGAGAGCAGCACTTAAGGACTGTGTTAGTAGCAGAACTGATTTCTTTTTTTTTTTTTTTTTTTTTTTTTGCTGGATATTGGATGGATAGCTGTGATTGAAACTGCCACAGAATTGGACATCATTGATGTCTGAGTAGAACCAATCCTGCCTGAAAATCAGAGCATGAATCAGTGATTTCTTGATTCTTGACAAAGGATGTGATAATGACCAGACTGGGTAGCAACCATCAGCTTCTTACTTGTTAGGATTCCAATCCACAAATGTTACCCAGGGGCTGATGACTGAATAAAATCGATACTTTTAAGTCTGAGAGAAGCTTAAATTCAGCACTGAAGGGACAGCATCCTAAAAACCCAGGCTTGGTTAGCAGAGAACAGAATCGTAACTTTGGTAATGCAGAGGGGATTCTAATTGACTGTAAAGAACTTGCATGTCTAATACTGGGGATTACTGCAGCAAATTTCTGGACTGTGAAAGGCTGTTTGGGAGGGGAACACAGGAAACCTGGCCATTTTTGTCAGCTGCTGCTTAACCCAGGAACACACAGTTCTGCGAAGTGCATGAATGCCAAGTGTTCCCAGAATTTGTGCACATCTTTTTTAACCAGTTACCACTTAATTGTTCATCGAAATTAGAGATTAAACCAAACCCTTGTGTTTCATTGCAAAGTTAGATATTTTTCTTGGTAATTCAAGGATGTTTCGGCCGTGCACACAGGCCTGGGCCAAATTGAAATGTGAGAATAAATTTGAGATAAATCAATACACAGGGATTTAGGGTTCAGCTCTGTTTCTGTGCATTTGCATTGTTACTGAGATCCCCCAAATCTTCTGCTCCAGTCTCTCAACTGAAAAACCGACATGATAAGGATTCTTTCTTTTCCCAACGTTTTGTTCTCTTTTGTTTGTTTGGTTGGTTTTGGTTGCTTGATCTTTTTGTTTAGTTTTGTTTTGATTTTTATTTTTGTGTTATTTTTGTGGGGGTTATATTTATTTTACTCAAAACACACTGAGTGACATAAGGCAGTAAATAATAAAGTACTTGCTGTCAAAAACTGAAAAGGTTGCATGAACTGTGGATGGAAACTGCTAAAATTTTCTTTTGACTTCTCCTTTTTGATTTTACCACAAAGGATTTCTTGAGGACGTATGTTTCCTACACAAGATAATTAAGATTCATATGACTAAGTTGACTTAAAATTCAGTAGAATGCTCATATAACCCTCTAGCGGTCCCCAAATTCTGGGTTATTAGTCTGAAACTGGCAAGTAGAAAATAGTAGAGAGAAAACTGGGACAGTTATGTTTAATATTAATGCAAAAAGATACAGAAAAACTATAGTGAAAAACGAAAATAAATTTTCTTTTCCTATGCAGTGGAAGTACCTCAGGCAAAAAAAGTTATCATAATACACATTGAACTTAACTGAAATACAGATATAAACTTAAACATATTCCCCTGTTTTTAATGGTATAAGATATTCACTGTAGTCCGTAAATTAGGCAATGACTGAAGAAATAGTGGGTTGTGAGATTTATTTTATAGTATTTCTATTTGACTGCAGAAAAAGAGTTCTCTTTTTCTCTTTTCTGCTGGGTTAAAATATTTAATAAATGTCCACTGAGAATAATTTGTATGTACAATTGAATGATAAGACAGATGCCTTCAACAAATTAGCTTCTGATAGAAGTAATATTTTAATTATCTTGCTATTTTTGTGTTACTTCTGAACAGAAAAAATCTAAGAAAAATATTTCAGTGCTTCCAGTCCAAAATCAGCTGCAACTCTGAGCATTACAGCTATCTTAATTCCTTGCTTGCAGATCTCATACAGCAAAAACAATAATAATAAAAATTAAAAAAATGTATTTATCTGAATTTTATTTAGATTTAAAGGCAGTTGTTGACGTTAGTGAAATTGGCATCCTTTTCACATCTTGCTTTTTTTACTCCCAACTTTCAGACCTTTGTGAGCTTTTTTGTTGTTATTGATCATTCCATTCATTTATGGGAAGTCAGGTCTTGAATCTTTGAGAAAATAAATACCTTTGTCAGAAAAAGAATGTCAGAGCTTTTACTGGTGAACTGGGGATTTTGGCTGGTTAGGTTTTGCTGGTTTCTTTTTCTTCCCTTTGATGTCCCATGTTTTAGAAATTTTTTCTAGTTAACATTTGGTCCTTGTGAGAAACAGTCTTCAGTATTTTAAAAATTTGTGCTATATAATTATCATAAAATCATGAAAACTAAGAAAATACTTCTGAGGAAGAAGTGGAAATGTTTGGTGAAAGCCATATGGTTTTTTTGTGCTTAGCGGGAACTATTCTCTGAATTCAAATTAGGATTTTCAAGTTTATGAATTGCAATGTGAACTACTTTAAAGAATTCTGAAAGAAATAATCTCTGCTTTTACTCTTAATGCTGCGACAGGAATCAGTGTGCCTGGATATTAGCCACAGAATTTTTCCTCCCTGTTTTTCTCACTCCTGCCTTGGTAATATTGTGAGGCTTGTGTTCCCTCCCCCACCTTGTGAGCTGTACCCAGATCAAAGATGGCTGGAACGTTCTGGTGAGCGTTTCATGTGTGTTTGATGAGCAGGACTCGGAACCTCTGGGTAAAAGCTGGGCACAGGCTGTTCGGTGCTGAATAGATGCACATGGCAAGTGCTTTGAATCAAGTCAGAACTAAGAGGAAATGATCTGCAGCCGTCTGCTTGAGCACATGTTTAGGTGAGATTGAAAAAAAAAAAGGAAGAGCAAATTGAAAGACTTTATTAGCCCTGAAAGTGGGAAGCAGATGTAAAGTTTAAGGGTAGTAAGGCTTAAATTCTCATGTAACTCTTCAGAAACAGACCTGTAATAAGACAGTCATCTTTGAAATTAAAATTATGATTTCACTGTTGCCACAAAATCAATATCCTAGCCTAAATCACCAAAGCCACAGTAAAGAAAATGAAAAGAAATAACTGAAATCTCTTCTTGAGGTCAACCTGTTGAAGAAACTTATGCTCCAGTGCGATTTTACCTTGTTCAGTGGCTTACTGAACAATAGGTTTCTTTTATCTTTTGAAGTCTACAATAGGTCCCAAGAGAAATAAGGCACTGAAAGCAAGAAGCCCCTGTCACCAAAGAAAAGCACATGTCACCAAAGAAAAGTAAAATCAACTCTTAACAATGGATTAGATTTTTTCTTGACTAAATTCTCTCTCTTAATTTAAGAAGATGAAACTATGGTAACCTCTTAAACTCTGTTCTGTCCCTTTTTAGGGAAAGAAAACTTTTGATTTCCAGTGTGTCAGTGTCTTGTCTTCTTTCAAAAGGGAGGCATTTTGAACAGGAGCCACCTTCTTTGTCATCTCCTACACATCGTGGGAAGAGAAAGAGTGTTCTTAGGAAAGATGGAGTTACGAGCATACATTCCTACTGTCTGAGTCCTTTGCCAGAGATTCATGGTGGTATGGCTATGAAAAGTGGTCCTTCGTGCCATTAGAAAGGTTAAGATTTTATTTAGAGGGATGATGGTCGCCCTGGGTCCATGCCCATGTGCGGGGTGTACGGAACCCTTAACGGTCTCTGTAGTACAGAGCTTTAAATAGTCTCCTCAGTAAAAATAATAGTAGTTAATTTGGGAGAAATCTGAATTGTAATTTTAGGACTAATTTAACTATCAAGGATTGATTGTACTTAATTACTTAGTGGCTTAACATAGGCTCCCAGAGATTTAGGAAGTAGCTATTACAGTGTTGCTATTGTAAATCTTTCTAAAACTGTGGGATTTGATTCCGAAATTCTCCTTTCAGTTGCACTACAGAAATAGTTGGAGTAAAAACCTGGAAACAAACAAAAAGTCACTCTCTCAGCCCCTCATTTTTCCCTCTCAGCACATCGGAGGTGGTCCTTCACTATGTCCACACTGAGCAGTGCGTGCTACGATTGCAACTGTTGTCTCTCGTGCGGTTGACTAAATCAGCTTCAGGGCAGCACCACGCTAATCTGGTGTCCTGCTGACACAAGAGCTACCTGGAGCACGTGGGTGCGCCAGTGCAGTGTGCTTGCAGTTGCCTATTGTCAGGATTGCAATTTGTCAAACGCTTTCAAACTTGTAATGCTGCAAAAAACTTCTTGGCAATTCTGTGCTGGGTATGGAGCTTGATAATGAATGCAGATAAATGAATCTTTAGTAATCTTGCAGGAATGCCATCAGCAGTTGTCTGGAAGTGTCTTAGTGACAGTCCTGACTATGGTTGATTTCTTCTGTTACACATTCCTAAATTAAAAGGAAGTTTACAACGCTTTATATTTAAAGGCCTCACCTAAAGTCTGCTAATGCCAGTAAATTTCAGTGATAGGGGAGTTACTGGCTTGTATTTCGTGTGTAGTTTTGGCTCAAGAAAAGAAGTTGCGAGGTTTAGCAAGTATTGGCAAAATGCAGTTTGATTAGATGCCAGACATTTCTAGCTAGTGGTACAGTCTATAAAAAGGAGAAGTTAGCTTTGGGATAATCATGAAGATAGCTTTCCCAAATCAAGGTAGGGAACACTGTGATTTATGGCACCCAGTGCATTAGAACAATAAATAGATGAATAGAAATCTACTTTAGAAGGATAGAAATTCCCATGTGCTATCACTTCATGGAAACACCTGTGTTCTGAGTAAACCTAAGGTGATGAGGAGTGTGTCTTGTATTATTTGTTTCCGGTTGTGAGTATGTCTGGGGGTAGAGAAGCAGTTCGTGTTGGCTGGCAGACATGGTCACGTCTGACAGGTACAGGTACTCCACTGTCTTAGGAAGCAGATCTAAGAAGGAACAGAAAGAGCTTTAAAAATGCAGCACTAGTGGAGAGTTGATTTGATAAGTCACAGTTAGAACCACAAAGATCGTTCCTCTAACACTTGAGAAAATGAAAGCTACTTGGTACTCCTCCGTCACCGTGCATGCACCCTCAATTAAAGCAGTGCCCCTGATAGCAGGCAGTATAATCTGCATTTTATTTCACTCATGAGCAAAATAACAAGTTACTCAGGCCTGCGGCACTCGTGAGTGATATGGGCCGTGTAATATCCTCTCCATTGAGTTTCCTATTATTAAGTTTGAAATAAAGAGTTCAAAATTAACTGTGACAATGATTTTATCTAATGTTGGCATCACCATTAGCTTCTGCAGTTTACTGCTAATAAAACTTTAAATTTGCTATTACTTGTAATAACCTTTTTGCCACCTTAGCTGTAGAAATTAGACAAAGAACCCAGCCAAAACGTGGCTAATGACATTTTCTACTTGCATGGAAGAACTCACTAGAAATAGTGGCTGTTATTTATTAAGTGTTAATACAATAAGATACAATATTTTGGATTTCAGCTGATTAATTTGAAGCACATGCCTTTTTAACAGGCATCAGTGTTTCATGGTTCACATATTTAGCTGACCAGCTTTACATGCAGTATGTCAAATAGATGAGCATTTTCTCTGCATCTGTCAGGCTGTTTTGAAAAACAGACACACAAGTGAGTACAGGTAATGTCCTATTTATGACGTACTGCCAAGATCTTCTGTTTAGAATGGATGTTAATGAGGTAAAAGCCTGAAATGCTTTCAGATCCTGAAAGTATCTCCCCAAAAGAATTTTGTAAGGTGGTATCTTGATCTTTCCTATACTGTTATAAATCAAGAACAACTGTACTCAAGTCCTGGTACTTGTACCATAATGATAAGTTGTGGAATTGAAAGCTGCAGCTCAAACTCAAGTTTATTTTCCTACAGTCTTTGCTTATCCTTGTGATGTATTTTCTCAGCTAATGGTTTTCAAGCTTCCTAGGTGCAATTTGCAATGATTTCATTGAGGCAAGGATTTCAGCATCTTTCATCTGACATAGCAACAACCAGAAGTATAGATTGTTAAATACCAATAAAACCCCAAAAGAATTTAGGAATTCATCATACCAATGAAGAGACAGAAACAAAACACTCAAATTGAAATGCAATAAACCCTTAGCTAGAGTCTTCTAAGTACCCAAATTCTGTCTTACTGCAGAGTAAGACAGCTCCCAGTAGGATGCAGAGGGAACAAGAACTCATGGAAAGTAACCAGTAAGAGAATTGATTACTGGTGAATATATATCAAACGCCTATTTTCACATAGTTTTCACAGCTTGGAACAGTGGCTTTAAGATAAATGCCTATGCTTTTCTTTTGAGATGTATTTTCCTTTTTAGAAGTCAATGGACACTTATTCCCTTTTAAAGGATACATCATTGGTAAATGCATAAATGCAGGGTGTGAATCTGAGTTCCTGTTCAAGTCTTTTCACAGACCTGTAACTTGACCTGACTGTAAGACTGCACACTGTTCCAGGGACAGATACCTTGTAAGGCTGTCACAGTAAGTTAAAAAAACCAACCAACCAAACCTCAACAACCCCCCACTAAAAGCAATCAAAAGACTGACTGAATAAAAGAGAGCCTAGGAGATGATAGCTCTGTGACCAAGAGGTTTGGATGTTGCCAGGAAGAGAGGAAGCTCTCGGTTTCAGTCACTGCTCCATGGCAGTTCTGCGTGACAGCTGTTCAATATATATAACTTCTGGAGCATAGACTGCTAGATAATGTCTCAGCTCCTGGAGTTGAGAGTAGTAAAAGAATACTATAAACAGAGGAAACCCACACTCTTTCTTGAGGCCTTGCTCTGGCGTAAGTGATCTTTAATTCTTCATTTTGCACATGGAACAGCTGTAGAAGAGCTAGAGATCCTTTTTATTCCTTTTCTCCCTTCATCGCAGTGTGATGGTTGGGAGACTCTGCAGGGCGATGGGTGAGATAAGTGTGAATTCTAGGAAGGACTGAAATGAATGGAGCCAGGGTTTTACAGGACTACAGTGGCCTGAGTTCTAACTAGACTTTTGTTGTCTTGATCATCCAGTGGAATCAGAACATGAGAAAGGAACAGTTGTTGGGAAGGCAAGAGGAAGAAGTGAGCTCTTGCTGATACCTTTAGTTGTGATTTTGATTGCTTATTTCCTCTTCCCCTACTGACTCATCATTATTTCATAGGAACCAGGCAGAAAGTAGCAGACCATGGAATAGCAAAAAGAAGTTACTGTAATGAAAACTAAGAGTAATGCATGATCATATGAGTCAGGAAGAAGAACTCAGGTGACCGTGTGAAAGCTGGTAAAGAGGAAGGAGTGAAAGAACTGGGGGAGGAAGAGGCAGTACAGGATTGAAAGATTCTTTCACTGCTAATTTGTCCTTTAGTCTATAATTTGACTACCAGGATGGTTTGAGGAATAAAAAAATCATAGCTACATGATCAAATCATTTTTATTTTGAAGAAAAAAAAAACTTATAGTCTTTTTTCTGTTTCTATCCGTTTCCTGCTTGCCCCATCTCAATATCCCAGTTTGGATTTTATGTATCATGTGAAGCTTCTTTCATGAATGGCAGCTGGAATGACCTCAGTTATAATACTACCTCTTTTGAGTGCTTGGCCAGCAAAGAAATTATTTTAATAATGGTGCACTACACATCCTGCAGATACGTGGGTTCAGTTCTTTGAGAAGCATTCATGGTTCTTGCTCTGTTTCCGTTGCTTACCTTTTAAATTAGCTTTTTATTTTAAATAATTTAACTAACTTGCTTAAAAATGTGGATGTGTGGAGACACAGGATCGTTACTTTGATGCATCATTTGAGAGAAATCCCAGTGATGAGGATGATGAGGAAGGGTAAAATATATTATCTTACAAAAGGTCGTTCTCATGTTGCTCTTCTCAGTGTTGCTGTCAAGAAAGCAGTGCCCCCAGCAATACTGTGAGAACACGTTGGGTGCAGCTGTTGATAGGTGGGCTTGGATGCTTCTTCAGAATTGTAGAGCAGCGAAGGAATATTTTTAAGCAGTGGCACCAACTCCTAGCCTTGAAGCTCATAGTAATTCTCATAGTAATAATACATTGAATATATTGTGAATAATTTCTAACTGGAGTTAGGCAATGCACTTCCCAAACTTCCAAGTTCAAAGAACTGTTCAGAATTTCCATTTGGAAATACTTGCATGTGATGTCTGAGAAAGTACCGAACAGAGGATAAAATGCTCTGTCCCTAAGTAGCTTTAACATGCAAAATATTTTATTCTGTGGCTCTGCTTCCTTCCCAGAGGAGAAAAATGTTAGGAGGGCAGTTAAAATATTAACAATATTTTATCACCAAAATGATGGTTTTCCAATAGCTTGCTTTTGAGCATATCTTGCTACTTTAGTACTTTATTTTTTGTAGGCATATCAAAATTAAACAATCTTTTCGGCACTATTCTTGAAAAGATTGTTCTTAGCTCTGTTTATATGCTGCACTCACAAGTCAGTGGTGTCTCTGTCATGAATCAAATGCTAAAAACGAAATTTTTGTGTGAGTATTCACAGGAGTAGGAATAGGCAACACCAACAATTTCCTTAGTTTTTCTGCAACCCCAGTGAAGCCAGTATATATATCAGTCAAATATTTTCTTTTAAAGAGAGATATTTTTTTGGACCTGGTAAGAAAAGCAATGGAAATTATATCTATGCCACCTTTGATCTTTCAGGGTTTATTAGATGTTTTCCAGCAATTTTTTGCAAAGTACGTCTTGACCTTTGAAAGCTTTATTTGAATGTAACAGATCAGGTAGTGGTCCTGCCTATGTGATTAGATACAGATGTTGTTTATATATTATGGTCTGATATGCTTTGGCCATGATTTCATCACCTTCAGGGCTGTGCCTTCAGAGGTGATACTTTCAGCCAATCACCTTTTAATTAAAAAAGTAATTTAAATTCTCTTATCTCCTTGCACAACGGAAATTGCTATCCTAAAGTTACACTCCCATCCCTTGTCCCCTCCTGCCCCCATTTTATATTTTTTTTGTGTTTCAGCCGTGTCAGTATGTGTCACCTTAAAGGCTGTACACAATCCTCTCGTGATACAGCTGTTACAAAGAGGATTCTGGGTTTTAACGACCATGGCCAGCTTCGCTTGATGGCAAACACACTGGAGAGTTAATGTCATAGTCCGGACATTTTGTGACTGAGACGCACTGTAGAGGGAGACTCGGAGCTTGGAAAGCAGATTGAGTGGCTGTGCCAAGTAAACTCCAGTGGAAAGCTCTGGAGGTCTGTCCTTTGGACAGAGGGCCTTGCTCTCAGTGTGGCAGGCTGTCAAGCAGGCCTTGTCCCTGGGCCCTTGGGTGCTGAGCTCTGGGGGCAGCGCGGCGGAGGGCGGGCTGGGTGGGGTGCCCACTGTGCCTGGAGGCTGCAGGGCTGCCCCGGCCTCGGGCAGCCGGCTTTCCCTGCCCGCCCCAGGGTACCCTCAGCTGCTCTGCCCAGCTGCCTGCTTCTCACATATCTTTATAGGCCAGGGCTGTTGTGAACTGTCCCACCTTCTCAGGTAGCTTTTGTCCAGAGCAATTGAATTTTGTGGTATAAGTGGAAAGTGAGGAAATTGCAGAGGAGGAGAAAAAAACATGAAGAATCTCCTTTCGGTACAGCGTTCCTGTTGTCTAAGTTAAAGTAGCTGAGGAAGTATGGCTGTGGAAGCAATAAACTCCCAGCTAATGACAGAAACAATTGTTTGTAGTGTAACCTAATTATGTTAATTGATTCAACAACTTGAGAGAAAGGGGTTTTTGTATGGATGGCTGTTAGCTGAAGAGAATTCCTGTGGAGTGGAGACAGAAACCGCGATTTACCACCAGTGCGTGCAGAGACATCAGTAGGATGTACAGTAAGAGGACTGTAATGGGCCATAAAACTAATGTCTTTATTGAGTCCATAATTTTTAGTATCCATTAGTTATTGAGTTCCTGGATTAGCTCTGGAAGGTATTCTGCAAATCTTGCATGGGGGTGAGGGCTCAAGGATCATTGGGGAGGGGCTATTTTGTGTAAATGTTTTCCTGCTAATTGCTGTATTCTTTCTTTTTGTTGATCATATGAATTTATTTGGTACAAAATATGTGAATTGTTTTTTTAAATAGTTACTATGAGGACACTGTCCTTGTCAGTATACACTTGACTAGATGGTAAAATAACATCCCATAACATCACAGCTTGCCCTAAAAGTCTATAAACCCTGAAACAACTCCAAGAGGCTTTTGGCATGGGCTTATTCTTCCTCATCCTGCTCTCAGATACTGAATTTTCTCTAATAGCAAAATCTCCAGAAATCCAACAATTGCATGCTATTAGAAAAGGAGAGGGGTTTTGGAGTACTCCAGAGAAATAAATAAAAGTTCCAAGGAAAGTTAATAGGTTTTATTTGAACTTTTTATCAAGTCTGAAAAAGAAGAAGTAAACTCCCCAGTGAAGTATCACCAGACACAGCTGTTGGCAGAGGCAGTGTAACAGCTCTGGCACTACCAGGTCCTGCTCTCCTCTGTTGGCTTGTGGCCTTAGCTCTCTCCTCGGCTCCTCTGAATCCCTTGGTGAGCAGAGGCAGCTCACTGTAATGCCAGAAAACTATTTAGGTAGTTTACTGAATTAGTTTGCTTCTGTCTTGTTGAGCTGCTTTGGCTCCCTGCACGGTGGGGTGAACTGCAGGCAGTGAGAGGAAGAGGAAGGATGGCAGGAGGGGCAGGGAGGCAGGAGCAGGGCACCAGCAGAGCAGGGTAACTTCAGCAGTGGCCAGGCCTGGGATCGGCTCCGGCGTTTCATCAGACCCTGCCACTGGGTGCGTTAGTCCGTGGCACCAACACCGTCATCTGTGGTCAGCTGGACGGCTTGAGAGAGAAGGGAAATGGGAGATGAGGAGCAGGGGAGTGAGAGGCTGTCACCAGGAGAAGGGCTGGGAGAAGAACAGTGTGGGGGGCCATAACCAGTGTCTCCCCTGGATTTCTGATTACTTTTTCCGCTTCGATAGGGTTGGGAGTTTCAATTTCTGTGAATGTCTTTTGAAGGTATTGTGTAGATCTCTGTGCTGAGCAGAAGTAAGAGTAATGGGTTTGACTGTTCCTGAGTGCTGAAGACTGCTTCAGCCATCAGAGAAAGATGTAAAAATGTAAAAATGTTAGCTTGTGAAGACTGCAAGGAGCTTAACAGACAGCCCTCTGCCATTGCAAGCAGGAATTGAGGGAAAGTTCCACACTTTTGTACCTTAAACCACAGTTTTTCATTACTGTTCCTTAACAGTGTCAAGAGAAATTACACTTCCGCTCTTGTGGAGCTTTTAGTTTGTTCTTTAAGGTCCACACAGCAAAAACTGCAGGCAGACCAACACACTGAACAGTCCTTTGAGAACTACTGGGAGAAATTGTTCTCGAATGTTTTGTGTTTTGAAAAGTCATCTTTCTGCTCAGAGATGACAGCCAGTCTGTTGCCTATAAAATAGAAGTGGCTCCATTACTGCAACAAAGCAGGTGTCTGGTGGTAGGCACAGGAAACACAAGCTTGTATATATAGTCTCAGCTCTTGGAATAATTCTAGTTCTTATAAGCATTTAAGGGAGACTGGATTGCTGTCACAAAAAGAAATGTTTTTCTTCTGGCTAGTGAAATCCACAGATTGTCTTATCTTTTTATTAAAAAAAAAACACCCAAACAAACAAACAAAAAACAAAAAACAAACCCGAACCAAGAACAACCCCCCAAAACCCCAAACGTACAATTAAATACAAATAAAGTAAGTGCCATGAGAATGAAGGAATGTTTGAAACCATAAAGCAACTGTAACAAATTAGGTTATATTTGCCTGACTCTTGAGATAGCCTGAAATAATAACCCTGAATAACAGGGTGTTTACCAGGCAGCTCAGATTTAATTCCCAAGTCCCATTACTTGATTGCCTCTGTCCAACACAGAGCTTCAGTGACTTCCCAGCAGAGAGGCAGAGGCAGACAGGACCTTTGGACACATGTAGGCATTTCACAGTGAGTAACTGCTGGGCCCCTTTTGTTATAATTACCATTTTTAAGGAGAGCAGGAAAACTACGTGTTCAAAGCAGACATATGGTCCTGGAAGCATAATGCTGCAGGAGAAGTGTGTTAGCATTTATATCTCTTAGGCAAGCCCCTCAGCCATAAACATGAAGAATCTTAGAATCATGGGTTTATTACACACAGCAAAACTATTTTAGGTAGGCTTCACAGGAACTAGGAACATAGACCATAAGAAGCCAATGTTACTGTACTATAATAAGAGGATCTTCACAACGTATTTTCCTCTTCATATTGCTGCTAGATTTATAGTATTATAAGCTAGCAGAACAACCAGTGTGTCTGTGTTTAAAATACAAACTTTGCGGTGTAATGACTTACCACTAAATCCTAATGCATTTTTGCTTTGTTTCATTTCATTTTGTGGCTCATTTCTTGCACTGCACTCCCAAAGTTCTTCAACTCTGGGCTTTCTTTCTGAGTCACGAACGAATTTTTAAAATAAGCACTTGTACTATGAACCATAGAGCAAAATACAGAGATGGAATCAAAAGAAGAACATAAATTACTTTTACTATTCTGCAAAGAAACTTTCACTTGGATTTTCGTGTTGTTCTGAAACTATGAAAATCAATACAGAAACATATATTCTGAAGGCAGGGTGTTTGCAGCAGTGAGCTGTGAAGGGGGTACTTATGCCCTGCCTGACATGAATCTACAGTTCTTTGCACTAAGTG
The DNA here is from genome assembly GCA_013399855.1 of Oxyruncus cristatus. Taxonomy (NCBI): domain Eukaryota; kingdom Metazoa; phylum Chordata; class Aves; order Passeriformes; family Cotingidae; genus Oxyruncus; species Oxyruncus cristatus. The sequence goes on from VXAY01006446.1 coordinate 500,458, forward strand.
TCCCAAGGAAACTACATTTTAACTGCAGCTATCCATCTCAATGGCTGTTACTTTTTACTGTATTAGACTGCTATCTTTTATTATGGATTCACTGATAGATCAATATGACACGAGTAAGATAAAGGTCAGTTAGTTGTACATGTCTATTATAAGCTTGAGATCTCAGACAGCATTTTTGGGGGGATAGAAGGGATATGCCATCCACCAGAAGCCCCATAAATGCTACCTTCCTGGTAAGTAAAGCCAAGTTTCCTTTTAGTTTCTCTCCAACCAGTCCATGCCTGAACATCTTTATTTTTAGATCCTCTTAGCCATTCAATATCTTTGAATTGAGGAAAACAGGTTTGAAAAGTGAGAGCAGAAGTTGTGGTGAGAAAGAGGCAGTGGATAGGAGTGCTGACATGTCCATACCCTAACAAGAGAAAATTGCAGTATGCGTGCTCTATTCTAAACTTTATTATAAGCCAGGGTGAAACTTGGCAGTTTTAAACTGACAGCATGAAAATAAAGGAGAGAAGTAGGGATTTTGTGGGGAGACTTCAAAACTTCTGAGAACAGGGGGAAATTGCAGTAATAAAATCTCTGCTATGAAGCTGTCCAGCAGAACACAGAAATACCCTGAAGCCACTTCCTGCTCTGGACAGGAGAGAGCGCTGGGGGGTCTGTGCTGCCGGGGGCAGATTGCTGGGTGCCCCACAGAGCACACCTGCCCACAAAGCCTGCTCTCCCACAGCTTTTCGGTTGTCTTCAGGGTCAGAAGAGTGTAGGACCAATTTTGAAGCTTTTCCTAAAATTAGGATGTATATGAAGGTTTTCTTTAGTATTGATTCCTTCACAGAACTACTTTTCCTTGCTTAGCAACGTGACTTCATGAAATATTTAGAAAATCTCTTGGAAATTCTCTGCCAATTTCCTGAAATTGGCACTAGTTAGCAAATGATTGTCAGGGAACACATACACATCTCCTATAATAAAATTCTGTTGCTAATATGTATAATATTGGCCCTCATCAAACCAAGTTTCAATTTTTTCACAAGTTTGTGACCAATTTTTAACGGGGAATTTCCCCCCTATGTTTTCAGATTAACCCCATCGCACTGTTTTTTGACTCACAGCTGAAACAAGGCTGAGGAACTGGATGTTTATACATTGTCACTTATAGCTGTGCTTTCCTTGGAATTGTAACCTTCGCCAGTGAGTCACGGTACCGGTGCCGTTCATGTTCACAAGGGTTAGCATCACTGAGCGGAGCTATCATCCTTTTATATTCAGTCCCTCATATTAAGGGTAATTGCTACTGCATTTATTTTTTTTTTAAAGAAAAATAGAATATCTTTGTCTGAATGTTTTTAAGAAAAGTGGCATTGTTTGAAAATCCCAGTGGTGTCATAATGAGACTTCACATGAACATTAGATCAAGAAACCACAAGCAGCCTGTGAAATATTCTGGGAAGTTTTTAAACGTGGGATATATGACGTTATTTAAGTATTTAGAAATGTCATCTCGTCTGCTATAAGGAAAGCTAATAGACTGTTTTGCAGACATTTCAGCTCCAAAAAGCAATTGCTTCTGAAATCTATTTCTATAAAATGGGCAGAAGTGGCAGCAGGCGCACTGCGGGTCAATAGCAGTGCAAGGCCCCTCTGCAGACAACAGATTCACAGTCCATTAAGTTTCAGGTCTGCCCTGCTATGGATTCCTCTGATGTATTACTATTATATCCTATTTTTGTTGACTCAGTTGCTGTGTCAGCAAACCCAAACATTTTGGCTTGTGTCCCAGCATCAAGCTGTCTGTGGAGGATACGTGTTTGCTCCACCACGACAGTAATGAGGAACTGGCATTAGTTTGATTTGCATAATTTTGCGTTTCTAACTTCGACTGTATCAGTAGGAGACAACTTATTGTGATGATACTCACTGCACATTATTCGTTTTGTGCAATCAGCATTTATTTATGCAAATTTCATCATTACAAGAGGTCATTTCCCAACCTTCTACCATGAAATCCCTTTTTCTCCCAATGAACACTAAGAAAACACCGTAGGAGAGCAGCCAGGTATATTTGTCATTCACACGCATTGGCCAAGACACTACAAAGGGTTTATTGCATGTGTGCATTTGTGCTTAAAATTATGTTTTATGAAAGACTGACAGTTCTAATGACAAAACTAAAATTTGATAGAGCACATGTGATTGTTTTAGACAAATGCTGTCAAAAAAGGCACACACAAAACCCCAAACAAAACCAACTGTCTTGCTAGTTATGAGAGTTTCTATAAGAATAATTTATAGACTGAAAAAAACATTTTGAGTTCCCCAGATGATCAGTGGAATGTTTTCTGTGATAAGAAGCAGAACCCTGTAATTTATTCATGTGAGAGATAAAAAGACAGAATAACAAACTAGGATGTCCCACTTGTAACAGAAACCTGAAATAGTAATAAATGCTGAAAAAGCTTATCAGAATCATTTGGATCTTAAGGATTCATGAACTAACCGTCCAGACTGTCTTGACAAAAATGTTTCCAAGGTCGCATTGTTTATCTTATCACTAGTGGTAGAGGAGCCTCTTAAGATTTAGTTTGCAAGTAGCTGAAACGACACCAGCAATTACTTGTTTCCCTAGACAATCACTTCTAAGTTTAAAAGGACTTAGAATATGTCAGTGCTTATAAGGTAGGAGGAAATTACACAGAACAGGTAATTTGGGTGCTGGTTGACTGAGGGAGTGATGAGTACCTAACAGATTGTATCTTCACAAGTAGGACAGAGAGTTCACTGGACTTCTAGCATGCAAAGTATTGCTGAAAGGAAAAGAATGGGAATGTGGCTTTACCTTTTATCTTCCCCAAAATAATCGATAGAAGGTGGAATTCTGAGCAGGAAAATATTAGATGTACTATATCAGCAGTTAGACCAAAATCATAAGCATTATAACCAAATACAAAACAAAACCCACAGATGGGTCACATTTGCACAGAGTGGTTGAGTTTCGAGTGGTCCTTTGTATACCAAAAAATCTCTAAGTCAGATGTTGTACTGCCCAGGAAAAAAAAAAAAAGAAAGAAAGAATGAGTGTAGTTAAATCTGTTTATATGGTCACTTAAAAAGAAGCATTCCAATATACAAGCACATGTGTCTGGGAGAGACATTTCTATCCACAGGTATGCAGGAGATGAGTAGTTCCTAAATATTTTTACAGTCCTTGCTTCACGTGGGAATATAATCCTCTGTCCTCACATATGCTGTTTCACATTTCTTCAGTGAAAAGGTTCTTAAAGAAAACTCAGCTGGGCAGCCAGTGCTGTATTAGCCCCATGTGGTAAATGAAGCTATGTGAGCTCAGAGTTTAATCAGATGATACTGCTCGTTGTGTCATTTACCCCCAGTCAGTCAACATGCTGGACTGAGAAGTTGTATAGTTAGGAATTCCTGAATTTTTTTTTTCCTTTATTTTTATTATGAGCTAATTGAGAAAAAGACTACAGAGAGCTACATTGAAGGAACTGTATTTAGATTAAATTCAGGAGCAGAATGAGAAAAGGGAGCCCTTAAAGAAAAGAAAAACCTGTAGAAGAAAAGTGAAGAAAAAGGATAGAAAAAAAGTGTTATAAAATACAAAATCTCAGACACGAAAAAAAATCAGTTACAAAATAAGAGCCAGTGCCCTTAGAAGGACAGAGCAGAATCCCAAATTCCCTAGAGCAAAAGAGGGTCAAATCGGATGAACTATTCATTGGACGCAGACAAGAGGCAGAAATAATCAAAGTGGGAGTAAAGGAGATTCTTATCTGCAATGCTCACAGAATCTTTGTGCTGGCCAAAACACAGGAGATGCAGCTGTGAACTACCAAGAGGGTGAATTCCGAGGAAGTACCATGAATGGGTGATTAAGAGGGGACAACAGCGATGTACGATAATGGAAATGCAACTGTCTGGGGACTGGAAAACGTATTAGTGTATTGGATATTTCTGAGAAGTATTAGGAGAATCTAACACGTGGAAGGAAATACTCTCAGGGGCATATTTGCAGGAATTAAGAGAGCCTGGGTGGCTGGAAAGCAGAGGCAGGAAAAACTGACAATAGCAGCCTGAAGAGCAAGTGGTTGCATCTGGAAGAAATGAAGGGCAGATTTTTCTCCGAAACTTGATTTTGAAAATTGCTTTCAAACAGAGCAAACTCCCTAACAACAATATTCTTTGTAACTTCATTTCTGTGTTACAGAACTGGTTTAAGTAACAAACAAGAACTTTCTCCCTTTGTTAATTAGATGAATATATCATATCCAAAAACATTCCTATGGACACTTTGATTTCTGGAGCTGCCCGAGGCATGGCACTGACAGATAATGACTGCTTTTTCTACATTCCTTCTGATTAGTTATCTTGTTTGTTCACCCTTCCTGAACAGAGGGAATCGTGTTGGAATGAACTGGCAAAACTCAGGCATGTCCTTTATTAGTAGGTGTCAAAGTGAATTCTTGCCATTTTCCCTGAAACAAACAGATACTCCTTAACTCTCAGATTTTAATCTCATGTTATGCTACAGCTGAGACAGGTAGAGGGTGAATTATGTAACCTACCTTCTGACTGTCACATCCTTAGCCCAATGATAATAGTCAGGCTGAGGTTTCAGCATGGTTCTCATCTGCCAGGCATGGCACCAGACCTTCTTGTGAGAATTCAAGACAAACAATTCTGTAGAAGATGTGACATATCTGAGTTAAAAATTCCAAAGGTTAGTCTGTTTCGGTCTGACTAAGTCTTTATGGTCGTACCTGAATTTGTGAAGTTATACTGAACTTTACTGAAGTTTTTATAGACTTCTAATACTGCCTGGCAGCGGTTGATCCAAAGTAAAAATAGTTTGTCTAGAAATTAGAGAACGAGAAATGGGTAAATCACAGAGAAGAGATTTGTTCAGATGTCCTTTTCACTGATATGCATGAGAATATATATGAAATCCTAAAGCTGTATCGACATCATAAGGTCTGGCAGCCGCTGCTTAGATTTCTGATAACTGAGTGTGGGTTGTCAGGACAAATATATGGAGAACTGGAGAGGACCGTGGGCTCTCGGAAGCTGGGGTTTGATGTCTGAAGTTGTGTGAGCTCTGATTATAGTCTAGTGTTTCAGCCCCAGCCTGTCTCTAATTTATACCTGCTCTGTGTGCAGACTACGGAGCTCTCTTTCTGTTCCAGGACATCACGTGAGGTCCATATTGCTCAGCAGTCATCCACACTGTGCCAGTGCCTTTCTTCTATCTAAATCAAGAGCATGTGTGGATGCTTGTTGCAGATTTCTAGTACACTATGCCAGTGATTCACACAAGGCAAAGGCCTGTTTGTTGAAAAGAAATCTATGGCCATGGCAATTATGATATAGCTGAACTTTTTTAATGGTGAAAAGTCTTTGATTCTACATAATAAAAACCATGCAGCCATGGAAATATTTATTAAAATGTTTTAAAATTTATTATAAGTATTGATTTGTGGATGGGCAGAATGAAAAAAGCAGAAGCATTAGACAGGTTTCAGGAGAATGCCAACTGCTTTGAAGTTGTGTCTTCACTTCTGCAGTTCCCTTTCCAAACACCACTGGCATCCTTGCTGGATTTGATTCAGACACTCAGGGTTGGGTTCACCTGTCCTTAGCCATAAAAAGACAGCACTTGATCAAAGTTTGTCACCGAGGCACCTTTTGTGGTCAATGGAGAGAGGAAGACTCCTTCAGAGGGTCTTTGTTATGGCCTACCTGCTCCTCCTTGCCTAAATTAATTTAATGAGAACTTATAGCAACAAACATAACAATATACATTCATATGTTGCTTGAGGAATGTCTGATAAAAAAATAGCTTTTTAAAAAAAAAAGTTGTATTTTTAAGTGGGGCTTAATTTTTCTGTGGGGAAAATAGGCTCTCCAGTAATCACAGTTTTAGTGACCATGGCGTAAAGAATCTGTCTGTAATGCTTATTTTCACTTTATTTTAACAATAGAAGTAATTATTCAAAATTAATTTTACAATAATTCTTAGTATATTTTTATTTTTATAGTGTTATTTGAAAAGAATACATTATATTGATTAATCCTAGCAGCATCCCTTAGTCTATAGCAATGAAACAGTAGTTGGGGTTTGGACTAGATGATCTCCAGAGATCCTAGACTAACTGTTCTGTGATTCTGTGATTTACAGTTTAATTGCACACAACATAAGATTTTAAAGATCTAGGCCTCTGAAATTCAAACTAATTTAATATAATTAAATATTTCTTACATCCCCTCCAATGCTGTTTTCCTTTTATAGTTGATACACATCCTTTTTTGCATATTATAGTGTCTTGTAGAACAGAACTTAGCATTATACCAAATATAATTTGAATGGAAATGATTTTTCTGCCCCTTATTTCAGTCTGTATATTAGTGCTTATAAATCCAAATACTGTGAGTTATTTTATCTTTCAGCAGGGTTCATGATAAAAAACAGCTCTGCATGTTTCAGAGCAGAATGTCTCGTGTTCAGAGCACAGTTTAAAGTATAACAGTAGTAAAAATAGTATCAATGTAACCTAACATCATTTTTCTTTTCCATGATGCAGTAAGACTGTACTACAGAGCAGATGTATTTTATGTTTATTCTGACAATTTATTTTTTTAACTGAAATGAGGGGCCTTGACAAAAGTTAAGTTAATTGGGTAGCAGAGATGAGATTCAAGGAGGCTTTAATGATGTTTCTCCAATCCATCCCTCGTGTGGTCCCATTTAAATGGGAGCTTCATCTGAACTGATGCCTTTGACAAATTTCCTTCCCCTCTTCATTAGGACCTGAGAGGCAGGAGTATGACATGATTAAAAAAGTCTCTAGAAGATTACTGCTGGCAGAATTTTCTTTATTTCTAGGGAATTGTCTAATACCCTCATACCACCAAGTTTATGCATAAAAAATATCAGATTTGTCAGTTGTAAACCTGCATATAATGTTACAAAAAATAAATCCAGAAATTACTATTTTAAAGAATCTGCATTGCTTACAGTGATAAAATAATTAGTCTAATCTGAACACATGAAATGATGGAGTTACAATTTAAAGAGAAATTAGGCTTCATGGTGAAGGAGGAAAATAAGTTTGAGAACCCTCTGTTTTTTTCAGAATAATCCCTGTAATGGCCACATATATCCCCATGATGAAGGAATTAATTCATGTTACCATTTAGCTTCTGGCACTGAGTACCTGTGGGCAGCTAAACCTGGTGATCCTCACTCTCACATGCACCAGCACGAGCTCTGACAGGTGAGGTGCCCACATTATCCCTGGTATCTTGCCTGGATCTGACGGCTCCTGTGCTGTGGAAGCCCTTGGTTAATGACGTGACCTGCGGCTCGTGAGGGGAAGAGACAAAGGGCTGCTCCGGCTGCCGCGCGGGCCTGAGGCCCAGTCCCCGGGGCTGCTGTGGGACGACGTGGGCCGGGGTTCGGCAGTTCCCAGCAGCCCTCAGCTAATGCCCAGCATTCCTGCCTCCCTGAGCACCTTACCAGCCAATTCCCTATCTTCCCAGAAAGCTATGTTTGTGTTGGCCAGTGTCACTGGACAGGGAATCCTGTATGTCAGCCTTTCGATTAATAAAAGCACAAAGTCATCTTGATGGAGAAAAAAAGGAGATTTATACAAAGCAAACTCAGGTGGAGCACTCAAGCTTTCTTTCTGGGTGGTGGCATGTTTAATTTACTCTTCAATTTACTCCAAACATCCACAAGAGGGATTTTTGGAATATGGAATTTACAAGAATGAAACTTGTAAGTAACTCTTTGCAAAAATTGGAAACGTAGTAAATCTTTCCATTCTTAATTTCCAAGGAATTCAAAGTCATTACTTAGAAAACATTCCTGAATGCTATTACCTTGATTGCAAGTTTAGTTTTAGGAAGTCCTTTCAAAACCTTTACCCTGCTGTAAAGGAGGTCCAGTGCAGCTGTTTACACGCCAAACCTGTAGTTACTTCATTAATGAATTGTCAGAACTAATATGACTTTCTGCCTCTTGATCCTGTGGGGGCCTTCAGGTGTTGACCGATATGCCTGGTTTATGTAGGGAAAGCTACTGTAGCAGTTATAAAGGACATTCCTGGTGCCTTCAACCTGAAATACAAAAGGCAAAGCCCCGATTTAAAGGGGAGGTGGCTGAGAGGGTTCAAGGAAAAAGTGAGAGACTGTGCAACACTTCACACTAGGTTGCAGTATGTCTTTTTTCCTATGTTTTTACTGCCTTGAATTTCCCTTCAAAACTCAGAAGCAGTGGCAGGAGCTTGCTTTATTCATTGGCCCTTGGCTCTGTTACACGCTGGTATCAGTTCCTCCAATTTCCAGGTTGCTGAGAAAGACCAGCCCAGATACTGCCAATGTTATCAGTAGAGCTTCTGCCTGAACAAAAGCGTTTCAATAGCAGGGCTTAATGTTCTTGATTTACCTTCTAAGACTACGACTGCTACTGGATATCCTAAGATAAGGTGATCATCTTGCATCCAGAGGCAGCTTTTCTTCATCTCCTATTCCAGATGGGTATCAGAAGAGATCATATTCTTCAAATGTTCAGACGTTAGTGCTGATAGAAGCCTGCATTGCTAGGTGGAAAAGATGGTACCTTCACAAGAGCAACATCAATTCCATCCCGCTACTGCATAGGTAATTGGTTTTGAGGGTCTGTTCTCTCTTGAAGTAATTGGTGCTTTCCTTAGATCTGTAACAGTGCTATACATTCCTATCGAAGGCTAACTGATACCTACCTCTCTTGCCTTCAAAAGGTTTTACAAGGATTTTTCCAGCATTGGGACTGCTGCCTCCCCATTCCCAATTTCTTCTTGCCATACTGAACCATCTGAACTGCTACTGTTGAGTTCACTGCCATCATTTCTTTTGGAGCCTTGTTAGGTGGAGTACTAGACCCTACTGGAGGAGGGTGCTCATCAGAGAATCTTCCTCTAAAGTAATTTGAGAGGAGTGTCTTAGGCCATAATTCAAGCCCTTAAACCTGTATAATTTCATGTTCTACTTAAAGTAAGTAGCCCATTTCCAAAATTTTTTGTAAAGCTACTTTCTAACCACAATTTTCTGGAAATGGGTTTTATTGTTTCCTCGAAGGCTTAAAAGTCATCAGTGTGAAGACTATGTAGTCAGATAGTAGGTTGTGTTAAATTTGTAATAATGTAGTAATTTAGGATTCCCATGTATTACATTCGTTGTAATTAAAGTCGAGCCTTCTCCAGCACATCCTGCTGTTTCAATTTTCTTTGTACTTAGGTTAGTGCATACAAGGAATTTACTTGGTGTGATCAGATCTTACTTTATTGTTATGCTCTTTAAACATTGATGTCTAAGGTTTCATTCAGCAGAGGTGCAAATCCTGTTTTCTTGGATTAGACTGCCACCCACTGCAATGACCACCGTATCACCTGGCAATTGTGGAGTATTCCTAGTTATTTTTTTACTACTCCAATTCCTGGCATTGTGGAGTTCTAATACATGGGATTTTGCTGAGCAAAGAGAATAAGTAGCAGGTGTCCTCTGCCTTTTTGCCAATAGAATAGGACTAGAGTGAGATGCAGCTACACCTCTGAAACACAGAGATAACCTGTTTGGAGTCTGTCTGGGATATTAACTTGCCTCTTTTTTCAGGTGTATGGAATTTCCCCCAAAGGCAAAGCTTTAAATTATCTTTGCTGGAGAGCATGTATTATGAATTTCCTCATTCCCATTAGCAGCATATTCTTCCACCTGTTCTAAGTGCTTACTTACTTAGGTCACATTAGGGTTTAGTCACTCTGAGGTGGAAGGATGCAAAGCAATACTTCCTTCCACCCCCATGTAGAAGAAAGTAAATTTCATAATCTAAGAGTCTGCTTAGAAGTCAGGGTTTTTTTTTTTATTTTTTTTAACACAAATTTAGTGATTTTATGTTAAATAAACATGATTTAAAGGACTCCTGTCAAGGTGAAATCTTGTGATTTGTCTTAGTTTTGCCATTAACATTTCCATTCTCCCTTGAGCCATTGCTGGTAATGAACCGTAGTCTGAGAAACTGTTATGTTGGATTCCATGATGTCTGAGAACTACTGTGCAGAATTTCTCTCATTCAAGGAGGAATAAAATCATAATTCATTATCAGGGCAGTCTATGAATAAAAGGGGTGTGCCCTGTCCTCCAGAAAAGTAGCCTTTCTGTGTGATGACCAAGACAACACACAAACACAAATAATAGAGAATTTCTTCCCTCAAAATACTGTGAAGACATCTAGCATTTTGCAGGAGGCTCTCAGCACCTTGCAGAATCTTCCATAGAGACTCTTTGAAAGGGCATAACTAACACGGCATAGGAATTCCACCCAGTGCTTACTGGTATATCAGTGTGAAACTGTAAATGACCAGTTCTTATTTAGAAGTTAAACAAGTTCTGCTCTTGGTTGAGGACTCCAGGCTCTTGAACCAGTGGTGGGGAAGGTGGTGGACAGATATGCAGTAAAAATGGACAGAAATAATGGAAATTTGAGCCCCAAAATCAGCAGGATGTTTAGGCTAACTGAAAGGGAAGATCAGAAAGAAAGCATGCACTGAGAACAAAATCACAGAGCAAACCTCCCAAAAGGACTGTGGCATCTACAAGGACATTAAATAATACTGCTGGCAGAGCTGGTCAAATACTCAGTCATTTATTTTTGCCCTTTGTTTATCTGTTAAGGCCCACCTTTGACCACAACAGAGAAATGATGCTCTCTGAAATGTAGACGGTTAGTACATTACATTTAATTCTTGCATCCTGTTACACCTATAACAAAGCTGAAGATTAAAAGTAGCATTATGGCTTCCCCAGGAAATGGTAGTTCTTCAGCTGCACACTGAGCAGCCTGGGCAGATATTCTTCTCCCTGCAGGCTCAGGACCCACGTGCCCTCCTAATGCCTGTGAAGTGATTAGAACACATTTTGTTGAAATTAAGTGAATACACAAAATCAAAAAGAGCTGAAAAAATGTTAAAAAATTTATGAATACTGGTGAATGATCAGAGCACACAAAACCTTAGACACCTTCCATCTTATCTTACATATGAGCGTCCTTTGATCTTCCTCTCAGTCTGTTACTTGGCTTTCTTGTGCTATTATAATTGTTCTGCTAACATTGTAGAAGAATGAAGAATCAGTCAGTGTCCAACCGAGAGGTGGCACCTTGCAAAAATTTGAACATCAATTTAATTTTATATAAAACTGTAATTTTTTTTAAGTCTGTGTAACAGTTCACTTAAACAGTTTATATGATTTAAGAGAATTGAACCTCGCACAGTGATTTAGCAAATAACAGTTTGCATCACTATCTCTTTATGTATTTATTTTTATGACTAAATGAAAAGTTACAGTTTAAAAATACATCCATTTCAAGGAGGAGATTACTGTCCAGTTTAGTGTAGTAGTTTTAAAACTTAATGTAATTTATAATTTGGTTAGTTAAAAGAATAGTCCGAAAGCTACTACTTAGTAAAATATCGTAAATCAATGTGGTAATTTTATGACTGCTGCATAAAAAAATGTAGGACTGAAAGTTATTTGTACACAGCAGAACAGTGCATATGAGGATTAAAAGAACTAGCATCCGTCGCCCTATTCTTTCTTCCATTTCAATGTAAGACAAAGTTGTTTCACCTTCTTTTAGGATCTTGGGGACGTGATGGGCTACGGGCATTAATTTAGAAAACATTACCTTAATTGAAAGAAAAAAAAGAGGAAAGATTGGAGGCTTATATGAGAAGTCTGTGTCTGACCCTAGTAATCTGTTTAGCCCACTCAGGAAGTGTGACTTGTTAACATCAGGCCTAATTCCTAAAGGAACATTGAGATGGATGCTGAGATGACAGCTTTCACAGTCGGTAGTGTTTCCTCTGCTACCACGGGCTCTAGGAACTGCTCAGAATAAGGTTGTGTGACAATTTCCATTCTATTTCCCTCTTCTTTTGTGTAGAAAATGTTACAATTTTCACTGCTGAATTTTGATGAATTAATAAACAAAATACCTGAACATTAGATCACAATCAATAGTGAGACCAAGAAAGTCTTAAAAAAATATTTCTAGAGTGGAAGTTGAAGGCTTCAGTTTAGAATAAACTGTATTCTTTACTGATTGGGAAGACATGGCTGCCTTTGTCCTACGGTAAATCTGAGTCAGTCTCTGCTCCTCTTACCAATATTTTCCTGCTGGTAGTATTGTGCTTATGAAGAAACACACTGAGTGCTGCGTAGGTGTAGGGTCTCAGGCTGGGTCCGGACAATTTAGCCTCTGAATGGGTGCACCTACATTAGCATTTCAGCTTGGGTATGTTTTCAAACGGAATTTCTGGCTTATCCCCACTTACTGTGCTTCAGTTCCCATGGCAGAGTGCATTTCAGTCACCTGAGGACTGTGGAAAGCTCTAGTTGCCTTCACATTGATATGTGCCATTTGATGGAACTGCTCCCGTGGTCAGCCACAGAGATGGTACATCTCAATGCCCAGGATATGTGTCACGGGCCCTGGGGGAGCTTGGCTGGGGAAGGTCTTCCAGAATACTTTGGAAACTCAGCAGCAAGGAAACATGCTGAAGATGTTTTATTTGGAGGAGCAGATTTTAATTAATTGCACAATTACAGTATTGTCATGAACAGCTTCAGAGTCCTCTTGAGCCTTGCCAGGTTTCCAAAGAAAGACTCTCAGAAGTAGTTTCTGTTAAATACCGTAGGAAATGCTGCAGTCGTAGAAAGTTTAGCTTTCCCATTAAAATACAGAGATGTCCTGATCTGCAAGTTTAACTCTGCATACTTTTACGTATGCGCTGCAAAACGCACCGACTCCAGCTCTGTGGTCCTGAGCTATTTTAGTGGGTGGGGAGGGGCATGCACTCACATACATGTGAAGGCACACACATTTTTTCCTATAACCTTGGATACCGATTAAAATCTTATAAGGGGCCAATATGTAATGTGATTATGCAGTCACCTAAATTGCTACACAATTATAGTTCATTTTGAATATGCCATATAATAGTGCTTCAGAATGTGAGCTTTCATTGCAAAAGTAATTAAGCTTCTACTCCTTATGGTTACAAAGATAACCTTCAAAATGTCAAATGAACCTAAGCAGTTACCTTGATTTCGGTCTGCATCTGCAGGCAGCTTGAAACAGTAGCTTCAAGAAAATGATACTATGTGCTCTTTCATCGTGGGTGCTGCCCCTGAGGGAGCCTAAGGAAAGCATTGTTGTTAACTGTTTCACAGCTGCTAGATCTAGCAGAAACTGCCAACCAAAGAGCTTCACGGATCTTTTTAGAGATAATTACAAGAGAATTACATATAGGTTTATATTGGTATCATTTATGTTGTTAAGCTTATCTGTGGTAGGGAAGAATTGATGAATGAATTTGTTTGCTGTTAATTTAATATAATTCTCCTTGTGCTTAAAATATTGAAGGAAGGTGCTAATACAACCTTTTACAACCCCTCTGACAAAAATATCAAGTAAGGAATAACCAGCTCCGCTATTTTTCATCCAACTGCAGAAACTCCTTCCTTCTCATCAACATCTTCTGTCACACAGTTGATATAATGATTCCAGTTTCTTTGGAATAAGTTCTCCTCTCTCCCCCTGCCATCCAACTGAGTTATGTATCCAGTAACAAAACACATAAAATAGGTGGATTTAAAAAAGAAAAAAAATTGATTAAAAGATCCTTATGTGAGAGAAGAGGGCATATATCTAGGAAGAGAGTGTAAATCCAAAAACCCCAATTCTGGAAATAGCTACAATGTAGCTAAAGCAAGCTTACTGTAATACAAGGTGTCTGGATACTGGCCATAACCAAATTTGTGGGGTTTAAGTGCACTATAGCTTTAAATGAAAACTCCTGTATTGTTTCTTGTCATAATGCATGCAGAAAGGTGGAGGTTATGATTCTGCTTGCAGCCTGCATGGTAGTTTTTACAGGTTGCTGGCTGGGAGCTGGAAAATAGGATGTGCTACTGGGTCATGTTTTCTGGGAAACGGAGCAGAAGCACTGAAGATATGAAAGCTTCTGTTTGATGCTGCTGCTTTGGAAGCCTGGTGAGGACTCTGGAGAACTACTCATCTGTTTCATGACAATACTTTAATCTTACAATTAATTACAATCTTTTCCCAGTATACAAGCCTTCCTTCATCAGCCTGACATGCCATGCATGGCAAAGAACAAGAATTGGCAATGGATCATACAGATTTGTGACAGAACTCCAAACAAGGCCACATTGATTATTTAGATCAGCACAGGGCTAAGCTTCCAGGTAATGCAATGCTTAAATAACAAGGGGGATTCACCCTTGAGAAAACCCCAGGTTAGAATTCTAAGTCTACATTTCTATCCTGATGGGTTCAGGACAGACTATTGTCTTAGTTGCATGAGACTTGATGGGAGGAATACAAAGACCACTCTAGAAATAGAAACATTTCCACTGATTTTATGTGCTATTGTATGTATTTCCATCTATGCACCATATCCTCTATAGTGCAGTGTACACAGTTCAGTTGAGCTAAAGCTGAAATTTTCCTCCAGTCAACAGAAAAAGCTGGTGTGATAGCTTAGTCTCAGGCTGGTATAGGCTACTTTAGACTGTGTCTTTCTCATTTTAATTTAAAGAAAAATAACTTCCTAATCCTTTCCTATGTTGACATATATGATTTGAGTGAAAATAAGGCTGCTTTAACCTTCAAAAGCTGACTTCTCCTTCCTGTCAAGAATGCAGTTCTCCTTGATTTCCCTTTTAGCCTCACTGCTACTGGTACTTCTAATGTCAGGAAGAGAGACAATCCCTAGCACGATGTGTTTCATGTGACTGAACTTCACTATGGAAAAACCTACTGAGAGACATAGTAGAGATAAAATCCTGAAGCACTAAATGATAATATGATAAATTATATTATAATTTCAGGAGTTTCTTCTAGTGCTGGTAAAACTTGATTTTGATATAGATATATATAATTAAGGGGAGGAATGCCTTCTTTTAATATATTACATTTCCATGACATGATATCATTTCACTCAATTGAAACCTCAAGTGAGCAAATAATTTTTAGTCAGTATGTGTTGAGGAATAGTTAAGTTTCCCATAGGTACTCTGTGAACATGGAAACACCTTGACAAATATTATAAGTGTTCATCAGACAGTAAGAGTGTTTATCGCTGTTTTTGGCATTATCTTTTTCAAAGCCTAAAACAAAACTGGAAGCAGCTAAGCCCAGGTGGATGCTGTGGGACAGCACAGTTAATCGTGTCACACCATGGGAGGCAGGCAGGACACCTGCTGGTCTCAGTAAGGGGAATGTTGCAAAGCAGGACAGTACCTCCATGATAATATTTGATTTTTCCGCAAGTGGGCTCCCCCTTTTGCTACCTACAATGTTGCAATGAGCGTGTCAGTGATGAAGGGGAGTCCTGTGGGCGCCGCTGTCTTAGGCCACACAAGGCTGTCGCTATTGCTAGTGGAGCTGGCTTGCTGTGTGGCATTTGCCTCGTCAGTTAATCTCTGCCTGCTTCATTTGCCCCTCTGCATGATCACAACACTGAGAATACTTCTGGCTTTCTTTTGTAAAGTGCTTTGACATCCGCTGCCCTAAAGCACTTCCCAGTTTTTTCCCTCTGAAGACACACCTCATTGGTGTAAGAAACATATTTGGATGGCATGTAGGGAACGCTGAGAGATGAAAGAAGTGCAGAGACAAAGTATGAGACAGGTAGAAGGGGTAAGATGCTGTGGTGCTTATTGATGACTGAATTATTCCATCTGTAACCAATGTCACATTGCTGAAATACAATTTCATTAGATTATCTTTGACCCACAAGAAACATCCAGTGTTTTGCAGTTTGCTTGATCCGACTTCACTGTTAAATGTGTTTTTCAGATTCTTTGATAGGTCTTGTTTCACTGAACCAACTCAGGCAGTTTTCAGTTCTCCCCTCTCATCACTCTCTGAAGTGTAAGAAATGTTGCTTTCCAGTAATAAAGTAATGTAAATGTTTGGGGGATAAAATACATGTAAAATAAATTCAGCCATGCCAGATAACTACAATTTCATTATTCACTTATGTTATATCTTAGAATCTATTATACTGTTACAGCACTTTACAAACTCTGAAATGAAAGAGTTAAAACCAGTACTTAACAGACTGGAAGGCTGGGTGGGGTTGAGTGATTTGCTGAAGATCCCTGCTCTTAACACTGTTTTTCTGAGTATCAGAAAGTTTATATCTTTCTCTTTTCTTCAGTAGTTGATCTGAATGTTGTGCTTCACCAAAGCATCAAATTGTTTCTCTATTTCAGTGAATAAATATTGAGACCTGTGATGGTTAGAGATTATATAGAAAAATACAGAATTTACATCATTATAGCAGTTATTTTCTTTTGGCAAATTAGAAATATTTAACATAGAGGTAGAAACATTTCCCAAAGACCATCAGCCTCTGGATTAGAAGTGTTTTTTGCAGTTTCAGTTCAAACATGAAATAAATCCTGGTCTGTTTTATAACATCAACCTAGTTCCTTGGGCAAATATTTTTTCCTTTGGAGACATTCAGCTCAAAAGTAATATTATTCTCAGTTGCTTCAACAATGGAAGCATAGGGAGAGTGAAACCTCTGATTGTAGCAGTGCATTTACCAATAAATTCTCGAGTACCATATTGTAAACATATGCTTTGCTTCAAGGATATAATACAGCTAAGCTATGTAATTTAAAAGCATGTTAATGAGGCAATATATTCTGGGTATTATCCATTTTTCCAGCAAAACCCTTCTACTTTCTGTTGATTATTGCCATCTCTTTGAGAACTTGATTCTTTCACAGAAGTCTTATTTTCATGTCAGTAGTCCAAAAGGCTTTTTTCAGTAACTGATGCTGTAGAGTTATCCTTGACAATTTCTTGCCATGCTACTGGACTTTACCATGATTTGTATTTGATAGGAGATAGAAAGCACTAGCATAAAACAACTGCTTACTGTATTCATGCAAGGAAAGCTTAGAAAACAAAAAATCCCAATTAACAAGATATTTCTGTTCTGCAGATTCATTCCCTATTACTTGCATGGCAGCTCACTAAAAATCTTACTGACTTTCCAGCAACATTGACAGATCAGTATGAAGGAAAAAACCCCATTATACTAAATTTTCATTGAAGGTGAAAGTAAAAGCTTAACAGTAATTGATACACATCCCTCTCCTTCCTGGAACAGGGTAGGTATTTTAGAAACTCTACAGCCATCCTGAAGTCTCCATACACCAAAGAAAACTTTCAGATGGACCCACCTGAGATGGAGCAGAGCAACTTCATTCTTGTAAACAGACAGAAGTGTGGGGTGGAGCTGGAGTTAGTACAGAAGTAGCTTTTGAAGCCACACATAAGTTTGGGCTGAAGCTGCAAGGAGCAGCAGTCCAAACTGCAGCTTCTCACTGCCAAAGCTGCAAGCACTTGAGTTTGGTTCTGGGGAGAGATCACCAGGGTAAGTTGTGTAGCACTACCTGTGGCATGGAAGGTTAATTAATCTGAACTGTGCATTTCATCATGATCGTGTATCTTCTTGGAAAGTAAGAGTGTCTATGAATAGTATGCAGATGAGGAAGGCAAGTTAATGTTGTAAGACAGAACTTCATTGCCCTTCATAAGTTCATAAGTACAGTTAAGTGGATTTTCTTCTTCAGCAGGAATTTACCTTTGCTTATTATCATCATCATACTGCTTTGAGTGCCTTGGATCTGGGACACTTCCTAGAGTCATAGAATGGTTTAGGTTGGAAGGGACCTAAAGGATCATGTAGTTCCACCCCCCTGACAGGGGCAGGGACACCTCCCACTAGAAGTGCCTTCCACTTTCTCGGAGAAGTTGGATTATTTGTTAGTGATTTACTGAGGCTGTAAACTGTGGTTTGTGTGAACAAAGCATAGCCAATAAGTTCTGGCATTCAGGTGCACTGTTTGTGGGGATCTTTTCCCTTCATTTTAAGGGAAGCAGAAAGGGGGTCGAGGCAGAAACTGTCTCTGTTCTCCTGCTTTTTTCCCCCCTCCCTCAAAAAAACCCCAAGATAACACTGACTTGCCAAACTATAGTTAAATTCTTGATCCAGAAAGATACATTAAGTTATTCTCTGTAGTAACAGCACACTGGCTTCTTTCATTTATTAGGAGACCCGTAAAATAGGGGATTGTAGCTCTTCTGTCAGAAAGCTTCCTCTGTTTTCATGAGCTTCTACTGCAGATGTGTGTTATAGTAATCCATAAACTGTAAGTATCCACTTGTGGGCCATTATATTGTTTGTTCTTCTTCACAAATGTCATAAATGGGTGTATACTTTGATAGGTTTAAGTGACAAAAAATATCTTCCTAGGATACAGTACAGCGACATCGTTGTAATTAAACTCATCTAAGATTAGGCCAAAGGCATCAGAGGATTTATGTCTGGTGTTTTGCATCTCTTTTTAAGTTACTTTATTAACACAGGGTGTCTTTAATTATGCAGAACTGCAAACTGCATTATTGATATTCTATAAACATTAACTACTAGTGTCTCTAATGAAGCAGGAAGAAAACATGCTTTCCTGTTATTTGTCAGGACTTGCAAAGCAACTAAGAATTTCAAATGCTATCCTTGCATTGCATAAAGTAGAAAGGATCTGAGACATACGACCTACCAGCTCAGCATCTCCCCTTGGCCCTCTATGTATACACACACACAGACACATAAACATGCATCTCTCTCCACACACACACCCCCCTATATGTGTTTTTACATGCATACACGTATGGATTCCATTCCCATCAGTGTTTGCTACATGTTTTAACCTTCAAAATTTTTAACTGTGCTTTTTTTCTTTTATAAAGCCAGAATATGTGGAGAACAGAAGGATAAGAACCCAGATTATAGTAGGTACCGTGAAATAATCATTAATGCAAATAGAATTGCATGTCAGAGAGAAAACAGTGATTTACCCAAATGAATTCACAATTCCAAGCCATTTTCTCTGTGATGAATTCAAATATATTCAGACTGCCTGCATTCAAATGCTCAGACCTAACTTATGTAGTTAGAGGGTACTCATAGCCTATATGGGGAAGAGTTGGAGAAGCCATTTAAGAGAATCTTACATCTTCCTAAATAAACAAAAGCAGATGTTGTATCCTAGATGAATGATTCCTAATTGGATGGTTTGCTTGGTTAAATTGACATTGTAAGAAGACACATTGAGCCCCAAACTTCTGGCAGAAGGAGTGAGTATTACCAAGACTGTAAATAGTTTCATAACTGTTTCCTACTTGCAATTTTCCTCCCTGTTTATTAATTTAATACTTATTAAGCAGTTCAGAACTTACCTAAGACGTCAAAAGAGACTTCTAAATAATTTCTGGACAACCTACAGTTGCACTTCCAACCTTACTCAGTTGTCCAAGGGCACAGTGTTGAGAACTAGTTTTGCTATGCTGACTTTCTCTGAAATTGAAAATAATAATAATAAAAAAAAGAGATTTCTGCAGTAACAGTGAACTCTGGCAGAATAATATGGTCCATGTCTCTCTTGAACATTTACGTTTACATCTTAGGATCTGAAATTGTCATCTAAACTCTGAAAAATTTAGGAAAAAACCCCCAGATTGCAATACACACAAAATGCACGTGGACAGACACTTTCAACTAAGTAGTGATTCATTTTGAAAATTGTCTACAGGTTTTTGTCCTTGGAACAAATACACTTTAGGCCTTTTTGAAATTTGCATAATATTGTGCCAATGGGCAGCTAAAAATACTACAGAACACAGGAGGTGGAAATTTATAAGGAGTTTGACTAATAAGAAGCAAATTATCTTGCATAAGTTTGTCTTTGTTCGTTTACCATGGCTCTTAAAGGGCAAGGACAGTTTGGATGTGGAGATAAATATTTCTCACTGATACGGCTGGATCCACTCTGTGGGTCAGTTCTGGCACTGGGCGTGAAGCAATTATCTCTTTTTGTATCTGCTTTATCTTTTTGACTTCTCTGAAAATCCTCAGTGTGACTGATGAGTGACTTGTTGCTGAGACCTGCCGCCAGTGTAGCAGCACTGTCACAGTGTCACACAGCAGGCTGAATGTCCAGCGACAACCAGCAGCAGAGGTGCAGATAAGGAATCTACTTACATGCAAAGACTTCTAAAACTGTGGGCAGAAGAGAGATTTTTGAGGTGAAGTGCGATATTGGCAGAAGAACAAACATGCATAAACAAGCCAGGAGCAGGTGGAAAGTAAGAGGTTTTTAATAATCAGGTGTGTAACAACTAGTATGAAGTACAGCAGTGGGGTAAGAAATTTAACTGCTTTCAAGAGGGAACAAAGGAGGAATTTTATGGAAGGGATTAGATGGTGTGTCTACAGGGAGATAAAGCTAGAAGCTTCCTTTGCCATACTTCATTTTAACATTTTAAATTGTTTTTGTAAGTGTTACTGCAACTCAAGGATAATGAAAATGGAACGTGTAGTTAAGAGGGAGAGTAAGCAACATACTAGTTGCAGAAGGACGCTAAAGATGCTGATGAAATAGGACAAATATCCCACTTCTATAAACCATACTTTTAAGAAATGAGATTTAAATAGGCCTTTGGTTTGTTGAGAATGGCAATGATATAACAGCCAAGTGTCATCTTGTAGATGAATGAATGCTTTTCATTGGAATGGACAGAGATTATAAGGCTTTTTTAAAAACATTTCTTCACAGTGATGCATTTAGTTCACTTACGGTGTTTGACCACATGTCCTTTTTCATTATTGATAAAGTTAAGGTTTTTCAGGATGCTGTTTGATTACTGACACAAAATGCTGCAGGCCTGAAATTGATATGATAGATAATGGTAACTACTACAATTTTTTAAAAAAGGAAAGACAGAATATCAAAAAAGAAGCTAAAAATAACTCAGTTGACTACACTGCATTTAGAAGAACAGGGACATTAAGAATTTTTGAAATGTGAGATCAATTGTGGTAAGATTATTTTTAAAAAAGTAGCTGGTTGTAATAACAGACACAGCCCAATATCCTGTTGTATAAGTGGAAATGCCAGCCTCAGTGTGATAACATTGCTTAGCTGAAGTGCCACATAAGGCCATATAGCAGGGGCTTATTTGCAGCGTTTATGCTCTTAGATTCTTAGGTACTGGTTAAAGCTTGGGCACAGTAGGAAAACTGAAAATGCCTTTGAAGAGAAGCCTCCCTAGGACCTGCTACTAGTGAATAGAGGAAGTAAATAAATGAGGGTCCCACACTCATTTAATGACCTCAAAATGTAAGGGAAGAATAGAGAAGCCTGACCTCTTTGTTCCTGCATATTGTGACAGAAAGTTCTTTGGAAGGTCTCAGAACAACCACTGAGACATTACCTTGGGGTAAATTGTGTCTTAAAATTTCAATATACTTACATTTGGGGCCTGGCTAAAATAGTCTTACCTAGGCCTGGCCAATGCAATGTTTTGATTATATGCCTTATGTTAAAATTAATTTTGAAATATAGATCTGTTGCTTTTATTTCATATGTCTCAAATGGGACAGGGTAAGAGAACCTGTGTGATCCCAGTTCATTAAGGGTGGTGGCTCTTAGACACAGATCAGTGTGGATGTTTAGATGATCCCCACTGGTTTCACATGAAGGCATCTGAAAATTAATTGCCAGTAAACTGACTGCAACTTCAAAGTATTTCAAATAGCCTACACAGGCATATTGGAGGGTTGATTTCTGTAGATACCATTTCAGGCCAGAATGAGAGTAAGCTTTAAATAGAATTGAAAATCCTTACCTAAAGTAGCTTCTTATACTACCGGTTCAAGTGAGATGTGGGGTTCACCCTCAGCATTTCATGCCTGGCTTTGTGTTGTGAGAACTGCTGTAATCAAACACTGGCAGAACTGAGTAACGTAACTGTTGTGTGGCACTGACCGAGGGGCTCTTCCTGCCCTGTGTCTTCCCCAAAACAGGGTCCAAGAGTCAGCTGAAGTGAAGGGCTTGTTCTCATGGAAATAAATGCTGTCAGTATCTGCAGTTCTTTGGCCCTGGAGCTTTCAAATAGAAACTTCGAAAGAAGCACAAAAACTGGATCAAGAGCCTGCAGTCTGTCAGTGAACTGCTGAGGGATGCAACAAGACAACATAATCAAATCTCAGGTGTCTGCAAGGACATACCAAGCCTGCAGAATTCAAAATGGCTTAGCTTGCTGAAAGCCATGGCCAAAACATGGTTGCTTTTAGCTGCAAATATTTGGAAGATTTTAAAACTAATTTTTTAAAATGTAATTCCCTGCTATCCAGAAAAAAGACTTCTGTGACCCAAATATTTTCAGTATAGAGCTTGAAGTGAAAAAACTCAACCAAGATGTCATCTTGAAATTCCTACCGGTGCCTGAATCTGTGGGAAAGGTATGATGCCTATGCTAAATTAATTAAAACCCAAGTTCCCTGTTTCTGATTTGATAAGAAACTTTGAAGAAGTCCCTTAAAAGGATTTGCAGTCTTGCATACTTCCATGTAGTGTCACATACTGAATGTGTTAGAGAAAAGACAGTCTGGCTAGCAAATTAGAGGTAATAACAGCAAATCTCCAATACACTAGTCATTATGTTTATTATATAGTCAGATTACACATACTAGTTGCTGGTTTTCTTCTTCTCTGGTCTGTTCAGCATGCTCTCTCAACGAAGTGGTGTTTGATTACATGCTTCTGCTGTGTATTTTCCTCTCTGTAGGTGTACATATTAAAATGGTTTTCTCATACTTTCTAGTGCTGCATTTTCAGTTAGTTTTATCCCTCTTGCATGCCTTACATGCCAGAAGTGCTTCTGTAATTGCCATATCACAGGGTACACTGTTATGCAGACTGACTAATTGGTAAATGCTGCTTTTTCTGCTACTGTTTATTCTCTGTAGTGTCATTTATGCCATTCATTATTTGGTTCTATATGGTATTCACAGTACTTTCTGGAGGTTTAAAAGTAAGGACTTGCTGATTGTCCTTCAGAAAACAGTTTCCAAAGCAATATTTTTTTCTTCCACAAGCCTGTGTCACTATACTAATTATTTTTTTGTCTATATCAAAAGTGTGTATATTTATTGGGCTTTCATAAATATTATGCTCCATTCATTTAATAGAGAGCAAAGATACATCTAAAGGGCAATAATAGCACTTTGTTTTTAGTTAAGAGAGATATTCTGTCTGTACCTAATCTTATGCAGATGTGCCCGTGGTAAATACCAATGCTGACATTCTTTGAAAATGGCCAGAACCATATATTTAGACACACAGCAGACAGATTTAAATTACAGAATGGTATTTTTTATAACTTCTTCTACTTGCGTCTTCTTCTGAATAAACTAAGTAAAGTTTTCATTTCAGAGACAGGAATGTCTGATTTCTGCTAATCCCACAAATTTGCCATATTCCAAGCCTGCAGAAGAACCACAAACAGGGTCTTGTGTGCTCAGAGCTTGAAGGGGAGGCCCCCAGTGAATTTATTCTCTTTCTCTGTTTTTCCTTTGCATTCCCAGGGAAATGTCATACAAGCTGTCTGGAATTGGTTACTGAGGGAGATAGTCTTTAAAGCAATTTCTCATCAACCTTTCTGTTCTATAGGGAAATAAAATGGAATTCTGCTAAACAGTGAGTCAGAATTCAAGGTAGATATTGATAAGATTCTTAATAACAAACAAATATCAAATGATCATGAAAATCATTACTGACTCTATGTGCTTGCAACATAAATAAGAAGAATTTTTTCCTTCAAGTTTTTATTTGTAAAATATAAACAGATTTCTAAGTGTTTACAGGATCAAAACTGAATATTGTGTTGTGCTGTTTTAACATCTTGGGGTTTGTACATAGTGGGGTACTAGAGGAATGTTTGGATGCATGATTTTAGGTGACTGTCTGGTTCATTCTGTTTATCAGCTGGGTGGTTGGGTTTTTTTTGTTTGTTTTGTTTGTGTTTTTAATGTCAATAAAGTGTTTAGTTTATTGAGATTTCACTGATACAAAAAAATTAACATATTGGGACTGTGATTACGTACAGTAGGTGTGTTGCTGAAACAGCCCAGCTGTTTATACGAGT
The DNA here is from genome assembly GCA_013399855.1 of Oxyruncus cristatus. Classification (NCBI taxonomy): domain Eukaryota; kingdom Metazoa; phylum Chordata; class Aves; order Passeriformes; family Cotingidae; genus Oxyruncus; species Oxyruncus cristatus. Next base: position 524,606 of record VXAY01006446.1, read on the forward strand.
AAGCACTTCCATGAAGAGGTTCAAACAGTTGTAATTAATTTTCATTGAGAAAGGTAAAAAGTCATACCAGTAGATGGACATATACAGGCATTTAACTGTAAGGGAGAATAAAAGTGTCCACAGGCTCAGTGTTGAAAGGGAGCAGCACAGGCTGTGTGTGCAGGTAATTGAGAGAGCAGAGTTTGAGTCACAAGTAGGTGGTAATGGCAATGAAGCTCACCCCAAAATGTTGAGAGGCTGTTCTTTGTGCTGGGCTGCTCTGTTACAGGGATTGGAAGGAAGAGATGAGACCTCGGAGTTTACAGCAGGAGTGACAGTAAATGACAGAGGAGAGTGCAGTGGCTGAGGATGTAAAGGTGGAGAAGTAAATAGTGGGTCGTGTACAGACAAGAGTCAGCTGGGGATACGCAAAGGTAGAGGGTGACAGGACTTAGACCCTGCCCCAGAAGCTGTTAAGTGTGCCTCAGGTGATGAGCGTGATGCTGAAAATGTAGACAGGAATGCCCAAGCTGATTTTGTGCATAGCCACTTGGATTCGCCCTGTGGGCAGTGCTAGCCTCGGGCTGGTTCCCTGCATCCTGCTCTGTTGGGCTCTCATCTACCTGTGACCCCGAAGAGGACAGTTCAGAGACCCTGGAGCTGATCCACACGTGATGGGCCTTGCAAAGTCAAGTGCGTCCTGTTGTATTTGCTCAGCTACCAAACTGCTCTCTGGAGACAGAGAACAGTGCCTATGCTGTAACCTCAAGGAACCCAGAACTTCAGCAGTATCAGTACCAGTAGCCTATAACCTCACATTTGAAGTTTTCTTTATGAGATTTTATGATTTAAAAAAAAAAAAAGAAAATACAGGTTATGTATTTGGCAAGTTTTGAAACACTGAATCGGCATTTACCTTAGCAAGGCCTCAGCAGATACAGCTCTTATTTCACTTACTTGTTTTGTTCAATCCCTTGTGAAAAGAGCCTGAATATTTGACCAACCACTGCAGTGTGTTTATGTCCTTCAGCATTCTCTCCGTGCAGCAGTCAGTCATTTTGTGTGGGGCAGGCAGTACCTGTGGAAGGCAGCTGAGTTCTGTCTTAACAGGAGTGCAAAATGGCCTTTCTTCCAGCTCCCTCTGGGATATGCCCAGTAATATCACACCACGGCCTGAAGTCCCAGGCACTTGGGGTCACTGCCTGTGGGGATGGAGGAGGCAGTGAGGCTATCCTGACAAATCCTCCACTAGCCTTTTGTCAGGATACTTTCACAGGACCAGTGTGGCACGAAGGATTAGGGAGTCGGTGGCTAGGTCCTGTTTAAATACCAAATGTATTTAGAGTGAGTCCCATGACGATGGGGATCAGTCTCCTGCTAATGCTTCGCCTGGCTCAGTGAGCACATACAAATATGTACTATCATAGAAATAGTGTTTAAAACAAAAGTAACGTTTAAGATAAAATGAAAATTACATGTTAAGGAAGCATTACATAGACATGAGAGGCAATGCAGACAAATAGTGAAAGATTGTAGTAGTTACAGTACAAGATGTAGGCTTATTTTTTAAATAATAAGAGGATTTAAAGAGTGAAATACTGTTCCTTTTTAGGGACTATGCATTTTTTGTTGTGAATTGGTAGGCATTATTCATAGCAAGTTAGCGTGGTGTTGATGTGCAAGTATGACAGCTCAGGTTCGCAAAGCTACTTCAGGCTGTTGTCTTCCCATCAAATGATTTGCCAGGGAGCAGCTGGCAGCTGATGCTGTTTCACTGTTATGGATTTGATCAGATACTCATACATTCATTAAAGCTTTTTCTTGTGATTATGTTTCCGTTATATTCTCAGTCCCATTCAACATGCTTTTTGCTCATACAAACAGCCATGCCATAGAGCAAATATTCATCAGTAATCTGTCACCTGGTTTTTTATTAGGCAAATGGTTGTAAATAATTAATATTTTCTTTGACACAAGAATCTACTCCCTGATATTTTTGCAAAAGAAGACAGTCAAACCACGCTACAATAAATAGCTCTTATTAAGACCTAGGGTGGTCTTTTCCAGAAGTGAGTTGAGGTATTCCCTACATCTCTCAGGAACTACTACAGGCATAGAACAATTGTGTTTTGAGAAAAGCATCTCAATTCATAAAAAGTAGTGGCTTACAAATTTACTATGCAAGAGATGATGTATGGTAAATTTTATTTCTCCTCAGGCATATATTGAAATTTACAGAGTTTGGAAGCTTAAGAAAATACTTGACGTGTTTCAAAAGGGGCTGCTTTTGTGCCTGTGTATAGTTCTGTTTATTTGTCTCATGGTAAGAAAAATCTTTTACTCAATAGTGTTAGAATTAGGCCATATTGTATTTTAGATCCAGTATATCTCTTTTTCAGGAGTCTGTTCTTAAATCTCTCTTTTACACTCTCCTGTGCTCCAGTCACTGCAGGTGTAATGAGTAAATGCTGTAGCTTTCAATTCTTACCTCTGGGACAAATAATAAGAAAACTCTCGAACAGATGGAGTGGGCTTTCTCATACATGTTACCCATTAATGTCAAACGACAAGCTATAGAAAATGTTTTGATTACACAGGTGAAAAGAAGATAATAATATCAGCTGTTTCCAGTAGCGCCTACATTCACACAGTTTAAATTTCACTTTGTCCCTGTGCCTTATGGTACCTCTTGGCTCTTATCTAGACCATAAAAGGTTCTGAGCCCATGGGAAATTCTAGACACAATGACTTAAAAGGAGTTTAGACCATGTGATTATAGGCCTATCTGTAATATATTCTTACTGGAGACCCAATATTCTCCTTCTCTACAATTCTGAGGAGGCAGCATTTCTTGTTTTGTGAGATGAAATTACCATTTTACAGCATTAAGGGCTTGGTCCTACATAGCCACTGGTATCACTTCAGTGATGTCCCAGTGCTTAGGGCAGTCCAAGGGCTTCAGTTCAGCCTGGCTGTTCCTGGGCAGAGCAATATGTGTCAGGTTATTCAGGGCCACTTCTTGTGCTTTTGGCACCTGTGCGCATAGTTTGCAGCCAACTCGATTTTAGTGGTCAATTAGTGGCTAGACAATTTTATTTTAACAATTATGAGTATGAATTCCAAGTAACACTGTTTCAGTACCTCTGTAGAAATTAATAACAGCACTCTTACTGAGCAGTTCATCCCACATCTCTGAGCCTTTTCATTTTGTTTATTTTACACCTGCAGATTTGGAAAGATGAAAATACTTTAACTTGTTAAATTAGTCAAATATACTGCCCTTTGACAAGCTTTCTAACTTAGATGAAACATAACCCAGGTTCATTACCACAAGGCTTCTTGATGTTTAACAAATGTGTTGAGCTTCAGTAATTCTGGTGGTGATTAGATAAAGCAGGAATAGCAATTAAAGTGTACACGTAAAAGCACTTGAGAACAAATCCACTTGTACTTCTGATTTTGGATTTTGGAACACTTTGCAATATAAAGGAACCTCTTAAGCTACAGGAGCTGTGCTGGGGCGTTGGGCAGCTCCTCGTTCGGCTGGCCGGGCCCTGCCTGCAGCGGGCAGGCTGCCGAGAGCCGGGTACTGAGGTGCGGGGCTCGGCTCTGTCACCGAGAGCCGGGAACTGAGGTGCGGGGCTCGGCCCTGTCACCGAGAGCCGGGTACTGAGGTGCGGGGCTCGGCTCTGTCACCGAGAGCCGGGAACTGAGGTGCGGGGCTCGGCCCTGTCACCGAGAGCCGGGTACTGAGGTGCGGGGCTCGGCTCTGTCACCGAGAGCCGGGAACTGAGGTGCGGGGCTCGGCCCTGTCACCGAGAGCCGGGTACTGAGGTGCGGGGCTCGGCTCTGTCACCGAGAGCCGGGAACTGAGGTGCGGGGCTCGGCCCTGTCACCGAGAGCCGGGTACTGAGGTGCGGGGCTCGGCTCTGTCACCGAGAGCCGGGAACTGAGGTGCGGGGCTCGGCCCTGTCACCGAGAGCCGGGTACTGAGGTGCGGGGCTCGGCTCTGTCACCGGCTGCCTCGAGACGGGCTCCTGCCCTTGTTCTCAGTGGCTGCCACGACCAAAAGCAGTCCGGGGGCCTTTTTCTGCTTCTTTTCTTTTTTTTTTTTTGACTAAACATGCTGTTAACTCACAACAGTGAGTTAACATGAAAAGACTTTCCTGCTTTCTTGTGGTATTTACTGGTAGGGATCTTTTTCATACTGTCTACTTATTTATGAAACTTTCGCCCAAAATACCGAAGAAAACGATACCGGGGGGAAAAAAAAGACACCATTTTCTAAGTGGTAGCTACGTAGCTACAGATGTAAATAATATATGGCTTTCTTTTGGAAATTCCATAAGACACAACTTTCTTGTGTTACAAAATGGAATGTAAGACTCAGAATACTTCGGAGTAGGAGGAAAAAGAAACTGAGCAGCTCAGAACATGAGAACTGAAATAACCACTCTTCCTAAAGCTCAGAATAGTCTCTCTGTATATGATTAATATGGTGGTTCTTATTGTTAAATATTAATAGAGTGGCAAAAGAGCATAGGGAAAATAGGCTGAAAAAACTGAGGTTTGTTTCCTTTTCGTTTTTAGTATCAGTCTTTTTCTTCCTTGTGCTGATATTATAGTTAATGATCAGGTATATTTTTTGTCAAAATCAAGTAATTGTCTCTTCTAGATCTCAAAACCTGGTTTATTATATTTATATTTATATTTATATTTATATTTATATTTATATTTATATTTATATTTATATTATTATTATTATTATTATTATTATTATTATTATTATTTCTTACCACTATTATTGGGAAACTCCTGTATGGCACTACCTATCACAGTTCCTGCAAAAGAATTCTGTTCTTGTAGGGTAGGATACTGAAGCATCTGAGGAAATTTTTTCTGAACCCACAAAACTCATAAACTACAGAGCTGTTCTGTCCCATAGAAGATAAACTGGGTTCTCTGGAGGACTGTTGCCAACATTTCTACTTTTTGAGTGATACTGGTTTCTAATAAGTGGTTTTTGTTTGGCTGTTTTTTTTAAGATGCAATAAAAAGGTAACACTTTGGAAAAATGCAAGTGAATCCTTTTCCCTGTGAAAGTGTTTATGGTCTAGATAATTTCATCATTGCTAAGTTCCAGAACATCTCAGCAAAGAAAGTAACCAGAAGAAGTTGTTAGAATAATGAAATAGTGTCCTTGTACTCCAAAGTACTAAAGTTACTAAAAGTTGATCCCAGTTGTTGCAGTGATTGTAAAGGTGTTGCAGTTCTTTCAATTGCCCTCTCGAATTAAGACAAACCCTTGAATCAAGGGGAAATTAAGTGAGGATGCATTGGACTTACGAAAGCATATGTTAATGCAATTTTGGTCCAAGAGTAATATTGAAAAGAGCCTGCAAAAGACAAAATCTACCCTTACACTTCACAGATATATCACAGTTGTCGTAACTGAACTTCGTAAAATGCTGGCATGTAAAAGAGAAACAAAAGACATGGTCAGGAGTTCACATGGACATGAAAGAACCCGTGTTTCAGGGTCGTGCTGGTGTCCATCAGGAATGCATTCTGTCACTTCTGTCACATGGCCTGGCCCTCAATTTTATTACAAGGGAAAGAGCAAATAAATAAATTAAAACCAGACACAGCAGGTCTCAGCAAAAGTACAATGAAATACCTAGTTTTGGTTGGTAGTTGCCAGTTTGTGTGAGACCCTGATGCACATGCCACTGGGCAAATGGAGGCACTTCTGAAACCAAGTAAATGGAAAAGTTCCTCCATGTAGCAGTTCTTAGGGTGAAACTTGGTATGGGACTTTAATGTAGTTGACATTCAAGGACAGACAACATAAAAAACATGTCAGAGTTTTTTTGTCTCCTAGCCAACTTTTCGTTGAAGAAGACTCATTCAGTTTATTTCTGCACCAGGAATTAGTCACTGAGTTAATCTGATGCTAGTCACTAGTAGTTAAAAACTCTCAAAGCAATATTCTGTCAGAAGTAGCAAGGACTAGAAGCTGTTCAGAAGCAGTGAAGGAAAGCTGTGGCTGAACCACCACATTTCTAACACAGAACAGGAGAACAGGACTACAGGAAGTTTCCTATTGCTTGGTTAAACCCTGTTGATTGCATTCATTTCAGTGTCAAAAATTTGGTTTTCTCAATTCCTTTCTCTCTGGTTCGGATTCAGAGCTCAACCTGTGTAAGTGTTACTTTTGTGATCTGAATTAATTTTCTAAAATGAAAAGCAAAAGAAAATAACTGGTTTTCCTCTGCACTGTGCTTTCATTGACTTCATGACAAAAACTGTGCTTTTTATAGCAGTTACCCGAGCCACCATCCACTCAGTGTCTCTGCATGTTCAGTATGTCAGCAAATGCAGGAAATACTTGCTACGTGCTGCTGGCAAGACCAGGAGCTGAAGTCCCCCAGTCTCTTTGAAGCAGCAGCAAGTGCAGAATGTTGATTACTGCGCAGTTCCGGGCTTCCAGTTGGTTCCCTGAGAAGGAAAAACTTGCCCTGCTGCAATGACAATGCAAGCAGTACTCTGAATAACAGAGAGGGGGATCAGAGTTTTCACTTTGAAAAAAATCTCAAGGCATTTCCCCACTCTTGCTTGTGTTTTACATAGAAGTTACCAAGACCTTCCTATCTGCTGGTGGAATTCTTCCAGCATAAAAGAGGAATTTCTTCTCTCAGCTTTAGAAAATCCACAACAATTTTACTATTCTTCTAAGTAATCCATGGAATGGGTTTTTAGGAGAGTACATTTTAAGGCTTTTTTCTGCTTGCGTAGTTGCTGTCACAACATTGCTGCAGCCCCCATGGAGGGCTCATAGGATCCAGTTGTGGCAACTGCTGACACTGGATCACTGAAAGCTCTCCCATAAAACTTGGTTTTAGGAAGTACTGTGTTCTCATTTCCTGACTGTTGTGAGTGCTACTGCGTACGTCTGCATGTAGCTTTTTCACACTATACGTGCTTCTTCTGAGTGTCTAAAAGAGGAGTGTTCCAGTGAGTCCCCATTTCTTCTTTTAATTTATGCATATGTACATTGCTTTTCTCCTGCAGTTCTATGGCCCATTACTGCATGAGTAAACTGTGTGCAGATTTTGCAAGTCTCTGCCAGAAGATGTTTATTAGTCTCATTATTCTTCTGAAAATCATATTCCAGCAGATTCAGGCAATGTGTAAAACATGGTATGTGTGAATTGGCCATTTCACACTACACTTACAATATTAGCAGCAATAATAGTACCAGGGAAGGGGCCTTAGGGAAGGGGATAGACCTGAAGTTAATTGGGTCATGAAGCTCTGGTATGTGATCTTTGTTAAGCCCAGAGGTGTAGTGAACAGTTATGTTATTTTCAAGTCACTATCAATTGCTGACAAAGGTGACAAGCTAAAATATTGATGCAGAAAACAGTTTGCCAGGTTTTCCATATTTTTCCCCCCGCTGGGGAATGTGGTTGTACTGTGTCTTGAGGGCTGTCTTACAGAGTAAGAGACAGCTTTAAAAAAATGTTTAATGTTGCATAAACAGAGAAGCAAAATACACTCCTGACTGTTTCAATGTCTTGTAAAGCAGTGCATATTCCCAGTAATAGCACCACAATCCTATTGCCAGTGTGAAAGTTTCAGGCGTGCTGATCAAACAGTTCTTATTGTAAGAGGTACAAGATCTATCTTCCCCTCTTTGCTGCAGAAGTGGTGACAGCACTGGAGCCCCCCTGCCGTTTATCTCCTCCCTTCAGCTCCCAGTTCTGCTGCTTGATCTGGTTTGCTCTTCGTTTGCCTCTGCAGTGTTGGTACCGCTCCTGTCTTCCCCCGCTCCTCCCGTGCAGTGAGTACCTTTGCTGTGTGCTCTGCTAGAGACTGCTATGAAGAAGACTCCATAGCTTACGATTTCTTGTTTGGGCACAAGTTTCTTGCATTTTTAAAAAATCTTTTAGGAAGTTTAAGTTTTTTTTAATTTTTCATTGTTTATGAAAATTCACTGATAGATGGTAAAGCTGAAGGGACCGAAGTGATCAATGATGATAAATGGCCAAGTGTATGATCAGAGACTATATACCTTTGTCCAATATATGTTTAGACAGACACCTGAGGCAATCTGAAAAAAATAAACACCTATCAGATTGCAAAACAGTATTCAAAAAAATTCAGTCCAGCTGTAATACTTCTAGCATTGCTTTTAGCTGGGCTTTTGTCTCTCCATTAATATTCAGGGCTTAGAATAAACCTGGAAACTCATTCTCCAATGGTCATTGGGTCTTACACTTCCCATCTACTCCCCCTACTTGTAAGAGGCAACATTCCTATACTTCCAAAAAGAGGAAGTTGACTTTCATAACTAGAGGAGATCTCTCCTTTCCAGTACAAAAAATCAGTACTATAAAATTTTAGGTTGAAGATAGTTATCTAAATTTCACTCATATGAGCATGTCAAGAGGGAGGTCTTGTTAGTCAGATGCTTTAGAATAATACTCCTAATTTGAAGACTTTACAAGAAAAATTAAGAAAACCACAAACACAATAACGAGTAGGTTTCTATTCCATCTAGTTAACACATTGAAAACTGTTCCTTTGTTTACAGTTTCTTGTCTTGAAGTCAGTATTTAAACTATGACATTGACTTCAAGATCTAGTTTCTTTTGTCAAAAGCTTTAGAAGCCCATATAAATATTTGCTGTTTCTTCCTCATTCAGTTTTGTTTACAATCCCCGAAGTGCTAAACAGATGACAGTGACACATCTTCCTTTGTAGGAGCTGCGCTTACTTGTCCCTACATGTGTAATTTATTCTTGTTGCAGTTGTTTCAGCACATTTTTTTAAAACTTTACTAGTGCCTGGCTTCCATAATCACCCCAATACCTTTTTGAAGGATAGACCCAAATTAACAATGCCCCCAAGTCCCCTGCAGTAGTAGACAACTCTAGTTGATAACTTTTTCTGCATGCTGCTCAACCATTTCATTCTGAAGTTCCCTTAGGATATCTGCATGAAGATTAGTTTGTCTCCCCGTGTTATTGCACTTAACATGCATTTCCTCTAGTAATCAAGCCAAATCTGTGGATATTCTACTTCTGAGAGAATGCAGAACCTTAGCTGACTGTGTCCTAGAGGCACAACTGGAGCAGACCTGCACTGTCCCAAGTGCTCTAGGTAGGAAACCTGTGAGGAACAGGGGGACCAGAGCCGTGGGACTTGGCACAGAATGCATTTGTCGTGCACTTCAGAAAAACCCTTTGTGAAGGTCAGGTATACCAATGGAGAAAGCTAGTGAAGTGAGTCATCAACAGACAGCATGTGGCATCAATCTCGTGATATTTAACCACAGTGAATCAATAACCTGTACATAACGAACACGTCGGACTGAAGATAAACATCCAGTTGTCAAGTGTACAGAAGGAATAACTCTTTTACATCCAAAATGATCAGGGAGAAGCCACTAACTGGTTTTTGAGAGCCCACATAGCTTTTGACTGATAGGCATAACAGAGTGGAGATGATACTCAGGGCATTCAGCAGAGCCAGCAGGAACTTTTGTATTTGAGTCTCAGGCTAGAATTCAAAGGGAATACTCTTGGGTCAGGTAAGGTAAAATTGCTGATCACTGGCAGTGACATTCAGGAGACAGGTTATGTTTGTTAACCTTAACCTTTGCCTCCAGTGTGTCAAACACATCATGAAATCCCATGTAACGAGTAAGCAATTAGAGAACTATTCCATCGGTAAACAAAAAACTTTAATTGAAGCAAGAGTAATATAAATTGGGTTTTACTTGTGACCTTTCGTATCCAGTGCTATAACTAACAGTCTGATCTTGAGATAGGAAATGAATTTCTTTTTTTACAACAAATATTATTTTTTCTATATGAGTTTAATCAAAGTGTGTGTTACACACTTGGAATGATCTCGTCTCCAGGGAGGGAGCAAATCTGAAATGATTCATGGAACCACCAGAGATCTTTCCTGTCAGGGTGCTAAGGAACACCACGAGGCTTGTGTTGCCAAATACCTGCTCTCGCAGGAGAAGAAAAGGAGAGAGACAGTTCATAGCCGTAGACACACCTCTCACATTCCCACATTAGGTGCACCCTGCTTCAGTTACTCTGTGGAGAGGGAGTCGGGCCAGTTATTGCCTCAGTGTAGAGCCTCCTGCCAAAAATAATTCAGTTGTTTAGGACTTATCTTCTCACCTTCCTGATGCATCTTATTTTCTATTATTCTAATGTATTAATCTCCCTGTCTCATTGAGTCTTAGAACTAAGCATTTTTATTTGACTTGGTTTCATTTTTCATCTTTTACTTTCAGTATTCAGATTCGATCTTAGTTTTCCTTGGGTCATCTTTCTTTATCAGTTATTTTCTTTTCACTCTTTTTGCTGGCCCTGAATAAAGGCAATAATGTCCCCACAACAGTCAGTTCCAAAATCCCTCTTCTGAACTTTCTGGCCCTCCCAGAACGTGCAGTTGGATCTGTCCGAAATTGTTAAGCACAGAGGCTGCATCCTGGTTTTTAGATGTCCCCAGTAAGCAAGGCTGAAGTGGCAGTGGGAGCTCCCAGCTGGCCCTCCCTGCTGCAGGAAGGCAGCAAGGGATGGCTCAGGCACTGAGCCCCTGGTCACACACGAACACGGAACGCTGTGCACAGACGGAGCTCTGCTCCTCTTCAGGCTGCAACAGTGTTAAGTAATGTAATTTATATACAGAGGGCTGAGGCTGCCTGTTACTGCTGTTTTATTAGACTTTGTTTTCTCAGTGGGGTCCTGCCCCGTGACTGGGGATTGCGGATGTTAGAACAATGCTCTGAGTAAATAATGTGTAGGGAAACTGTTCAGACTGGTAATGCACAGCAACCTTATTTGCAGACCATGCTGTCACTGTAGTAGTCACTGCTTAAACATGTGAGGAAAAAGACCTTCGGTAAAGTACCTTGTGCACGCAGAGTCTGTTCCCCGATCAAGAGATGATTAACAAATGATGCTTCCAACATCTTCGCTTTCTGTCATTTGGGCTCATATCGATATGGGGATAATTGATTTAACTACATTCTACAGTGGAGTCTTCTCTCTGTGCTGTATATTGTATATGTTTAAAGCAGTGACCTCCCCCCAGCTCCACTGGTCTGTGCTGCACGTGTGAAGATAGCCAGCGCTGATGTAGGGCTGCTGTGCTGTTTCTGTAGAGACATCTGTATTTCCCTGCTCCTTCAGTTCATCAACTCTGGCCTCAAGGTGCTGTACTGGTGCTCTGAGGGCCATTAACTGCGTGCACCACATTTGGATCAGACACATATATCTAACCTTATCTTTGAAAGGTCTGCAGAAAATAACATTGGAAAGGAGCTCTTCTGTTCAAGTTCGTGCCCTCTTGACTAGTTTGAATTAACACTCACTTAGAGGGGGTAAGAAGTCAAAAATGTGCCTGGAAGGTTAAACATCAAGTATGCAAAACTAGACTTCCAAACTTCCATAATGCATGAAAATGTGTATGTTAAAAATGTCTGAACAAACCCAAAGTTTAACTATTAATACATTTTAAAGTATGTGAATTTTAAAGCCTTTTTTGAGGTTCCCTTTTGCTGGTTGCCTTCAGGGGAGGTGAGACAAGTTTCTAACCTTTGCAGCCATCTCAATGGAAGAGAGGGAAGGAAGAACACACGTGCAGAAAGAAATCTCAAATTTCATCTTCCTGTGTGATCTTTGAAGGGCTTCAAGAATGAAAATTTTAAAGAGAACCCCATAGGTGCTACATGATCTGCATTTTGTCAGTCAGGCTTACAATCATCACAGGAGACAGAAGTCACAGATTCACTGCCAACACAGTCACCACTCTTCTCAGCTGCCTTGCCTTTCTTTTCCCCTTCCCAGCTTTAGGTTTGGAATTGACAGTTCTTCCAAACAGTTCTTTGTGGTATTTTTTGGGATCCACCCTGGATGCTTCCAATGACAGAATGACCCCTACTCTTGCCCCTAGTTAATCTTGTGTAGGGTCTCATGTTTCCCTCTGTTTAGGGAGAAGTTGTCTGGCTTACTAAAAATCCTCCTTTCCCTTTTCTTGTTTTTAGGCAGAGTTTGTTAAAGTCAGGTCAGATTCCTGATTCAGTTCACAGCATGGCTGCATTTCAGGTGCCCTGGTAAAACAGGGGAAACTGTGAGCTGTGGGATGACAACAAACGGGGGTGTGGGCTTAGCAGGAACTACGTGTTCTGCAGAAGTCTGTGTATTGTTAAATCATAGCCTCAATCCCAAAGGCTAATAGAAATATCTCCGATGTACAACAGTCCTGCACAGGAATGCAAATTGGTTTTTACTTGTGCTGAAATGCAGATGTATTTCTATGTCTCTACACCATAGGAGGGAGAGAGTCCTGGCTTCAGATTTTGGTCAGAGATGATCAAAGGAGTCTCCTGATTACAGTGAACCTTATGATAATCATGGTACTGGTTCAGTATATTTTAAATAGTGTCTAGAAATATTTCTCAAGTGGTGAAACCCATTGTTTAATGATTTTCCAGCTGTCTAGCTGTTGTTGGTGTCACTGTATGAGTTTCTGAAATTCAGAGCGCTGGTGAGACAGAGGCAGTTAACATCAGTCATTCAAGTAAACAAAAAAAAAGAACAAGCCCAACAACTGAAGTTGGTTTAGGATCTTTGTAAATTTTTTTCTGAATTTATCATACTAGCTATCACTTAGTCATTTGGTCCTGAATAAGATTGAAAAATGATATATGCAGCTTGCTGCCCAGTGTCAGCACTGGCAAGCTTGTGTGACTGCATTTGAGCTGGATATTTTGTAAATAGCATAACCCAGCAGCAATTGCTGAGCCCTGTCTATACCCTCTCTTTGCAGTGGACAGGGATTTTTCATTTCATACATCATTTACAGCTTGCCACAGTGATTGCAGTCAGCCAGGATATATTTTCAACACAAAGAGAAGAAAGGGAATATATATCATTTGTTGCAGAAGTTGGGCATATTGGGTTCAAATTTAATTACACTATAACATCAAAAGCCACACTAATAGAAAAAGAGTCAACTATCCTTAACTCAGAGTAAAATAAGATCAGTTTTCTTATAGCTCAAGAGTTCTGCCTGGGCTTACCGGGCAGTAATTTTGCTGCTTTGATACATTACATCCATAATAGTCAGGGCACATCCTTGAAGGAGTCCAGTGCATATATCATCCATCTAAGTATTGTGCAAAGTAACAGATGCCTTCAACCCCCTTGGCAGAATTGCCTTGTTAATGGCACTTACTTTGCTGCAAAGTGCAGCTCCCGTTCCTTTAGCTCCCAGAGAGTCTGCAGGTTCCTGCTGGGCAAGACAATCAGTTGGGAAGGGGGGTCTCAGCGGGGATCCCCTGCGCTCCCCAGAGTCTGTGTGACCTTAGAGGAAGGCTTACTCCCATGTTTCTTTTTCTTGTCACCACCCACTGTCCTCCCAACATGTCTGGATCTTGATCTGCAGTAGCTTAGGTAGACAGGGTAGGTTTCATTGGTCAGCTGAGCTGGTTTAAAAATAATAAGAGAAAGAAGCAGCCTTTTCCTGCAACATGCTGTAAACCTTCCGAGTTTCTGGGAAACTCGGGAGATCCTGACCATTGCCCCTTGAGAGCAGATCCACAGATAAGGGGTCTGTAGAAGCACGTGTAGGAAACACAGGCCTTATGTCTTGATAACCTTCTTTTCCTTTCTCATTAGGGCTTCAGTAGAATTTCTCATTAGGGCTTCAGAAGAATTTCTTGTTAGAAACTAGAATGATTCTTTCTATTTTTAAAGGCCTAAGAATCACGGAGGACTCTTGGCAAAATATCAATTTTTGAGACATTTGTAAGGCTTCATTTATTGAACTGCGAGGACTACTGAAGCCCGCATAACAAATAAGAATTTGTCTTCAGTTGAAATGCATTAAAAGTGGAATTTGTGAAAAGTAGAATGTTTGAAAGATATACAAAATCTGGAAAAACATTGGTATTACACGATACTGTAAAGCAGGATGCATGATAGTCATTAACACAGTGTTTGCACTAATGCATCACAGTCTTGAGGGTCTGGATATGCTGGCGTGCCCAATGGCAATTTTGGGATCGAGGAGTTAACTTCAAATGGGAGAAGTCTCTGATATTTTCTCCTCCCTGGATTCCCTGTGCTTTCCCTCATAATGTGGCCCTTAGCTGTGCAGGGATAGCTCGATTTGCCATTATGTCCTCATCATTACTGAGTAGGTTTGAAGTACCTACTCTGTAGTACAGAGGCAGGAGAGCGATTATTGCAAGTAAAACTCATTATTTAAGGGAAAAAATCCAGTGTAAAAAGATGGTGGTATCAGAGTGTAGAAGTATTCATATGTTTCTAAGGCACTGTGGAAGGAGAGCTCAGGGGCAGCTGCACAGGGAGCTGCACTTTCCATTAGCAAATAGTCAGTGGAGTCCTGACAGGGCAGTCCATGGCAGAACAGAACTTTATTTCCATTCTTCAAATGACAGTAAGAAAAAAAATAAACTGGCAAAGTCTTTCCTGGAATCATCTGTGGTTGTCAGACTTTGTCAATGTACTTTTTGACACCTTCTTTTAAAGTTAGAAAAGCAGGGAAAGCTAAATGCCTGTAGCCTTGACCTTGTTTCCTTGTTGGGGAAACTGAACTGATGAGCTGTGTTTCTTCTTTCAAGTTTCATTTGTCAAAATGTATAAGGTCATCACAGTCGTGTGTATTTGACTTTAGGAGATGAACTGCTGTAATTAGCAATACACTTATTTTATTACTTGCTTTGATAGAAGCTGAGGGTGTTTTAAAAAAAATCTTAATTTCAGAGTGAATTATATTAGTTTTTTGTTGCTGCCTGCTTGTGTTAAATTCTTTTTTTGGGTGTAATTAGCAATTGGTAAATTACTTTATTTCTCTTTTGTTTAATTGAGTTAATGATGTCTGCAAAGAAACATGATACCAAAGGGGTTTTTTTTTGCTGCTCTCAAAGGGCTCTCGAGACTTTCCGATTTTGCCAGACTCAAAGCTACAAGGAGTGCATCCAGAGCTGTCCTGACATCTTGTGCAGAATCTTTCACTTCATTGCTGCATAAAGGTGAAGCACAATGGTGCAGAAGACAGAGGGAACAGCAGCAGATCGACTGGAGCTGTGCCTCACAGGCTGACCCCTCTGTGGGAGGGAGGGGGGTTTTTTCCTTGCTGAGAGGGCCAGGCTGGTACATTAATGAGCCATCTGCCTTGCTGGGCCACAGTTTTAAGAACAACATGCCTTCCTATCCTTTTCATGCTCTGCCCTCTAGAAAACGTAGCTCTATTGTTACTTATGACATGAGACTCCTTCATATCAAAGGGTACAGAAATCAGTGATGAAGAGAGAATAAGGGAAGTGAGGGGAGTTACAGGACAGAGAGCTTCATTAGAAGGATAAAAAAAATCAGGGAAGAGGAAGATTTAATGAGGCTCTTGTTTATTACTTTTGCTAATTTAGGAAGTCTTGCTGCTGGCTGTGGCACTGGAAGGTTAAATTGTACATATACTTTCAGAATTAATATTACAGTGAGTCAGGATACAGGACTTTAGTATTCACTTGCATTTCACGGATAAATCTCAGCCTCAGACTGTAGGCATGTTGAGTTTCAAAGACTGTTTTCAAACTGTTCTTGGCCCTTTCTAAGACAGATTGGTCTAGATCAAGGCTACTCTGCTCTGAGTACCCCCGTTTGCATATTGTTATAAACTGGTTTTGTCCTTTTTTCCCCTATGGTCTCCTGTGACCCGTGTTTCTGCTCGGACGCTCTTTGGTTCTGAACCTCAAAACTGTTTGTGGGTCAGAAAGGGCTCATACGAGTCGCCTCCTAAAAGAACGACCTTAATACACTTCCTGGATCCTTCTGAACTCGTACAGGAGCTACACAGTGCTGTCTGTAACTGCTCTGAACACAGCCACGGGGTGGCCCGTGCTGGCGAGTCAGGGTCAGCAGGGTATTGTGGGCTGTAGGTGCAGGGTGGATGTATTGTCTGGTGTCTGATGTCTGAGGCGCTGTGAGAGTGGTTCTGCCTTGGCGTGACAGAAATTGTACTGAACTTTTTCTTCACCTCATGGATCTTCATTTTTTTCCCCTGACTTTTCATTCTGGAATTGATCCATCGACAAATTAACATTTTTAGTGCTGTGTTTCCCAGCTAAGATTATAAGATTGCATTTTTACCATGTGGTGCTTTCTTTTTTGTCACAGGCAGTTTTATGAAGAGTCCTCTGTGGCTACACTACTTGTTAGTGCATTTCTATTTCCTCGTTGGGTTATTTGTAACATCTCCATTATTACAGCTGAAAAATTGGAATTACATAACCTCCCCTCCATGTGACATATAAAGATCAGTCAGTTAATATTTATCACCAGTTTGGAGATAGAAAATGTTACACATGCACTGAACATTCAGGAGCCAGTATTAGGCACATATCCATAAACAGATGTGGCTTTTTAAAGTTCTCTAAGTTCCTTGTGAATAACTCCACTGATTTTAGGAATCATTAGCAGTGATTTTTTTTCCTGGGATTTAACTTCTAGAGGTAGCCAAAATTTAGGCCTTTGGGCTGTCCAATGTTTATAGTTACTATACTCATGGTGTTTGTTTTTCAGCTGAATTTTTGTGGCACTACTTCTAAAGTAGATGCTGTTTGACACTCTTTAGGGTGATTTATCCCAATATATGGAATTTATTTGATTTTTTTATAATAACTTTATGCCAATGACACCAGACCGGTCCAGTCCTATTCATTATGTCTGAGCTACGGTGTGGCCCAGGGGCACAGTTGCCTTCCTGTGATCTCTTGACCAGTGGTGCATACCAAATTGGATTTCAGCTTGGGAGAGACACTGGCCTGTCACGCAGCAGCTGGCAAATGTGTCCTGCTCATCTGCAGCCTGGTGCCAAAGACGTTCTTCCTTACTGGGACCCAGACTCCAGGTGAGCCTGTCCGCCCTGACATGGTCCAAGTGGAGATGGAGTCCTTCCCACACTGGCTGGGTCATGAAAAGTTGAAGGGTTGATAAGATCCTACCCAGTGGAGATGGAGGGGCTACACTGGCTGCATTACCAGAGTTCAAGCAAGGCAATTTCAGCTATTAACTAACTGAAAGCTCGAGTTTTCTTCTTCAGTGCAGGTTGTCCTTGCTCCTGTTTGCTGTCATTGATACAGTAGACGGTGTTTGATAACGATATCATCGGGGAAAGCCATGCCAAGTCAAGAAAGATTTTTTAATATGATCTATCACAAGAGCAATAAGAAATGGACAAAAACATGAAAGCAGATGTGTCATTTGAAAAAAACTTAACTTTTGCAGAGCTACAGCTCTGGAAGAAAAGCTGCTCTTTGAAATGCTTACGTCCAGGGAAAGCTCTTTCCCCAGCTTTCCAGCCAAGTAGCTGGGAGGGTGACATCATGCTTCTCAGCAGACATTATTAACTCGATTAAACTAAAGAGATATAAAGTCAATTACTGCACCCTAATTATACAAAAAATGGATAAACAAGCAACAAAAAAACAATTATATATTTCACTCTGAAATTAAGATGTTTAAACCACTAACAATTTAAATCAAAGAAACAGTTATAAAATCAGTGTAATGTTACTAATTACATCATTTCGTCTTCTGAAGTCAAATACATACATTTTTATTGACTGGGTGTATTTTGGCATTTATAAGTGTAGAAATGGAACATGACTGGGTTTGCCTTACACAACAATCCTAAGAAGGACATCTGCAGAGTGAGAAGCTGAGTCTGCAGTGATGGGAAATAGGCTTATAAGGAAGCTTCCCACAGGGGGTAGGCAGTGCTCAGGTAACTGGCCCTCGGCATCTCTTGCCTGCAGCCTGGTTATGCCTCCAAAACTCTTCTGCAGCAGATTGAGTCAAGATCTCAGCTGACATACGCAGACTCTGTGTGATAATTATGAGTGTTTTCTACATCAACGAGAATTACAATAGTACAGTTGAAGCTCAGTAGTGTTAAAAATTTTCTGTGGCAAGTTTGATTTCCAATAGAACACCATATTCTTCTAGGCACATAGTAGGGAGAGATATGGGCTTCTCCCCCTTCCCCCTTTCTGTCTTCCTTCTCTCTCTTTTCTTCAGAAAACCTAAGACTTTGCAATCCGTGGAGGTTTGGGGCATTACTTTGATTAGTGAGTGCCATATGTCCCTCAAGCAAATGAGAACAATTGTGATATGGATGACAAAAAGAAGCCAAAACATACAATAAGTTGTTGCCTGCAGAGTAGGACTGGTGGGATTTTGGGAGTTTTGACCTGGCCTTTTTGACTCATGGGAGCTTCTGTGAGAAAACAGCATGTGAATTACATTGGCAGGCTCATCTTTCTCCTGCAAGGCAGTTCCATCAGCTTCACTGATGGCTGGATTGGCCCAGTGTCATGGTTTGGGAATGGTATTCTCCAGTGTAGTCTTCCTGCTGAAACCACTCCAAGCCACACACAGCTCGCTCGCTCTCCCTTNCGGGGGCGGCGGGATGGAGAGAACTAGAGGCACTAGAGGTAAAGATCACAGGTGGAGATTAGAACAATTCCCTGGAAACAGCAATGGGCTGAGAAAACAAACAGTAACAGCAACAGTACTAATGGCAGAGGGTACAAGAAAAGAATCCCTGTTGTTCCCCATGGAAACCCCTGACAATAGACAATACCCGGCTGCTGCCTCCGCCGCCCTTCCTGCACTGGAAGGAGCGGCTTCTCCCCACTCCCTGCCCCTGCAGTGACCCAGGTGGTACAGAATAACCTCCCTGTTCTGGCCCCCTCCTGCCTACTGTGAAATTAACCCTGGCCTGGCCGCAACCAGGACACCTAGGCAGGGTAATATGACCAAAAATTAAACCAGTGTTTCCTTTTCATGCGCCTAATGTGCTGTTTTAGAGTAATACGAAGCAAAGTTGCATGCAAATTATAATTGTATGTACAGTTGTTACAATTGTATGGACATAAAAATTGTGTAGAATTGTTAATTACAAATTAAAATGTACTGATTATAATGTCCTACTTGAAAGAACCTCTATATAGACCTTAGAAAGAAAATTACTTGTGTTTTTTGTAGAGTAAGTAGCTGAGCTTGCAGTGATGGAAAAAATGCAAGGGTGTGTAATAATCAGTGCCCACAATGACCCCAGGTTTTCTAACAAAATCAACTGTCAGAAGATCTGACCCATCCAAATACAAGCTGTGGAAATGCAGCCTTCTACACCATTGCCTCATACCAATCAATAACAATTCAATCCTGGCAGAATTCAGGCAGAGCCTATTATAAGCCATCTAAAACTGAATTGCTGTCAAAGAATTAGACATGAAGGGGATTGCCATACTAGTATCTGATGAGAAAAAATAGTTTAGTACACTAGGTCAGTTACAGGTATTGCTTAGTGACAACTGCTTAAAAAATCCAGAATTATACTGGAAATATTTTAAACATCTAAACATAAATGAGGATTGACAGCCTTGGCTTTGATCCTGGCAGGAACTAAGGCAAGAGAAAATATGGTTGTAGTTATTGTTTCCCATTGGTCAGAAATCTGCCAGACACATGTCTTGATTCAGAATAGAAGATAGACTTCACTCCCAACTATTTAATTTGTATAAAGCTCCAGTTACTCCTGGATGAAAGAGAACTGCATTGGTTTTTCTGCAGCAGCAGAAAAGAGGAAGGTGTTGCAGTATCAGAAGAATGATTTTGGGGTTTTTTTGTTTTCTTTTTTACCATTGCAGAACTCAGAATGGTCTAACTCTTGAATGCCTATATTAAAATGTTTTCCTCCAAATTGCTATTTTATCTTTTTTGTTCTAATCTGAAGGCAAGCGTAGGGATTATCAAATGTTTTACCACTAATTGGGTATGTCCTGTGACATAATATGGAAGAGAAAAGGTTCCCTTTCATAATGGTATTATTCTGAGTAGACATATTATTATTAGCTGTCTGCCTGCAGAAAAAGAGTGAAATACTTTTTATTGCCTGCACGATAAAGAAAAAAAAATTTCATTTTATACAGTGTTCAAGAAACACCCTCACAATGAGAGTAATCCTGTGCTACTTAGAAATTTGGTTAGATGGAGCTACCTTGAGAACATTGCTCCTTGTGCTTACTGATGCTTTTAGGCCAGGCTTGGAAGGCCGGTACAGATGGGCTCATTATGCCGTACCCCTGCTGCCCGGTTAAGTGCACTGTTACAGATTGCCTGCGTGGATGTGCTGTGAAGCAGCTCTTACTACCCAGGGAGATGAAACGGGGCCCATTAGGGAAACAAGGAAATGTGAGGTAATGACTGGTTAATACCCTTGGGCTGAGGGTATGTGGTATTTGCTCTTGAACCATGCCTGTCAGTGAGTGAAGAGGTAATTTCCATGTTCTCTTGGACTGGTGTCCAAGGAAACCATTTTGGATTGATAGGGGTAATCAAATGTTGCTTTAATTTGTGGGCTGCGTGCACATTTGTAAGTCACCGGCCATCCTGCCCGTGTTGTGTTCCTCCCAGGGCACTCCTGTCCACAGAGTGGCTCACTGGGGTCTCTCCCGCCTGCATTTTTCTCTCCCTCCCGCGCTGACATCTTTCCTGTCACAAGGAAATTCTCTTCACTGCTCACTGCGGTCCCGGGGGGCTCGGCGGCTGTCAGCCACACTTCTGCCTTCTGCAGCTCTGTCTCCTTTCCTTGCCTGTTTTCTTCCTTTGCTTCTCTCTTGCCACCAGTGCCTTCTGTTCCTCTCCTAGTCTGGACATCACTGCACCCTGTGAAAAGGGGAAAGGCTCAGCCCCGGTTAAGAGTCAGAAAGGGATTGTAACAATTAAAAGCACTCTGTGAAGAAGATCTTCTGACCAAGAAAGCCAGAGGTTAAGGTTTTAACTACTCAAAGGGGACAAAATTGCCTTTGTGGTTATAAATAGTCTTCAAAAGGAAATATTAAATGGGTTTTTTGATGGAGAAAAAAATATTTGGCTCTGGATGTAACATACTGAAAATCTATGAATTTCTCAGTTCTTGAGCTTGCCATTTCTGCTTATTGGTGACAGGAGCTAGGAGTCTACAGCTGCCTTTGACAGAGTGTGGTATGAACAGTATTAGCTCCAGTCAGTTCTCCTCTCTTGAGGTTCCCTTCTTGCTGCTGCTTTGGCATGTAACTCAGTTCCATATCCTGACTGTATACTGCATCCCCACTCATGGTAGTTTTTCATATGATAAAACCTGCAAAGAAAGATGTTTAAATGCCCTGTTGAGAGCACAGGGAATGCTGTGTCTACATTGTTACCCAAGAGCACAGTGAATTAGTAAACTTTCTAGTTTTTCTTCAATTATATGGATACAGTTTGTAAATACGAGTTCCAGAGCACGAGGAGGTGCCCTGAAGACAACAGCTGTGCCTTACATGGTGGTTCACTGTACACTGCTGTGATCAGCACATCAAACGACTTCATTCCAAACACATGGGTATGTCATGGATGCAGAATGGCTTTTACATTTTGCTTTTAATTGACCCTTTTGCTAACTGTATTATCTTCCCAGCAGAGCTATTTATCAGGGTGGCGATTAAGTGGAGTCTACTTTACATTATATCTATTGAAAAACACCTAAATTAGGATGATCTAAAACTCCAACAAATTATGGGTACTTCAGTTGCTTATGTTTGTGCTCCATGGGCAGCAATTTACCCAGTCTTTTTCCAATTCAAGTAAATGGGAGACAGCTGAGGGTTAGCAAGACTCATCTTACCAAATCATAGATATTTTAAACAGCTGGCAATAAACTGTAATTTATGTCTATAAAGTAAAATATTTATCCAGAAGAAGTACCTTTAGAATATATTTGAAAGCTGCATCTGAGCAGACATGAAGGGGAGCTTTGTATCTTATTGCCATGGGCTAGGGCTTCAATTTATAATTAATTTATATGCTGTTCCTCTGAAATGCCGTAACTTTTATTATTAATCAATTTAAATTGAAAGAAGTAGTAGTTCTAAGAATTAAAACCAGACTTCCTTCAGTAATTGAATTCATCAAACTAGTTTCATAAGCAGTAAATGTGGCTGAACTCTACAGTGAGAGCAAACAGTAAAGCTAAATTCGTGTACATCATGAGCTTCATAAAGCCTTTCTCGCATAGTCTTTTCTAAACTGTTACCAGCCATTCTCTGAAGAGGGCTGAGCAAGTGAGTTTTCCAGTGCACAGTTATGATAGTTCTTAAAAATCTTGACTTAGCTTTTTCCATACCAGTTTCTGATTGTTGAAGGTTTTAAATGTGTTGCCTTTTAAAATCTCTTTCCTCTCATTCTTTCCAATACCTGGAGATATCCTCTGACTTCAAACACACCCAGTATTACAAGACTTGCAAACCACTCTTTCTGCTCTTCACTAATTCTAGTAACATGTCGTTACATCTCCATTACACTGCGTGGGGAAACATCGTTTTGTCCCCTAACTTGATGATGTGGCAGTAGGGTCTGTGACATATGCACAGTGCAAGTTGTGTTAAGTGATCAGAACACGAGGGGCCGTGATAATTCAGTGGCGTTGAATAAGATCCAGACCATTTTGGTCTTTTGAAATAAAAGCTGTGCATGTAAGGAGATGAATGGGGTGCACTGGAGAGCCAGGACATTTGAGCAGCCTGCAGGGAAAAAGAGATTAACGTGTAGTAATGCAGAGTAACCCAAAGCCTCAGCTGTGGTCTCGACAGGTAATATCATTATTTGTCTTCACATATATAGGTAAAAGCATATTTTCCTAACGTTCCTACCAGTGTTACAGCTAGCTTTGTAGTATTGCAGTATTTGTTCTGATGAGACAATATTTGTAAATACGAGTTCCAGAGCACGAGGTGGGATGGAATACTGTCGGTGGAGTTTGCCACTTTGAGGAAAGCCTGAAGAAATAAAGCAATAGAAGCAGACTTCAAGTGGAATTGGCATTCTTTCTTTCTTTGCTCTCCGATGAGAAGGTGAGTAACTGCTATTGCCTGTTAATCTCAAACAGCTGCTCGGTGGAGTTCGGGTGTTGTAGTATCGGTGTCATGCTCACCAAAGAGCTGGGCTGCTGTGGTAGCTCACGTCCGTGGCAGGTCATTTCCCAGGCCTCATCTTCCTGTGACTGCACTGACGGTGCCCGAGTGTGTGCACTATGGCAATACTGTGGCAGAGACTGGAAGTGAGTAAATAAATGCATTTGGTGTGCAGGTTTGGGTTGGCATTCAGTCTAATGTTCCAGAGCTCTATGGTATGTCACCCTCCTTTCTTCATATGTTATTTAGCATTGCTCTCGAGGAAAGTGCACACTGACAGAATAAAATACAGCTCAGCCCCGTTGGCTGTTATGACAGAGAATTACATCCTGGTTAAGCTCTCGTTGTGAAGGGACTGCAGTGGTTTAGCACTGAAACAGCAGTGACAACTCTAGTCCAAGTTTTACTAATGTGATTTCTTTGCAAATACATTTACTAGTCTTATTTATTTGCAAAATTCTCTTACTTTAGCTGTAAATACATATGCAAACATGTCATCTTATGGTCTCCAAACATTTGCCTCGTGACCTGGTTTTGGCAAGGTGTGAGCTGCAGACAGCAGGTGTACACACCAAAAGGGATTAATCGGTAGAGGTGCACAGCAGAATTCTTGTAAAACTGATGTCTGTTCCCAGTGCATTCTTGTGTCTGTATCCCTGTCACCGTGGTAGGACATCATCTCTTGGTTTAAAACTTTCTCTGATACTTTAACTGTGAGATTTTTGGCTTTATTCTGTGCATACAGAACTCAAGTGTAATATGCCTTGTAATCAATAATGAAGTTGAATTCACAACTCTGGTACTATAAAATATTTACTTTAAGATGCAGAGGTGCACCAGCTTTTTCACAGGAAGCTGTGAATAAGCAAATGAAAGAGGGGAGTACACTATAGCTGCTGTTTATGTGGTGACAACTGCAGAGTTGAAAAGCACATGTTAAGCAAAGCATCTTCTGCCTTAGTTATGCAAGAAAACAGTACTTTAAAATGCACCTTTAAAGTTTAATTTACCAATATACAAATTTTTGCAAGTTTCTGATCTTTATTTCATTTATAAATCTCAAAAAAATCTGCAACCAAGGCATTGTGAATTGTAGATAATGAAGAAATCACCTCTTTGGGTGATTTAAGCCCATGAAAAAATGGAGTTGAAAGATTCCATCTACACTGTAATGCCAAGAAAAAGGGAAAAGTGAATAAAATTTTAAAGTGAAGAGCAAGAAAGAGAAGGGATGTCTGAAAGTTCCCTAAATGGACTAAAGAATGCTAAAGTATGCTGAAGCTTAAGTACGCTTTCCCATCAGCCAGGAAGAAAATGAATGAAGTTTATTCAGTATCTTTTCATTTTTCCTGGACTGGCAGTTTTAGAATGTCAGTAGAAAGGCTCTCCATTAGACATGGTTAAAAAGCTAGGCATAGGCTAATTCCACAAGAAATTTAGGAGTGACTTACTTTCCTAGAACAATGCTAACCCAGACACTGTAAGTGCAGTATGTCAGCTGCCTCTCAGCTGTTTGACATTTTGGTCTCCAAACTGCAATATCTTGGTATGTTCTTAACTTGTTCCAGAAAAAGAGAAATAAAATCATAGGGGTTTTTCTTTCTTCTTCTATTTTTTTTCCTTTAGGTATAAATTTTTTTCATTTCACAACCTGTAAATGCTATTCCCCAAGCATACCCAAGAGGCAATATTTCTAGAACTATGGGTTTAATCCAACTACTGGAATATCTGCTACAGCGTGCTGCTGATCCAGCCATGAAGTGCCTGGGTGCAGAGGGCTGCTCTCTTCTCCTGCTTCTGATTACTGGGGCTGATCATTGGGAATACCACACAGCCCTGATGGCTGAGCAAAGAGTTGATATGTTTAAAGAAAATGATTTGCTCATTCTTTTTTGGAGGATTTCTTCCACGCCATTGATTTTTAAAATAATAATTAAAAACCCCCACTGGTCAAAGCATTTTGTAAAGTTTTTTCAAAACATAGTATTTTGTTTCTGATTTTCTTATTTCAACAATATGATGTTAAGTTTCTGAATTCTGCCGTGGCAACTTTTGCATTGCTTTGATTCACAGATAGAAGAAACAGTACAAATTAAATGCATTTCCTATGAAGGGTGTTTGGCTGCTATTATGAAATGCATTACCCTTTCATTTTTATTATCTGATGTCCATACCTTCTAGATAATACCAAAGTATGGGAGTGGAGAACTTAAAGAAAAGATGAACTGTTTCTAAACAATGCCCTTCAACTCTGAGAGTTTTTACAGAAAGCTAGCTTAGGTCACATCAGCTTTTCTGTGTCCATTGTCAGTCAGGGTGGGAAAAGAAACATGTCTTCTGCTGAAAAAAATATATGACTTTAGGAAGGAAGGGGTTAATTGAGCGATTTACTTTAAATGTGTAACACTTGTTTTATTTAAATATTCTAGATATCATTGCAAAGAATGTCTTGGTTATTAGTTGCTTCTTTTCGGATTTCAGGATTTATTTCTCAGGACTGTCTGAGAGTCTTTGGTTTATTGAAGTTCCTGTGTTTAGGTAAATAAGGGCTGCCTTTTCCTTTCAGATTTCATCTCTGAAAATGATTGAGTAGATGTTACACACTTCATTTCTGAAATCATAACGAACTTTTTCTTACTAGTTGGAAGCAAATGAAACATCAATCATAATCATAATCATAAACTTACGGTATATGGGTGCAAAAAACTTCCCAGGTTTGGGTGCTTATGAATAAAAAACTTTTAATTTTGTCACCTGAAATGGTATCTAATCTTGAAGTAATATGAACTCAAATTTTATTGCTATAATTGTGGGTTTGGTCGTTCTGAATAGTTTTCACAGGGCTGCCTCCATAAACACTGCCATCCTTTCCAGCCACTCTCAGCAGATTGCCATGTGTGCCCTGCAAATGATTACCATACAAATTGCAAACAAGTGGTAGCCCAATATGGCACCCCAGAAAAAGATATTCAAACCGTGGAAGAAGTATCAGACTGCTGTTTGTGAAAAGCTGTTCTCATATGAAGTGCAAGAATTCATTCTGTGTCAAAACAAACAGCAAAACAATTCAGCTGGGTGACAGATTTGGACATCAGTTTTTAGTGTTGCTTCTCGAATTGTCATAACAAAAAAATGAAGACATTTCTGCATCTTTCTACCTGCAGCTGTTTACATTAGGCTTTGCTGTCTGTGTTCGTCCCTGCCCTGTCACTGGGGACAGAGTAGGATGGGTGACAGCAGGGCAGGGATGGCAGTGATGCAGTGGAGGGAGGGGGGCGGCAGGACTCTGCTCCAGCTCCCTTCTGCCTACGTAGGTGACGAGATGCTGTCAGGGTGCTGTTTGGCCCCTTGTGGCTCATCTCTACCAGTAAGTTCACCCTGTCTAGGCTGAAGTGGATGTTATAAGCTATTGGATTCTTCCAGTCCTTTCCCAGGGGTGTAATAAAAACAACCCTTGTGCCTGTTCCCCGACTTGTGTGAGGCCAGGCCTCGGCTGTGTGTGAATGGCCCTGTGTGAATGAGGGTGTTTGTTCTTGGCCTTGGAGGCTCTTTCTAACGCACTCTGAAGGGAGAATTGTGCATTTCTGTGTAGACGTGCTTTTAAAATTTTTGTTGGCTTAATGTAAACAGAGGCCAGAGATACCCGCTGCTAACGAGAAATTTCTGCCCCCACGCGCAGCTTTACAACTGGCCGCCGAGCCCCGAGGCCTCGTGTGTCCCAAGCTGCACAAGTTCTGTAACAATCATTATTCTGTGTCAGGACAAAATTACCTTGTAGGAGCATTGCATAATGTCTGCTATATTAATCATTAGAGATATTTTTGCAGCACTCAATTATATTACGAAGGCTGGGTTATGTTCTGATCTTTCTAATGGTCATATGTAAAGTACTGAAGCCTCCATTATTTTATAATAAGTAATGCATATCCGACAGAATAATGCATTATGCACATCCTCTCCTATATGACTCTAAAGGTCAGCTAGTAACTTGAATATTTGTGTCCTCCAGAACATTTCACTTTAAGGGTTCATTAGGAAGGCCGTCTTTCTCTTTTCAATATGTTCTAACAGCAGGCTATCACTTCCAGTACCAAGTTTGACTATTTTATTTTATACAAAGTAAAATGGTATGAGCATGCCCACTGCCCACATTCACTTACAGTTATCAGTTTAAAAGCATTTCAAGATCATACTAAACCAGCTTTTACTGGAATGTCTGACAAAGGAAGCAGCCCAAATGCTGCAATTTACTTTGGGTAGACGTTTCAAATTCAAATGTAATTACAGACAGCAACAGACACTGCCCTAATTTATAGATTTTGGCATTGCCAACGGGTGCTTAGTTCTTAGTCTGATTGCTGTGTCTTCCAAAAAATGTACAAGTAGACCTTTATTTTTAAAGTGTGAAACCCTGCAGTATGCTTTGGTGATTGCCAAAAGCTGTATTTTATTTCAAACACATCAAACTCCCGTGTTTACTGGTGGCAATATTCTATCCAGAGGTATTTATTTAAAGTTTAAATATCTTCTGTTTGAATTCCCGGGAACGTTTGCTCATTTTCTGCAACATTTTAATTTCTGTGTTTTAATGACTATCCTATTCAGAAGAACCCATGCAGAAATGAGGAAAAGAGGCATGTTTTGCCTGCACAAGTGATGGCATGTGCATTGCATTTGTGAGCCACAGAAGACTTGCCCTAAACAGCTGATGGGAACCATGTGCCTGAGGTCCAGTTATGTTTAAAGAATCAGCTTAACTTTGAACATACAGGCACTCCCATACATTCAGAAAGGTAACCGCGCTGTCACAGTTTTGGTCTCAAAGGGTGTTACTGGAAAATGGAAGGGGAAAAATAAAGCCTGTGCCTTCAGAGGCTCGTCTAGTAAGATGAATAACAAGGTAGGATAGGACCCAAGACAGTTTTCTCTTGGTAGAAGGTGTGCCTCTGACCTTTGCCTTCCAAACGTTTAGTGTTTAGAGCTGAGGTGGCTGTTTCAAATGCTATTCACTTGCTCAGTTGTTGTTGGGAAGCTACTATTTGATAGAGCTGAATTATTGTGATGGGTTAGTCTGGCAGAAAACTGGCTGGAGGATTTTGTGATAGCTTTGGGGCCAGACCCTAATCAACAGGCCATATGTTTAGATCCTTCTCCGTAACAGATGACTGTCTGAATGCGCTCCCAGGTGCAATGTCATTGGGATTGTATTTGCAAACATAAACTGGTGACATTCAATTATGTTCATAGGCAATGTTGTAAAAGCCACAGAGGAAGTAATTTACAACACTAGCACAGTATGCAATTCTTTGCTTATAATCAATTTTTCATTATATAGGACTATGGTATACTATGTTCATATTTGTTTTCCTAATTTATTGAAAGAGCTGATAATGTGTAAAGTTTGTCCCTTTCACCAGCTGACATTTGAGAAAATAGTGGGCCAAAGAAATTGCAAAGAAAGCTGCATCAATATATTTTTATTAAGTTTTAATTAGAAACAAAAGCCGGAACCACCAGTGTTTTGGCCAGTTCCTGAAATGCATCTTACTCCTTTTTTGTTTTGGAGCACGTGTAGCGCTGCCCGAGTGCAGCGGAGCCTGCGTGCACCAGACAGCCCATTGCAGGGGTGCTCTGCTCTCCCTGGCAGTGCCTGGGAGATCAGGTTAGAGATCAGTTAGAGATCACATCCTGAATTAAAGCATTCGTTCCTTATTTCTTCATACCTCTTTTGAGACATCAGGAGTTGATTTTTACTATGAATATAAAAGAGCTAAATTTGTATCTCATGGGGATAATTTTTTTTTCAGTAAGAACTCATTTGTCTTGAAAATGTCCACGTATATCATATCTGACGAATGTTTTATTTATTGGCAGTGAAATTACTGCCAGTGACTTTGATAACACCACAGTCCACGTGCTTAGAAGGTTAAAAGGCACTTTACTGGCTAGAATTTGCTGGTTGTTTCTAACTGGTTCACTGTCTCTCCCCAGACAAAAAGATAGGTCCTAGTGCCAATTTTTTGTGATGATAATTCTATTGAACTAGCAAATAATTTTTGTGGGCTTAGCAAACAATCACCAAGTGGGATTATTTCTATAAGTATTCAGGTTAGGACCAATTTCTAGAGACTGATGGTTCCATGGGCTCTCCAGTCTTATTGTGGCTTGCCCTGGTACTGAAGTGTATTCTTTCCTTTAAAAATGCAGGGAAATCTTAGGTACTGACCTTCTGTCGTGGGGGATATCTGATGATGGAATTAATAAATTTGTCAAATTAAAAATATTTTCAGCAATGTATTCAGCCATTGTCAGCTCTTATAACAGAAATCAATCAATCATACTACTAATAATCAATTAATAATAATTATATAGTTTAGTAGGTGGTAAATTTATTCTGCTACTCTGACTTTAACATGTTGGTCTTTTAACTTGGGTGACTCATGAGGCCCCTTAAGGATAATGCCGTTCAAGCCCGCATTCTGTGTCTTGAAAGAATAAGGTGTGAGGGGAGTGCATTTGTCAGCACTGAGGTTCCTTAGGGACCACAGTCTGCCAACGACTTCAGCTGGCAGTTGGCACTGCTCTGGTGTGAGACATGAGACGTTCTGAGGGAGGAGCATTGCGTGTTGCATTCCAGCTTGAGGGGAACAAATGGCCAGCTTGAAAATGGTCTTGGGAAGCTGATGTGCTCATTCACACGCTATCTCTGTCTATTCACACACACTCTGTCACTTTTCCACATGCTGACTGTTGAACACAACTAAATCTAATTCAAATGAAGAAAAATTAATCAAGGAATTACAACTAATAACACTTTTCATAGTCTGTTGACAAAATTGAATTAAATGTTCTCTCTCTTCTTTCCAAAAACTATCTCCTACAGTTTTTGGAAGAGTTGTATATTAGAACTGGTGCATTTTTACTAGGTATTATATCTAACCATATTAGATAAATTATCTAGTTACTTGAAATTTTATTTTTTCCTTACCTTACTTTTCAGTAGCACCAGAATATGTTGTTATCCTTTGTCTTTTTTTGTGATGGAGTAGCAGAATTGAGGATTCGAAAAACAGGTAGAGTGCTCATGCCCACATAAATACATTATGAAAATTGGGATAGCGTAGTATAAGGTAAGGCTATAATGTAAAAAAAAGAGGATAATATATTAATATAAAATAATAGGAAATTATATTTGGCCCCCTATTTATGGACTCTGCATGTTGCTAGTGAGTTACATTATGGCTTTTATTCTCTACGTTTTCTTTATCTCTTAGATTATTTCAGAGCAAATTTTCTTTTGCAATGAAGAGCATGTGATTTATACAGCAGTTCATAGGTCCAACAGCAAAACATCTTGAGAGGATAATGCTTTCTATATATTCATACTGGAAAGTTCAGTTGAAGTTTCTGTTTCCATTGGAATAATCTTTCATATCAAATTATAAGTACAGTTTGGGACAGAAAGTTATTCTAAATTTTGGGAAGTCACATACTTCTGGTGGGGTTTAAGACTCCAGTTGAAAGCAATGGATATAAGTGAATTTTTGCCCCTAGAAGAGCAAGCTTAATGCACCAGCATGGAATGTATTGTGGTGTGTTGATCCTGTGAGGTATGTTCATACTGATGGTTGAAATGGCTTCCAGTTGGGACTCAAACGTGTGA
This sequence comes from Oxyruncus cristatus, assembly GCA_013399855.1. Classification (NCBI taxonomy): domain Eukaryota; kingdom Metazoa; phylum Chordata; class Aves; order Passeriformes; family Cotingidae; genus Oxyruncus; species Oxyruncus cristatus. The sequence continues at coordinate 555,295 of VXAY01006446.1, forward strand.
TGCCAAACCAGGCAGTAGTGATTGAATCAAGTATTAAACATGAATTACACAAAAGATATCAAAGCTTTATTTCTATTATGTTTATTTGTAACCACAAAAACAGCACTTCTCAACAACCAAAGAAATGGTGAAAACAAAGCAGCAGACATATTTTCTGGGATTCACACAAATGGATATTAACTGTATCCTCCTGTATTTATAAGTTAAAGTAAATTCTCTGCACGTTTTAAAACAATGGTGATAAAGCTCAGAGTTACCAGAATAAGGCATTATGTCTTGATAAAACATTTTTCTACCCTGCAGCTTCCCAGTGAACAGATGACAATTATATTTAGTAGAGCTGAGTTTTTATTTCCCAGTTTTAGTCAAGACATTGGACAAGGACAGGGAAACACAGGCTGAGAGCTTAGAGTAATTCAATCCCTACCTTTGCTTCTGAAATCTTGCGAGTCTTTGATTGCCATCTTCTAGCATTTGAACTCCTCACTTAGGAAATTAGATGTAGTCGAGCAAATTGAAGGCAGGTGCAGGTACTTATCATGTACAGACCTAGGCACCTCTGTGCTGAAAACATGCAAATCAAATTTGGAAGTAATAGTACTGGCTCTGCAAACCATGGGATCAGTTAGATGTTTGACAAGGAAGAATGTATGTTCGTGACATGACTTGACTCGTGTTCCAAGGGCAGCATTGAAACCATAATTCTGCTTGGTGGAGCCATAGATCAATGAGAGGATGGTCTCATAAAGAAATTGTGTCAGGCAGGGTCATCTTCCTCTTGTCTGACTTCCCGGCCATATAAAACGTGACTCATAAAATGTTCACTGCACATGCTCTTTAAATGTGTCTTTAAGCAAAAGAGACTGATGACTGAAAAATTAATCACAGCAGTTTACTCAGTGAATAAATGCTTAGTAAATCTTGCTGCTTATAGGCCAACCATGAACAAATAGCAAAGTATTTAAAGTTAGTCTTTATTTGCTATTTTCTGAATAATTTTAATAATAGCAAATGCATTCCTTTCCCCCTGGTTCGTGTTCTGTACTCATGCAGTACTGAAGATTACTTGCAAGTGAAACGTCTCTTGTTGATTCCCCTTCAGGCGCAGTGCAGCATGTGAAGGCCGGTGGGATTAGCGTTCCTGAGTGCTGGGGTAGATCTGCTGTTTGCAGCGTCCCTCGAGCTGCTGCAGTGGCTACGCCCAAGCTCAGGAGTGCCTGGGCAGCAGCAGAGCAGGGCACTCCTGTGCCAGGGTGCAGCCCAGCTCCTCCCCGCTGGGATGGGGCTGCTGGCTCTGTGCCGGGGGCGTCTGCTGGGGCAGCTTCGGGACCAGCCAAGCAGCTGGGGGAGAGCAGAGCAAGAAGGCTCTTGATTTCAGATGGGTTTTGGCCCGGGTACCCTGGAGACCCCTTCCTAGAAAATGTATGCAGGCCGTGCCTGTGGAAGGCCACGCAGAAAAGTTTAAACTTGTTTGTCTTTCACTGCACCCTTGAGAACGTGTGTCTCTGTCCCATTTGATTTTTATTTATGGCAACTCTGGCCAGAGGGTTTGGAAATTCTGGTTTATTTTCCCTTCTAAAATATAGTGCAATGTCGTTGGAGAGTTATGTATGCTGGTTTAAAATCAATTTCAGTTCCACACATTTTGATGTTTTAACACCTGGAGTTGTCTCCCTGGTGCAGTGTGGTTGGTGGGCTTGTGTTTCAGTGGCAAGAGCAGTGGCCAGGCAGGGCAGAGAGCAGCACCGTGCCTGGGCATTGAGGAAGGCCAACTTTTCTTCCCTCTCTGTTCTTTAGGCTTCACCTCAGAAGTACCTAACTCAGTCTGGTGTGACTGAAAATAAGTAAATCCAGTTGAATAAAAAATGTAATAATGCCATCAAATATTTTCTTTGCTAACATAATCCTCCTCATCCTTTCTATCAAGGTATTATAAAATCAAACCCCTCCTTCAGGTGTTCTCACAAAATTAGAAGGGCTACTTCAGCACCCATCTTTACATTTTTGTTATACAGCAGGTTTCAGGGTCTCCAACAGGTAAATAATACATGATAAAATCTACTGAAGTTATGGAACCCTTGACTAGTGCTTTTCTTTAAATATTAAACATTATTTTTGAAGTCGTTTGAACTATGTATGGTTTCACACAACAGTTTTCCTGTTAGAAGGGAAATATGCCGTCCTCAGCCAGTTTTTTGTTTGAAGTCCAGGAATACTAATACTATGTAGAAGGTCTTATTAACTGCAGTAGTTCAGAATAAACTATATGCAAGTTCTGTAATTATTAAATTCTGAATGAAGGAAAAAATTTTGAGCTAGAGTTGCAAGCTTGTTATTTGCTAATGCAACTCTCAAGATCATCTGTGGGGTTTGGGTTTTTTTTCTTTCATTTCAAGGAAACTTAGGCACCCCCAAAATTAAGTGTTTTAAAAATAAACAGACAAATATGCAGGTTTTTATTACATTTTGAAAAAGATTCCCAACTACAAAGCTTCATTTGTAATTGCTAAAGGGACACCGAGGCTTTCTCTGTTTCCCTACCTGGCAGTCTGTCTCAGCCTCTGGTATTTGAGGGCAAGTTCTTCTGGGAAACAGGCTTGGGAAGAAGAAAAAAGAAGTGCTATAAAGAAAGTTTCCATAAGATATGTGGCTTAATAAAAGCTTCATTTCAGCAGAGTACTACAGCAAACACATGCTGGGCCTCCAACCATCCCCTGTCTCTGAATGCTTCAGTGACACAGTCGTTTAACTCAGGGGTTTTATGTGCATCCAGCAGAGGCTGTCTATTATATTGATTTTAGAAATTTCCTATTACAATATTAAATTTCTGTGTCTGATCTAAATGGGTGGTTCTTCAGCCATTTGTCAGACAGAATTCTTATTCTTTGGAAACTGAAAAACTCCAGAGCATAGTTTATTCATAGTTTGGAGCTGGATTCGTTATTAGTTATATTTATAATGAACTTGCATTATTTATACAACAAGATTTACGGAAAACAGATTAATGAATGAATGGGAATGGGGGGGGGGTTGCCATCCCAAGTGTAGCCCAAAGCCTTGGTTGGATGCAGTACATAGTGAAAATCAAGTTATTTTGTTAGATTTTCATAAAATTAGGCTGAGTGCCAACTGTGGGGAATATGGAATACTTTGTTTCGGGAAAAGGAAAGAGGGATTGATTTAACTGATAGGAAGAAAGATAGCTATTTAATGAGACTGCAGATCCACCATAATGGGATATTTGTATGCAGACTGATAGATTTAAGAACTATTAATGTGTTCTCTGTGGCATGAGCCTTACAGTTATGCTTCAGAATGCATTTATTTTTCTGTGCCGATTGCTGGCCTCACATCTCACAAAAGATTCGTTCCATATGCCAGTTGTGTGGTGTGCAGAAGCAGCACTGCTTGTGCACTGTAAAGACATACAGGCCGTAGGAGAAGCAAGTAAGTGGAGTCAGTGTTGGGGGATCCAGTACTAATGACATTTGGGCTGCTAAGCTAAAATCCCAAAGAGAAGTGCTGTGTAAGTGCCAGACTGGGCTCGTGTGTGTGTGTTGCTATGTAACCTGGGTACCACCAGTAAAGCTTTCATCACTGCTTCTGGGATACACCCAGGCAAAAGGAAAATCGTCACACATGGGCGACAGCCCGTTATCAGCAGGCATGGACTCACTCCCTCACGTAGTTTGGCAGGTCAGGTTGACCCAAAAATGCTTTAAAATTAGGCTATTGCAAGTGTCCTTGTTGCTAAGCAGAGTGTATGCAGTAGGTGTTGTAGATAGACCCACTCGTAACAGAGCTAAAACCTAGAGAAGAACATGGTTTGGGATTTTTATCATAGAAAATAATGACTTGATTAATGTATTCTTGGCTTTTAAGCCAAACACAGAGAATAGCATAAGTGATGCAAAGGAAAAAGCAAACTATTGTGCAGGAGAAAACAGCTGGGATGGAGGAGGAGTGTTGAGCTCGGGGCTGCTGCTCTGCAACAGTTACCCTGGGCTCAGCCCAGTAGCTTGGCAGAATCACATGCACAGCACCCAGCTTTGGGTATCTGTGAAATTAATCCAAGAAAAGAAGTGATACTTTGATTTCCAACACAATAAATAATGATAACAAGGTTAAGGGAGCACAAATACACCTCGTACATTTTTTGATTTGTTTTAATAAATGATAATTCCAGTTCCCAAGCTGTTGGAGCAACTTCCAGAAATGGAATGTCAGTAAAACCAGCCAGTGAGGAGGCCTCTATGATTTGAATTATGAATAGGACATGGAATATGTGTGACTGTCATCATCAACCTCTGATGTGTTTTCTCTATTTAGACTAAATTTTTTTAAATTATTTTTTCAACAGACACAGTATGAACAAAAAGTTTGGTATCATTCCAGTTCCTTCACTGGCTCTTTCGTGACCAATCCCAGAGAGTCAGTGAGTGATATGGCAGCAGTGGGAAGTAAAACTTTTTTGACTAGAAGGAATGGACACAGGTAAAAAGCCCTAATATAATCTCTATCTTAAGACAAATTTATTGAAAAGACACTGACGAACTTTATAAGAGAGCATTTGATCTCAAATAAAAGTACAATTAATTCACGCTGTTTCAAGAATAAATTAACTGAAGTATTTGTGTAACTTTATTATAGACATTTGAAATTAATCTGTTGGTAAAGGACTTTTGATTCTCCTTTGTTCTTATTATTTTGGCTGCTATCCCCCTCTGTGCCTCCTTGGCCTAGAAATGGCTTGCAGAGCCTATTTCTTTTGCTGCTGCTGTTCTGGTGAGTAGTACGTTTGCTGCCTCACTTGTACAGTCTCTTCACAGCTCTTTTCATAACCAGTTCAATTATAGCATACCCAGTTTTTTTTTTCTTGAGTAGATTTCTAATTTTGGAACTTTCAGTCCCCAGCCAGTAGCGTAATGAAGACTCCTTGGTCTTGTAACGGATATTCAAAGTAAAAGAGTTCGCTAGTTATTCTATGTATTCACTGTGGGCAGAAACTCATCCCACGCCAAAGGCCTGCAAAAGGCCCCATCATTCCTAAAGCCCTTAGGGCCTAATTCGTCACTTCATTTTATGTCAGTGTAAATCACACTGGAGAAATACTGTGGAGCAGTGAATTTAATTCAAATACTAAATCTTTACTGAGAGGACTTTATGTGGGTCAAGCACAAGGAAAAATGGGGAAACAAATTCTACCCTGTGAACCTCTGTCCAAAGAGTGGTACTTCTGCATTGCTTGCTAGCCTGGACTAATAGGGGCTGTTATACTGCCACTTGCACAGAAATTTGGGTCACTACATATGGAGAATCTCTGACCTATTTCCAGCCTTTAACACTGAGGTGTGTTGGTCCTTGAAGACCTGAGGATGAGAAACATCCTCTGTGGTGCATGAAGGTGGAGAAACCCCTTTTATGCCCGTTTGTTAGCCCTCCATTTAATTCATCATATATCAAGGTGAACAGTAAACTGAAAGTATGTGTATACCCTTTATTGCCACCAGCATGCAAACCAGCTCTTGGAGTGAGGGGTGACTATTTTAGGTGCACCCATGGACCACTTTAGCTATTACTAGTAATATTTTTAAATTATTTTGTACAGACTGCAGTAGACAAGAATTTGGTCATATGAAAAGTTGCAGTATTGCTATAGCAACACTGTTTACTGAATGTTCTGATTAAGGGAAATGAATAGCAGAAAAGTGTAACAGCGCTATGGATGAGCACTTTAAATAAATCTAAATAAAATAATAAGCAACAACAAACTGACACAGATAGTGAATGTTTTTAGTACCTCTAAAGTAGTTCAGAGTGGACTTTGCAAAGACCAAAATCCCTTCATTTAAGATTGTGACGTGAGCAGGAATGTATGATCAAAATTTGTTGATGCCAAGACTTTACAAGAAGTCTCTGGCACTTCTGAGTAGACCTTGCAATGTTTTATAAGCTGGGTGGAAAGATGTTATTTTTCTCTTCCCTAAATATTTTTTATAGATGTTGCAGAATAGCTTGATGATTTGCATTAAATCCTCTGCTGCAACGGAGGATGAGCTTGCTAATACAGCTTAAGTTTGTGGAACTCTGTGTGAAAGATGAGGAGTGAACAATCTGCAGAAGGCAGATCTCCATGAATAACCAAACAGCGTGTCTTCACAGCGTGCTTTCTACAGCAGCCTGCGGCTCCAAGTCAGTGCAAGTTTTCAGGCAGGTACCAGTTAATGCTCCAAAGGGGAATACAGGAAGAAACAATAAACTCCATTTTAAAAAACCAACTGAAATAGAAAATCTAGAAATAGGAAAAGCCTATAATCAAGCAAGTATATTAGGGGATTTAAATCTTCCAACATAATGGGCAGAGGACATTCCTGACAATTCTATTTAGTGAGTGAGTTCTGAGGTAAGGACTGTCACAGGAGCCATTGAAAACATGTGGACACAAGAGCATGTCCATGAACTGAGTGCAGTAGAATTTAGCAGCCATGCAGGATGTTAGCATCCCGTTCACTGTCTGTGTGGGAGCCCTGGAGGAAGTCATTGTCTGCTGAAAAGAGAAAGAAGGAAACTCAGAAAACAGGAGCTGCCAAAATAACAGTAGGATTTTTAGTTTTCCCAAGAGTCAGGAAGACTAAGGCTCTATGGGGTAGTTTGGGATATGTATCCCAACTGAGCCTTCAAATTACACTCTTTCCTCTAATTAAGAAAGGCAAGAGTAACATAACAATAAATAAATTTGGGCAGATGTTAAAAGCTAGGGAAAAAATCCTACCATTACTTTGGCATGGAAATAAATGACCATCTGCATATCAGTAAGAACTTATGTCACTCATTTCAAGACCAGGAAAGAAAACACAGCATGTAGAACTTAGTTGCCACTTCCTTGAAAATATGTTGCGTGTACTCATATTTAATATGGAAATTAGGGACTATTTTGCCAATTAACACCCTTCTACTTAATCTAAGACAAACATCTGAACATTCTTTATCTAAAGCTGTCCTGCCTAACACTGTGCTGAGAATGCATCAAATACATAAAAGGCTAATTGCAAAATCCTGTTTGAGTGAGACTTAACAATTAAGATCACCAAATAATGCAAAATGCATGTACACAATCTGCAGTATCCACTAATTGTTGATAATTTCCCTCCATGTTTGATTCAGTGAAAAATGACTTCCCGTAATGACAGTCACTTCTAACTTTCATGGCTAATAGTTCTTTTAATGGTCGAGGTGATGGCACTCGTTCAGAGAGAGCAGACCTGATGTTTTTGTTATCTGAGAAGAACTATTAGAATGAAAGGCACACGTGTCTGGATGGGGTTCAGTTCTGAGAGGTATAGAAAAGCAGGAATTTTTGGTACTGGTTTTCTCGGAAAGGGTTTGCTTAAGCTCCTGCAACATCTGGGAGGTCAGTACTGATCCTGGGAACTCAGCTAGGTGGGGATCTGTGCTGGAGGGGCTGGACCGCTCACAGCAGGGGCAGGAGGGCTTCAAAGAGCACAGCGCTGCAGTGCCCGGTCCCAAAGCCAGACCTGGAGCAGGTGTAGTGCACAGAGGCTCTGCAAGCCCAGGCATGGTAATTCTTCCTGTGCCTGGGAAGGCCCTGCTTTCATTGTCTCATTAAGCAGCAGTAGAAGAGAAATCTGGGATTATTTTTGCAAATCCATAATTCTAGAGCCTTATAGGAAGTATTTCACCTCCGGAAGCAATAACCAAAAGGACTCATTCTGTCATATGAGTGCCTTTATTAAAAGGTGATATTCCAACCTTACTACTCTCTGTCACTGCATCTTAGTTGTCAGGGAAGGTGAATTCAACCCCTCTTTAGAGTCCTGCACAGCTGCATATTCATGTGGTCTAACATACTGGGAGAGGAACTGATTGAAATTCCTTAAAAACCCCATTGCTCTAGTAAATTCATTCCTAGTCAGGTAGATGGAGGTGTGACATAAAGCCGACTTTGCAGCACTTACAGGCTTTTGATAACGGGGGGAAAACAAGAATGCTCCAGGAGTGATTAACAGTACAGAGCAGCCAGGGCGAGAGCATGGGCACAGTCTCCAGTGTGCCTCTGGCGGGCGAGGACTGTGTCTGGGAGTCAGCCCCACAGTGCGAGTGGGAGCTCTGTTCGTGTTGCAGAGGTTTGCTTTGCCTTGTGGGTCTTTTAACATCATAACCACTGTGTTTACTGGGATGATAAAAGAATCCTCCCCTTCCCCCTTGTCTTTCTTGGTTAACCTATTTCAGAAAGGCTTATTTTTTATCAGAAAGAGAGCAATTTCCAATATGGTAAGAATTATCCTAAATCCCAGATTTTAGCAGTTCTGGTTTTGGTTTTATAGAACGTTTTTCTATGTCCACATAAATGATGAAATGGAACTGCTATTTAAACTGAGAAGAAAAATCTTATTTCTTAAAACAGTTAAAGGCTTAGTCTCAATGAATCAAAAAAAGTAGAAATCTTATTTTTCATTCTATTCTCTCACTTGCTTTTCCTGTTGCTCCTCATTACCCAGATTGCTGAACTCTTATTTGATGATAGAAGTATCCGTGACCTCACCAAAACAATTTTTGTTAAATCATCTTGTGACACAAAGTCTGAGACACATCTGCCATTGCTCATATTCTGGGTCACCCTGCAAACATCTGATTATGATTTGATAAATAAAACCATTCCTCCAGTAAATATTTGACAAAGAGGCTATGAAGAAGGCTGGACAAAACTGGAATTTACCTGCTCTGTAACCACCTTTTTGTGGTAGATTATGGTACTAAAGAAGAGCCAATCCCTTAAAAAATAAATAAGAAACAAACAATGTAAAGAATGAGTCTCTATATTATTAGTAAAAGTAATCTGTTAGAATGTTTGTAAAGATATTCTGTGATTAGTTTTTCTCCTTGGCAAAGCAGCAATTTAATACTCCAGCTGTGCTCTCCTTGTGAGTGAATAGGATGGTGGGGGCATTTCCTGATCCTCTCTAAAATAAGGGTGGTTCCTTTAATTCAAATAATTCCTATTAGGTTTAATAAAAAAATAAATCAGTATAACCTGCATATGTATTTCTAGAAATTTACTGTATTCTGACGTAGAATTTTATTCCATGTATTTTTCCTAAGAGCCGGTCTCCTCAGACATCCTTATACTGTTACTGTATTTGGCTTCTCATGCTTCTCTAGCCTCCCAGATATACATCCTCGGGATGATTTTGTCTCTCCACTTACCTATTTCCTTCATTTACTTTTGTGTTGGCATTTTTGTTCCCGGGAATGTGAATAGCAGTAGATAGCAGGGCTTGTGTCTCAGATTTCTTGTACATGCCTCTTGTTTGGGAGCAGAGCATGTAAAAGAAGTTTTCCATGGAATGAATTTGTATGTTGGGATCTGCAAGTAAGGATTTCCGTGTTAGGTGTTCTTTACTCTGAAAGCTTGTGATCTCTTTACGGTGGCTTTCAGTATTTTTTGTACCAGAAATCCACACTCAGGTGTGTTGTCTCCAATTTTCCAAGTGTGGCAAATATATAGTGTATGTGAAAAACACATGCAGAGTGTTCCTTGAGAAGAACTGTATGTTTAATTGCTATGAATTAGTTGTTAGAGGAGTGTTGTGTGGCTTGGGTGACTGTGTCCCTTTGCATGTTAATGAACGTCATAGATGCAGCCCAGCAGATGAAAGCACAGCAGAATGGTGTGTGGGAGCTGCAGAAGTGTTTGTTTGTTTGTGCAGTTCTCATTCCCTTCTGTTGTGATGGGGAGGTATCAGCAAGCACTTAGTACCTGCAAAATGCCTCCAGTGGCAGTTTTTCCATGGGACTCGCTTCCTCTTTGCAGGTCTGTTGAATACTTTCCACCAGCCAGCACACTGATGCTGGAGCTGCGTGTGAGCATTTTTACAGGTTTTCTGCAGACTTTTATTACAGCTGTGACACCAGATTGATGGACTGTTTCCATCTTGTTCTCTGTCAATTGTGCACTGAAAAGAGAACTGACAATGTGATGGAAGCATGATAGTGTCACAGTAGAGAGAGAGCTACTGCAATAACAGTGCTTTAAACCCTGAAGTGCCTTTAACCTCATGCAGTTGCCTTTAATTTATTTTAATCTAAAACCTAACGAAATCTAACACCAGAGAACAGAGAGGTGGGAAGGATAGTGGGTTTTTAAAGCCACGTGAAAAAAAGACGACAGTCATTCTTGGAGGTCCAATTAGGGCAATTCTGTGCTGTAAAGGAAGAAGTCCTCCAGGAAGCTTTCAAAAGAGCGAATATTGTTATGCTCTAGACAAAGTCAAAGGTTACCCTGGCTAGAAAGAAGATGTACTTTCCACTGAGGGAGAAGGGGAAGAAGGGCTTGCTCTGTCACAGCAGGGAATACCCAGGTCTTGCCTGAGGAACAGGATGAACTTGCCAGGGAGCAGGCTTTTGGAGACTGTGTCAAAAGGAATACTCTCTGAGACAAGGCAGCGTTTCCTTTGAACACGTAAAGGTTTAAGGTTTATTTACTGTTTCAAAGAACTAGTGGTGTCTTCTCTAGACAGATGAGAGAAGGTAAGAGGGAATACTTGCAGTGCAGTTTTAACCTTTGAAATGCCATCAGTGGGTTGCTGAAGGCTCATTTCTCGGCCCGAAGGGAGAGAGCGGGGTCCGGGAGAGCTGCCAGCAGGGTGTGTGCAGTCCTGTGTGCCTCGGGGCTGTGGCAGGCGGCCGGCAGGGGAAGAGCCTCCTGTGGGAGGGAGCAGCGAGGGCCTGGCTGCAAAGGGGCTCCAGTGTGGATGGTCTACTGTCCACCTCACACCGTCTGTTGTCCCGCTATCGAGAGGAGAGAAACCAGGCCCAGGCCGATGGAGAGCAAAGCCGGTTGGATTAACAACAGCCTGCTATGCTGGCAAGGTTCCAGAGGCTCCTTCCTGTCTAACCAGGCGCATTGTTTAATCTCTCTGTTACCGTTTCGGAGCACATCGTTCTCGGGTGTGATCCTCAGAGTCAGTTGCTAGAACAGAGCAAATGCTTTGAGACAGCACTACTCGAATTTTAAACTGATTTTTTTATACTTTTTTTATTGTTCTGTTGGCATACTTGATGCTTTTATTTTGGGGCAAAATTTACCCTTTGCCGAAAGACAGTGTGACAATGATCTCTAACAGGAAGGGCAAAGGAAGGGGCCAGTTTGAAGCGAATGCTGGGGATGGTGTAACAATGGAGAATGTGAGCACGTGCTGAAAATTTCACTCTGAGGGTCTCTAATCAGACAACTAAAATTTAGTGTGAGTGGCAAAGTCTTCCTGACTAATTTTTATTTTGTAAATGAAACAAATTTCATATGCATACATTCAACACCATAAGGATTTGATACCGCTGATTAATACAGTTTGGTAGATATTTTTGATTTATTTGCGACCAGCTAGTAAATGCAGAAGACCATGAATTAATTGGATTTGCGGATCATTTAAGAGTGTTAACTTAAGGTCTTTTAGGATCACATCCTGTAATTATTCGTGGAATAAACAGTTTTTGAAAAAAAATATACTTGCTGGCATATTGTTTGGAGATGTCAATAGAATAAACATGGATTTTACCCACAGGGGTGGACTGTTTGAATGCCAATTGACCATGTTCAGTTGTAGTTTCACTAGATTCAGTTCAGCTGAAGTTAGTAGAACTGTACCTGCTTTTCTCAAACCTGTACTTACCATGGCATGACTAAGTACATAGATGCCTTAAATAAAAGATGAGATGCACATCCAGAGTCTTTGAATAATATTGACAAAAAGTGGAATCGATCTTGAACCTAGTTGATGTTGAAGTGAGATCTTGAAGTCATGCAGGGATCATAAGCCTTTGATAGCACAGTTAATAAAGGAACAGAGGGTAATGAATCTTAGTCTCTCAGAGCTGATGACACAGAAAGCAAAGCTAAACGCACAGCTACTAAAGTAGTGTGAATCTTCAAATCCTCCAAGTATTTTTCTTTCTGGATCATACTCCTATGGTATAAATTGGCCAAGGGTTTTTTTTTAACCCAGAGGACTACCAGAAATCATTTCAGTTGTGGATTACTAGAAGGAGCCTTGTCACAACATCTAGGATTTTATTTGATAATGAAGATTTTCATATATATACAATTTCAGGATTAGAATAAAGCTATTCCCCTGAGCAAGTGTTTTCATTCGTCTGGATGGTTTCCCTTATTCTGCTTCTTTAATTTAAGTGTAATGCCTTTGATATTGTAACCGGATACAATGGGATGCTGTGATCCATTTTAAATGAGATTCCATAAAGGACTCATAGTCTTTTACTTTCCCAGAAGTTACTTGTTCTTGTTTTTTCTGTATGGTATGGTATTTATTGAACAATTATAAACATGTTCTGTGTCAACATTCAAAACAATAAAATGTTAATGGGCAGGGAATGAAAGAAGTGCTGAGTCATTAGTGAGAGAGAAAAACAGGTAACAAAAATTACCTCAATTAACAGATGAAAAGGCAATATAAGGAAACCTTCTAGACTTATAATGTATTAAAACCAACAGAGTTTTAATACTTATTAAGCCAGCCTAAGCCACAGTGAGCTGGTGTAGTACCACTGAAGTCAGTAGCAATATTACAGTGTACACTAAGAGAGAAACTCAACCCATGTTCATAAAGTAAGGAAGGATTTAATGTAATCCTAGTTCAGCGTAATCTGATTTCCGTGGGTATGAGTTTTAATGGATAGGATAAGACCAACCCTACAGGAAATACTGTCTCACTGAGAAACTACATATTCTTTCCATCCCCTCTTCTTACCGTCCTGAGGACTGCTGTGCAGCCTGCAACTGCACCAGCAATAATGACTGTAACTCACCTGTTGATTCCATTCTTCTCACTCCTTTGGATTTATCTTCTGGAAAATGCTTTGCATTCTAGGATTTGTCTTTAGCATTTTAATTTCAAGTACTTGACAATGATAAACAATGCTCAGATGACAGGAATACTGATAGAGGTTAAGCTTAACTCTGCATTTTTTGGCCTGAAAGATTTTTTTTTCTCTAGATTCAACTGTTATAAGCACTTCAGTATTTAAATTATTAATAAACTACCTTGATTTATCTCAGCAATTCTTTCTATTTTGTAGAGGAGAGTAAACTGCACCTGACTGTACCGACCTCATACTGACTTCTTGCTTATATGGAATTCTCGATGTCCTTGGATGTCTGGCATTCGGGAGAAGGAGTGTAAATCCCTCCATAATTAGGCAGAAAAAAATAAAAAACCATCCAGTCAACCTGGAATTGATGTACATGAGAAGTCTAGTAGCCTCTAGACACCAAAATTTTAAAAGCAGACAAGGGAGGGGAATGAGGTAACTGTTCACAAGGAAGAGTCAAAGAATTACTTTTCACCCTTGCTGTGGAAATTTGACCAAAGTTAGCAAGACACTTCAGGTGTCGAGAGAGAAAAATTAGTCGCTAAACAGTATTGTCGTTTGAATGTGTGTTTGTGGCTTCTAGACACAGAACTCTGCTAAGCAGTGTGTTATTAGTGTGAGTTTTGAACAGAAATCGGGTTCCCTTTTTCTAATTGTAAGAGTCCAAAAAATAAAAATTGGAAATTACATTGAGACAACAGAAGAGAGTGAGATACTTGAGTTCTTAAAGGAGCACAAGTTGGGTTTTTTTGTACCAAAAAGATAGACTCTAAAGAATAACCTTCTTTTGAAGAGAAAATTGAGTCTTGTGTATACTAAGGAGTCTAGTGCAGTCGAGGACAGACTGAGTCAAGTCTGTTTGCTAAGGGAAGAGGTGTTTACTACATATGTAAATGGAGGACTTTAGCTTTGTTCAAATTGTAAGCAGATCATTAATGATAGATAAGGTGTAGTTATCAAGGACAGATGTAGAGTCATTTACAGTGTCAGTGCAGTTGGCACTATTTTTCTTGTTCTGTGCCAGATGAGGTGGTGTGCTGCCCCAGTGATCTGCTGCCCAACCCGCAGTCTTGATTAATTTTCTTTCAGTTTTCAATAATCAAAGTTGCAGGGTGAAAAAGTATGAGTCAGACTTTGTATATGCAGAATTTGACTGTATCTAAAAAGCTTCTGTCAAAGTGTGGTAGAAGTGTTCTGTAATAAGTTTGTTCCCCGGGGAATCAGACATGGTTGGAAAAGCATGGGGTAGCCTGAAAGCAAAGGTGAAGAAAGAATAATCCGTGTCACTGTGGAGGCCCCCTTAATTGTTAGTTGGCTTATGCGTTCAAGATCCCTCTGTCTAATCCATAGATCAACAGCAAAAGAACTTTTGTCTCAATATTATGCTGTATTTGCCTAAAAACAATTCCAAAAAGACCCCTAAAATTCGTAGCTGCATCCCTTAGTTACTTCAAAGTTTGCTGTTTTGTTTTTTACTCTACAAATTGCAGTGCAAACAACTACATCTGCCTGCTCAAGAATACAGGTAGAATCTATTTTTAAAATATATTTTTAAAGCATTGAGAGGATGCTGTTCTTTATGTTGCATCATCAAGAGATAATATTGATAGACTGCACATTTCTTGAGCGACACTGACATCTCCATTAATGTAATTACAACAAAATACAGAACATTGAAGTCCTGTGGAAATTTTAGCAGTGGGAGCCTCTTGACTTTTTGGAAGTAGCATCAATTTGCAGATCTAACAATCAGAAAGCAAGTAATCTTTTTACCTTTGAATGGGAACACATTTGATACCAAAATCACTAAGAAACAACAACCATCAAACAATCCTGTCTTTTGAAGTCACTTTTCAGAGTAGTGGCATTTTAAGAGAACAGTGTAGAACCTCCAACATTCAAATATACTTTAGAGTAAGCAAATACACAGGAAATGTCACCCAAATACTAAAGGCATAGAGCATCTCCAGACCATACAGACACTTAGTGTTCACGTTATTTATTTTTAAATTGAAAGGATTTTTTGAAAGTGAACTATATTTTTCCTTGTAAATACAAGTTTCCACAGTCATAACAAACTTACTTTGTAGGTAAGAATTTGAAAGATGAACTTCCTCAATAAATGTTTGTTATATATCCTGCAAGGTTAAAAATCCTGTTTGGCGTTCATAGGTGAAATCCTTTTGGAAATGTGAGAAGTCAAATGCCATGATTCTAATTTAAAACCTCATCACTCAAATATACTTTTACTCTACTCAGTTTTAGAGCAAGTTTTTGGCTTATGCTGCAGTGTTAAATTTCTTATGTGTTGATTTTGTTTTGCAAGCAAGTGTGAAAATCTGAATTAGCATTAGGAATTATTCAAAAGTTAGAGATGGAGAGACACAACTAAAGTGCTGATCATCAACTCTCACTGGCCTTAAGATGAAAATATTGGATTTTCTGTCGCATGCTAACCATACAGCAAGTTAATCACTGTATTATAGGCACCTCATTACACCGTAGCCGTCAAGAATATTTGCATGGCAGTTATGAGTCTTGCACTTTTGTCATGAGAGAATGTACCATTTGATTTATAGCATCTAAAACTGTTACCGTTTTTCTCTAGCAGAAGCATAGCACACTGCTGTGATATTCCTTAAATTCCGCTGGTGCTCAGAACAGTCAGATAGGGCGGGTGGTTTGTTGTCACTGCCATGAACGTTTAGCCCAGGGGGACAAGTGCAGGGTGAGGGGTAATTTTGGGCGCTGGCCCAGGCACACCAGTGCTTCCCGAGTGTCCCCAGGCCCCGGGGAGCGGCTGCTGCCCGTGGGGACCCCACTCCTGGTTGCCCTGCTCCGACTGGCCACGTCTGAGCAGTCCTCAACCAGGGGCTCTGGCCCAAATCCCACTCCTCTGTTCCTGCTTTGGGCTTTATTCGCTGGATGTATCTGAAAACGTATTGAATTGTCTTTTGATCCACATGATATTATGGGATACATTTAAGAGAATGGCACTTCCCTGCGTCGAGGCAAGCGGTAACATTTGTTTCCTGCATTCTCTTTGATGCCCTGAGCAGAGACTCCAAGAATTCCTGCTGCTAATAAGCATCAGTTGAATATTTGGTAGAAGGCTTTTAAAGCAAAGGACAGTTGTTTATTCAGCCAGTCAGTTAACCATATGCGATTTTTTTTAACACATTCTGAGCACATAAATAAAACACTATTCACACTGAAACAATTTTTGATTTTTCAGAATTTTCAGTGGTCCCTATATTGTCTTACTTTTTCATCATCATTCTAATATGATAGTAAGACTCTCGTTTCATACAGAACTGAGGAACTGAATTTGTCCTGGGCATGACCTGATAATGACACTGAAAGAATAGAGTCTGGGAGGTCTCTTTCTTCTCATAGAATCTTTTGGTTCCTATTTTAATGCATGTACTTCAGAAAGGAAATTTTTAAGCAGACCTATAACCCCAAGTAGAGTGAACAAACATATGTAACTTCTAAAATTTGTGTATGAGTTTTCAGATGCTAGCAGGAAATGTTAATAATTAAATGACTGTGTTTAGGAATACCATTTCTTAGGAAAAGAAGCAATTTACTGCTTTTTATATGTATCTTCTAGTATTATCCTAAAATTATTGTTATCTGCCACGTTTCCAACATACATGGAAAGCCTGTGTGATGAACACTCAACAGTAATTTCACTGTGATTTTACAGGAAAAAAATCTGCCATGTTTTAGAAGGAATTAATGGCTGTGCTAGTTAAGTGTTTGCAAACAACCGTTCACAGCAGTCTTTTATGAGGCTCTTTTGTATATTTTTGTCCTAAAAGTATATAAATTCCTGCCTCTTTGACTAAGTTACTATTCAGTAAAGCAGTTTATGGTTGAGGATTCAACCAAATGGTTAAATGTATTTACCAGTCCTAAAACACCCAATCAGTTCCAGTAGAATTCCCCCAAAAAATCAGGGACAGAAAAAAATGGTCTTGTAATATTGTCTTTTTTTTTTTTTTTTTGCCTTAAACACTTCATTATTCATGATGGTGTATGGGGTGCTTGTAGAACTCGGCTTAGGCGTGCTCCTTCCACACCTGGGTCTCCAGTGAGCTCTTGAAATGGCCTTAACACGTTCTCGAGGCTTTTCATTACAGTCTAGTCCAGCAACAGAAAGGATCAGTCTCTAGCAGGATCGAGTGACAAGGCATGTAGAGCCTGCCTCTGTTTAACCAGTCGGTGTCATGGGTAGGTTTTATCTGCTAGCTACATCTTGAATAAGTTTGTGTTGGGGCACACTGCGTTCTTCTTGGACATGTTGCAGGTTTTTTACAAGGCTTTGGAAATAGGAACAGATTTTTTCCCCCTCTCCCTTATGAAATGACGTTGGATTTTGTCCTATTGGATCTTTAGCACATGGAGATTAAATGTGTATCCATAGCTGGAGATATTTACAATGCTGTCATTTGCCATCAGTTGGTAGTCAGGGTCAGTCATGTCTCTACCCTGCTTGTTGACATACACTTGACTATTTGTACTGACATTTATGGTCTGCATTATATTAATGGCTTATGATTACCTTCTAAGATTGTTACATGTAAGTGAGTTTGTCCTGTCAAAGGTACTTCTTCTATGTCTGTGTTGGTTTTGCAGATTCCTGTGCTTGCTGAGAAAGACGGGACTAATGATTCGGAATGATGTATGACCTGAGAAGCTGGCAGTGACAGATATACATTACATGTGCTAGCAGGAGCCCAGATGTCAGTGTTATAGGAGACTGTTCTCCCTTCAGCAGTCCTTAATTGAGATTCAGCTTTGTTTTCTAGAATTTATGAAAGTCTTAAAAATTACTGGAACGGAGTTATTTGAGATTGGAGGATGGGTTTTTGATGTTGCATATTCTCTTCTGAATCCATTTTATTTATGTAGGTGTCCTGCAAACTAATGTAGGTGACTTCTAATTCTTCATCCTCCGGATAGGTGTATTTTGTTGAAGGGGGTCCAGCTTCACAAGACTATCATAGTGAGGGTTTTCTTTTTGTTTCCTAAAATATACTCTGGAAAAGTATGAGAGAGATAATTAGATCAACATCAATTCAAAATTGGCTTACTTAATACTTTGACTAATATATGACCACTCTTTTAACTCTGTTTTTAATTTTTCCTCCCTGTCCTTTTCATCTAAAAAATGGTAACAAGGGTGCTTAAAGTTAGGAAATGTGTTCTGCCAGTGAAGGCACAGGAGCTGGAGTACAGGAAGACCAGCTTTCCTACCTGTTCTTCCAGAGGCATTGATGATATTTGGTGAATAAAAGTTCATTTTTTGCTTCCATCTCTGTATCCAAAAAAGCAGACAGTCTCTCAAGAATCATGTTGCACACAAGCAGCCACTAAGCACTAGCTGACTTTCATATCCAGTGATGAAAGTTATGATACAAATGGAAAATATTATCTGCTTTTACAAACTGTGGCCAAATACAAAGTATCATTTGCTAACAAGAGCTCTTTGTCTGAGTTAAAAGAACTCAATAGTAATCTTATAATGTGATTTCTGTGTTCCAATGCCGAACATGTGTCGCTGGTTCTACCATTTCCTATGAAGTGATTCTCTTTTCTGACAGTAAAAGTAACAAGGAGCTTTGCAGTCATGAAGAAAGCGAATTGGTTCTGATTTATATGAGACTTCATTGCTTTTCATTGTAAAAATCTGTCATAACGATGAGATTCCAGGATAATATGTCCATATTCCCACTCTTCAGGACAGGAGTACTCTGTACTCAGAAAATGTCAATGTAATTTCTTTGCTTTTATTTACTTTTTCTGTATTTTCCTTGCTTGCTTCTGGTCATGTTTAGCTGTAGTTATCTTCGAAAGCTGGGATGCCTTTAGGTACCTAAATGGACTTTCAGTTACAATACAAAAGTTTGAAAATTATTTAGTTATCACAGTAGTGTTTTGTAACGGTAAATGTGGAGAAGCCAGCTTCGAGTTGTATAAAGGCATAATTTCTTAGGGCAGTAAAACATCAAAGTATCCTGTATCTGCTATAACATTTGTGAATGTAGAATTTAGGTTGACACCTGCTTTCTGCTGGCAAAGGAATTCGCTCAGACCTGAGTAGAAAGGCGACTGTTGATGCTCAGCATACAAACCCAACTGATTATTTGAGTCTCTGTGCCTTCTGCTTTTTGTAGAAATGAAACTCAAAGGAGTTGGAGCTGCCCTGAGGGCCCACAGTCACGGGCATTCCTACGGGCAAACACCAGCTCTTCTCCCTCAGCTAACATTCCTCTGGAAAGACAGAACCCATTTGATGTTTTGCATCACTAAAGCTAATACAAAAATGCTTCCAGAATCAGTTTTTCTCTTCTGATTATTTTCTTCCAAGGATGCTGTTGGTGGGTGGTTTCTTTACTTGTGGTTTGTTTTTTGTTTTAACCAGTGTAATGTAAACCTGGTTATGTCAAAAATAAGGTGACGTACAACCTGCACAATACTAATGAGCTATTTAGTACAAAGAAAGTTAAAATCTGACATTATTCAACTGCAGAATTGATCTAAAAAGATTCCAATCAAGTCACTTCTTGCAATACCCTGTGGTGATTTGAGACGCTGACAAGTTGGCCATGGAGGGTCAGGAGCTCCTTCAGGGCAGCAGGAGCTGCAGAGACACCACGTCACCCAGGCTGGCAAAGGAAGTTGCACGTTCTGCACCTTGGTAGGGCCCTTTTGTACTGTACGGTGAAGGCACTGAAAGATCAGCTGAAATTTAGTGACATTTTACTTCTAATGTGCAGTTGTATCTTTTACTAGGAACTTCCTTATAGTGCTGTGTGTGGGGCAGACACGCCAGGAGATGTAATTATGTGATTTTTCACTTATTTAAAGTATACCTGGAATAAGTAAGTGACTACATTTTGACTTAGCTTTTTTTTTTTTTTAGTCAAAGCTGATGCCAAAAGAAATTCAAACTCACTCTGTGTTTGCTGATTCATCTTGAAAACTTTCATGAGTTTATCCCTGATATTCATCCTTGGTGTATCTGATAGAATGTTGCTGAAAGAGAATAAATTCTGACAAGCTGGGGGGTAAGAAAAGAACCCAATTCACCTTTCCTACACTCTGCCTGTCATCATGATATGTGACTGTCTTTGCAGCAGAGGAAGAAACTTAGTCTTCTCTTTGCCACCTTTGCCATGAGGTACAACAGAAAGGAAGCATTTTGAAATGCAATCCTTGCTGCTGAAATGGAGACCCGATGGTCTTTAATTTGGATAAAAGAACAGTATAGAAAGGTGGGTAAAATGCAAGTGTATCTTACTCTCCACAGGTCTTGGAAGTTTCACGCTGAACAGTGAAGAGGAGCACTGGGACTAGATGTAAAAAAAAAATGCTCAAGGGGATAGACCTACCTCAGTGTGATTCATTGATTTAGACACAGCTACAGATGTCAGGTAACGATGAAATGTTGAGACAGCTGAGATTGTTCACTTAGTGAAGTCAATCCCTTAGTAAGTGTTAGTGGTATTGAAATGAAGTGTTAAAGAATTAGTTAGCTGACTGTGAAAAAAAATGAATAGGTCTTTCAAATTACCTAATGGAAAGCTAAAGGCATTAGCTTCCAACCAGGGAGTATTAAAGGCCTTGTGCTGCATTCATTGAGACGAATGGAATGACTATGAATCAAGGTCTACTACAGAAGATAAACAGCTTTCTGATAAATACATTTGGAAAGAACCCACTCTTGTGCATTTCAGGCTTCCCTAAAGCAGCAGCAGTTTGTGTGAGCTCAGACTGCTGAGCTCATTGCAACTTCTATTAATCACTGCACTGTAACAATTAAGGATCATCAGTAGTGTGTGTAGAATTTTAAGAGTAAAATGAGTTTGGTGCTCTAAAAAAATTTAGAGCTTAATGGAGTATTACATTTCTCCAACGAATTGTAGCAATTACACATCTGATATCATCATACTTCTGATGGATTTTCTCACTAGGAAGGGTGGGAGCTCTACCCAGAGTTCCCAACTTGCAGGTCTTTTCATCACACTGCAGAACTTTCTTTTTCTCCCCCTCTTTCTGTGAAAGACGTTGTCAGCTGTGGGCTGAAAGGCAAGTGTTGCTCTTGAGTCACAGAACAGGTAGATTAGAGTATTTTATTAATGAATGGTTTCACTGCTTTCAATTGACAAAACTAGGAACCTGGGTCCGCCAGCTGACAACAGAGGGAGGATAAAATACTGTCTGGAGTCATGGAAACTAATAAATCCTCCCATGACAATATTTAACAGGTTGGTAGAGGGGATAAAATTACCTTTCATAAAAATGCTGTGCAGATGGTAAAGCTGTGGGAATTAAGACTGGATCAAAATTCTCTGAAAACATCAAATCATGGAAATTGTAGTGGGGATTGATTAAGCTGGTGTGGAAATTGCTTCTGCCTTATAATTCTCTAAGGACTTGTTCAGATATTTTGGTTAGTTGATAAATCATCTAGTGATTTTCAACGCGTGCTATGTTTTGATACTTGACTTAAACCCACAAATTGTTAGAGTTGGCTCTTTATAACGTGCATGGCCTGATGTTGTAGGTATTAGGTATGCAGTGTGCAAAGGAACTCAACAGCTCAGAGATTTCTTGGCCTTTACCACTGGGTGTAATTAGACACATCTTCTGCCCCCTGTGTTGCTATTGGGTCTGCTTGAGACAGAGGCTCTGGCCTTTCCTAAGTCACTTGGGAAATGGCATCTTTGTAGTTGCTGTACCAGGAGGGTAAGGGACATGACAAAGGCTTTGGCTTCTCTGGAGATACTTGAGCCACCAAGCAATAAATCCTTGACAGGCCTCAGTACTAAATTAGGCTGTTTTCATGCACAGTCAGCTTAACTGTAATTACACGGGTAGAATTCTTGTTTGAACATCAATAAGGTACCCAGGCCATTAGCACATGTGGAGAGTGTGACACTCCATGTGACAGCGGTGCAGAAGAACACGGTTTGAGGAAGTAAGGGGCTTTACCTTAGAATTGTATCAGAAGGGGCTTTGCTGATACTATGATGGGTGCCCCAGATTTTCTCAGCTTCTTCCTCAGTGGCAGTTTCACACCTCATATTCATTCAGTTTTGGTTTGAGTTGCAAAAAAATGGGAACAGATGAGAGAATTTGATGTCTGACTTTACAAGACAAATTAGGTACAACTGTAAACCAAATCCCATGTTCTTTTGATTCTGTACTCTTATCCTTTTCTTTCTTCAATATTTCTCTGAACATACTTCAAAAAGAATGTGGTGGCTTTTTAAGAGACCAAATGTATATTGACATTTGATTTGGGATGGAGTCAGTTTGCAATATAAACAATTTGTAACTGTTAGGATGCTTCAAGGCTTTTTCATTACATTCCTCTAAAATTTGGGCCACGTAAAGGTCAGCAGAAAAAAATAATAGTTGGAAAACAAAAGAGAAAAATTTTGTTTCAGGGAAAGTGAATGAAAATGAGTAATTTTCTGTTAGATATAGATTTACAGGGAAACTGATTAAAAAAAGAAAAAGGGGTTTTTTTAGAACAGATTGCCTTTTCTACCAAAATATTGTATATTACTAGCATGGAATACTTGTACAAAGCAAAGTTTTCATGATTTATGGTGTTTACTTTTTGCATATCTCAGCTCAACAATGAAAAGAGTCCTATGCAGTTGCTCTTAGGCTTTAAGTCAGCTGTTATTTAGTATCAACAGTCTATCAACTAATAAAAGCTACAGCGTTTGATTTACAAACCCACCAGGAGAAAGATTTTGTTTGTTAAAAAGGACCTTTTCCAGTGCTGTTGAAAGAATCATAGAAATATTTGCTGTTTGGTTTAGGTTTATACATCTGGCCTCAGTTTCCTATCAAATATTTGCACTTTTGAGCTAAAAATTGCTGGTTTCTGTCAGCAGTGCACATATCAACAAAGGAAAACAAGAACAGTAGTGGGAGTGGAAGACTTTGATCTTTCACATTTTTCTCTCCAACTGCTGATGGTGATTTTTGACCCCCACGTGTTAAAAAGGTCAAAGAATCCACTGCTAAGTTCGTTCCAGGTGTCCTCAGATTAACAACAGATTTGTTTTATGGAGCACTGAAAACGGAGAGACAAAAGATGTTTGGTCTGAGGTAGTGCAGGAGGGGGAGTGTGAGGGGAAAATATGCTTGTGTGAGCAGAGTGCTTAAACCAGCAGCAAAGCACTGGAACAATCTGTTAAGAGCAGCAGTGATGGCCAGGGACTGTCCCTGTCAGCTGGGAAAGCTGTTTTGTGAGAAGGTGCTACTTCATAAATATTGTTCATAATGGAATTGCAGTTTGTTTACAAGCTAAACAGATTATAAGAAAAGAAGAGAAAAAATGAAGTAATGCATATTCTGGGTCAGGATTTACCTGGAGGCTGGAGACATGCTACAAATTCATTTTTTGTTACTCTGGAGAAAATGGCCTTTATGTAAACACTTTTTTTTGCTGCTGCTGCAGGAGCTGAATGATTCCTACAATGCATTATTTTCACACATTAATTTAGTCATATCAATAAAGTGAAGTAACAGTATTTCACTAACAGTAATTACTTAAGTCTTACATTTTAGGATTAGTGGGTTTTCTTTATAAAAAGGTAATTTCGCACAATGCTGACAGGAACCCAAATGGAAATCTTTTCTGTTTTGCTTTGCAAGGTGTAGTTGTTTGTGCAAAACATTTTAAAGATGTTGAATTGATGGTTTTGCTCACTTTCTGAGATATTTAGTGCTTACAGCTGTTAGAGCCTTGCTCCTGCAGACTTAGAGCTCATGAAACTTTGCTACAGAGGATGAAACCACTGAAACTAAGCTTAAGAGTAGTTTTGAAGTATCACAGCTCTGAATTGTAATTCCAGACTCCTTTTTATAATATGCAACTACCACTGGCATAAATATTTGAAAAACATTCTTCTTAAAAATATGTGATAACCATGAATGTCATTGATAAGCAGGTATTATTTATTTATGTATATCACAGTGCTTCTGAAGATGTGTTGTGGTAGATGCTTTTCCTAGTGCAGCAGGTTGCCTTCAATGTGTGCAACAGTAAGTACATGAGTAATTCTGTTGAAATGTGTGCACTTTAGCAGGACTGAAGTCAAAGTGAAAAAACATGCCTTGATGGAGAATACCCAAAGGCAAGGCAGGCAAAAAAATAAAGGCAAAAAATGTTATTATACTCATTTTAGTCATAGCAAGTGGATACACAGAGGTTAAACCACTTGCCTCAGGCCATAATGAAAGACTGTGAAACAGTAAGGAACATAACCTGATTTCTTTATCAATCCGGTCTTAAGCATGAGATATCCTTTCTTTTGGAGAAAATTTGTCTTGTGTAATTTTTGACAATGTCAGAGTAGGATATTTCCCTGCTGTAAGGACTCGGGGGTTACATTCTCCTCTGGTGGATATTTGCGGGAACTCGCTGCTACTCAGAAATTGTGGAAAAGTTGATGGTAGTGTGTAACTAAAATAATTAGGCTAGGGTAATTACTGAGCATTAATGACTCGGTTACCAAGAAAGTGTAGGTGTGTAGAGGTGTGTGTGTATGTCTGCAGAGAACAGGGAGGCAGCTTTCCAGTTTTACTTGTATATCTTTTTGTATTTCGTTAGATTTATTTATTTGAAGTGTTTAAATGTAAATCTGGCTTGTGTAATGTGATTGTATAAGAATGCAAAGCACACTGCTTACTGTTTTATTTACATATTTGTGTACGTAATGCTTGTTGAGAAGGTATGAATTTACCCAATACTTAGTAAAAAGAAGAAAAGGCAAAATACCCCAAACTCAGAAATCTCTTCAAATGTAAAATAAATGGGACAAGCAGGAAGAGGAAGAGGAGTTTTTCTGCTTGTTGTGACGAGTGCTATCCTGACTCGTGTCCATTTTGGAGCTTGGTGCTCATACACCAGCTCTCTTTTCCTGCCTGTTCCCGGAGAAGTGCAGGGGAGCCCTTAGACAGGTTAATTCTGTGTCACTGCTGTGATGGTTCTTGCTCACTCCATGGTGGTGATTTCTAGGCTGACGTGGCTTCCTTATGCTCATGACTGTCTGTTTGTAGAATTAGTTGGGCCCCCCTTTTCTTCCGGGAGGAATCAGAGAAACTACCTCTCCTGGGGTGCCAGGCAGCTAATTATATGCTTCACATTCGGCCTGTGTACTTAACATTATGAATGTTTTATTAGTAATGTACAGGGAAAGAAAATGGAAGATGGTGATGTGTCCTGAAAAGTAATGTTGTATTGTCACAAAACTCTTTACAGCTTTGAATTCCTTAAATATATTGACCCTGTCTTCTTAACATGGTCCCAAACTGTTCCTCGTTTTCAATCTCTGTGCTCAGCACTGTGGTTTTGACACACAATAGGTATCTACTCTCTGCATTCTTAATTTTGTAAACTAAAGATCAAACCAGCTTCATTAAAACAGTCATCAATCTAGTTACTTAAAACAAAGGACATGCTTTGACATTAACTACTACACTCTAATTACACCTAGAATTAGGTTTATCATTAAAGAATCTGGCTTAAAATATAAAGAAAAAAATCTCCATCTGTACTTACTTGACATTTGGACAATAGACACATTCCCTGGATTTTGCTTTAAAGAAATCAAATCCAGCATGTTAGAAAAAGCTTCAGGATAGGTAAGTGAAAGGCCTTGGAAGTCAATGACACGATGTGTAGTTTCTTCTCAGCTGTTAAACACTTTTGCCAAGTATTCTCAGCCATGTGAGCAAAGGCATTTTGACAAATCTCCAAAATAAATTTTGTTGCCCAGATGGCTCAAACTGGAATACTTCACTGGGCCTTTTGTGCCGAAATAAACATAACCCAGTTACGTTTGTGAGACTTCACAGTTCCCTTGGAATGTATTAATGAAGTGGTCTTTGGCACTCTCCCCAGGCTTTTGACAGTCAAAGGTTTAGATAAAGGGAGTATTGGTGAGAAAAAAATCAATATGAATTTAATATGGAATTATGAATTAAGCCTGTTAAACTTGCCTGTTGTGTTAACTTTTCACTTTTAAGTGCTTTGGATCTTTTCTCTTTTCTCCATTAAAATCAAATAGTCTATCTTAATAGCTTTATCAAACTGCACTCGAGTTTGTTTTCTTCTTTTAACTTCTTCCCATTTTCTTCCAGATATTAGCACTCACAGAGCTTTTAGAGCACGGGAAACCGTAAAATACATCCCTCTATCTCTCAGAAAACAAAGTACTTCAGAAAAATACTGAGAGCAGTTTCAGTTGTCTGTAAATGATGGAACAGGGATCTTCTTTCTTTGGTTTTTTTCCCCTTAATTTCGTGTGCCCAAATGGTGTTTGTTTAGAGTAGTTTCTTGCATTGTACCCCACACTAAATAGGATGGGATTTGACTCCTGCTGAGCAAATAAAGCCAAACAACTTTCTTTCACAGCTGAGGTTTGTATTCAAGTCATGTTTTTGATAATTTCTGGAAATACCCTTACTTGGTTAAAACTGAAGCTTTGGCTGTAGGAACTGGAGTCTTCTGTTGGGTCTTTTCCTTAACCTGGAGTGGAAATACTCCAGTTGACTTTAATGGAAATGACTTTAATTAGATCAGACCGTGCTAAATGTGCAAATGCATTCAGAAGGGAGAATGTTTTCCCGTAATTGCCCTATACTCGGCAGTTATAAATATGTTCATAAAGTAGCTTAGACTGATGGGAGCTGATGAGATTCTGAGCGATGTAATTATATACTTTTGCTATCTAGTACAACCAAAAAATGTTTATCTGTTTTTTCTTTTCTTGTCTATATTAATAAGCTGTAGAAGTAAATAAAAATCTCTGCAGCAGTGGAAAGCATAATCATCCTGATTGTTTGTTCCGAAAATCCCATTCACTTAAAGGGCTGTCAGTCTTGTCTTGAGTAGCAACACTGAGCAGATGCTTTTGTTGTAATAGCCAGAGAGGTATTTGGACTGTAAAAATTGCATTTTTGATAGTAATGCGGCAATTTTGGCATAACAAACTTCATAACGCTTTCCATGCATGTGTATTCTTGGACATGCATGGTGCAATCCTTACAGGTGCTATTTTACAATGATCTAGGTGATATCTGGACGTAACAGCTCTTCTGAGTCTAATGTGCAACCATATGCCCCCTCCCCAGTTCTAGAATCACCGGTGTAATTGCTGTGACTGTTCCTATCAAGCACAACACTTATTGATACTAATCATTGTTCTTTTGCCCGTCTCCCTCGGGGGTTATTCCTCTGCATCTCAGCCTGCTTACTCCTTAATTGTAGCTGGGGCCCCAGATTTTCCTTGCCTCTCTCAGTTTAGTCAGTCGATCATTACTGCAGACAGACCCAGCCTGCATTACCTTGGTTGGCTTTTTGCCAGACACCTACGATTATTGTTTAGATAATGTTCAGGTAACCCATACTAAACACTGCACTGCCAGAGCTTGCTCTAAAAGCAATTTTACCAACTCACTCAAGCTAAATGGAAAGAAAGAAAAAAGGAAACCATCACCTCCTATAAATAATTATAGCTGTCTTTTGAAATTCACTTACAAATGTGGCAACAGATAGAAATAATATGAAACCAGAAAAACCTCCCTAAATGACAGTCAGGTGTACTATGATACAGCAACCAGAGTAAACTTACTGCCTAGAAATTTCTAATAGAACTCCATCCACAAGACTGACTCGCTAAGGTGCTTTGGGTAAGATAGGTAGAAAAGGGAAAAAGGAGAGCTTCAGGGAACATTTCCCCCCTAAACTTAACGTATGACCAACAGGTTTTTCCCATTCTGGCTGCTAAGAAGTGTCTTTCTTATGGTCCACAGGGAAAAAGAGCTGTTTTCCTCGTGACAGGCTGTAAGCAGCCTCGGAGAGAAGAGTTTGCCCAGGCAGCCGTTGATGTGCCTGCAGGGGTAGGGAGCAGTCCCGTCCTTGACAGACAGGATGGCCAGAAGCACTCTCTGCGATTTCCTGCCATCCCAGGCTACTGCTTTCCCAAAGAATGAGCAAAATAGACTTCCCTGCATCCCAGCATCTACGGATCTTGTTAGATAATAGAAATGGTTTATGCATGGATTACTTATTGACCAGTTGCCAGATTGTTACTGATGCTCTTGATTTCCTCACGTTAACCTAATTTATAGTGAACAGCTGTAACATAAGGAGGCTTTAATAAAGTCAAACTAATAACCCCTCAGTTTGCAAGTATATAAATTGTACTCAGGTGAACTGCACGGAGCCAGTCACTGTGGGACTGCAAGCAGCTTACAAGGCAGCAGAGGACTTTAGCAGACAGGGAGAAAATTCCTCTCATGTAATCCATACCTGCATGCAGCCTGCCTTCAATGGAGCGTGCTGGCATTTGGCACATGACAGTGTCCTTGTGCCAGTTGTTTCTGCTTGAGCTTTGAATTGCCACCTTCCACAAGGACTCTGCCATCAGTTCTGCCCTGTGCCTTCCAGACTGCTGCTCGCTCACCACTGCCAGGCCAGGCCTCTCTGTAGATCAGTAAGCCTGGAAGGAGCATTCTCTGAAAAGAAAAAATAACAAATAGAGCTGATTTTGAAACATACCACTTTTCATTTTCAAAAAGATAAGAGTTTTTATCGTAATCTGATCAAACCAGAGCATATTCCTTGGCTTTTATCTCTTGAAAGAGCCAATCCCCAAATATTCAGATGTAGCTTCCTGAAGCTCAGTCGGCAATTCACGTGTGACTCAAAGAGAACTGACTTTCAGTTCAGGACTGAGCACCTGTAGCTCCCACTAGCTTCGCTGGGAGCCCTTTGCACTCCTCATTTGGGATAACTGGGCCCTCAGAGATTCTGCCAGCAGTACTGACAGGCATGGCCAGGGCTGGCAGCCTGTGGTTTCAAGGTTCTTGCTGAGTCCAACACACTCTTATGATGAATCAAGGGAGGAAAATTGCACCCCTAAAGTTTGAGGTTTTTTTTTCCTCTTTTATTTTATTTTTTTTTAAATTTCCCTTTTATTTTCCAGGCAGGCATACATTTTATGTAGCTCTTTCCTCAAAGCCTCTTCCTGTCCTGCAGAAACTCCGCCTGTAGGTGACCTTCCAGACTGCCTGGTGGAGGGAGGAAAACCTGCAATCCTGCGGATTTACCGAAGCTTCAGCCTGCTTCATTCTATCACAACCAAATAATGCTGCCTGACAATCTAACTCTCCTCTTACTTAACAAAGAATTTTTAGGCATTTTACCTACAGAAGCCCTCAGCTAATCCGTTCATATTATTACACCTTCTCATCTGGTATGCTTTTAATTTGCAGATACTATTCTTTGAATTTTGTGAATACTTCTCACTAAATTTAGGAAATTAAACAGGCTTTTATCTGTCTCTTGATTGATTGGCACTAAACCTGGGCATACAGCTTTGGGAAAAAATTATCAAATCAACAATAAATATTTAAGTTACTGTAACATCTGGAAGAGATTCTAAGTCTTTCAGAGGACAGTTCAGTAGCATGATGTTGTCTGTTCTCAGTATCAAAATATTTAATAGAAGATTTACCAGTATGACTTTAAATTATTGTAATATTAGTGGAACAAGATTAGCCCATAGGGAAGGAGTAGCAGAGAAGTCTGTTTCACATGCAGAAGGCTGGGAACAGTCTAGTGCTATAGTTAAGAGATGAACAAAAGGCTGCAAGCAGAGAGAAAAGAGGATATTTAATGTCACAGCTAAAAACCCAATAGGTATATGGACCCTCCTGTGTGCCAAAAAATCAGAAAATACCTACGATTTGAAAATTGCAATACCGAGCTCTTGGAATTAGGCCTCGCCTCAAATATCTTTAAATATGTTTCTGTGCTGCAGGGCCATCAAACTGAGCTTATTTGGTCAGGAGATGGTTAAGAGCGAGAATTCTCGCAGTCTGTATTTTCCTATTTTGTGTTACCATGACAGAGGATTTTGAGGATTGAGCTGCATTGCTGGTTTTTTTTAATTCATGTCTTGTATGGAGTTCTCAGACTTAAAATCAGGACATGGCCTGTGAATTAATTTTATGTGATTTTAGGTGGGGACAGGGGCAATTTTTGGTTGGATAAGAGAAGGAGGAAACACTGGGTGTGTTAAAACAACTGATCACTGAGATCCCCACATGGAACAGGATTGCAGTCCGGGGCTGTAGCTGCATGAGCTCCTCCAGTCCTGTGAGCCACTGTGCCTTTGTTTAGGCTCCACTCAGGTCCATGGAGAGACAACCTGATCAGACCCTCTAGACCAAATTTCCTAAGAGGGACAATTTCTTTTCTTACCGGCAGTTGGATTTTATTCCTCTGCATTTTGGAAAAGGTATGTTTTCAGGCAGGCAGGTGGTGTAGTTTCCTACTGCATAGGATCAATTGCTAGAAATGGTGGGTTGACTTTCTGGAGAATACAGAGCACTGGCTGACATGGAGGGATCAATATCAGATGGTTGGATGATGAAGTTTTGACAATTGTTTTTATTTCAACACTTTCCCTAAAGCAAGGATGGGAAATTCCTTCTTCCTTGCCAAGGTCTGCATAAGCCACCAGACACTTGTGGCAGATTGCATATTGATCCACGCTTTACCATTATCAGTTGTTGATTCTCTGAGGTCAGCGAAGCGCCACCTACGTATTTCCATCTCTTCTGCTGCAGAGCAAACACCTCTCAGCACGTCAGCACAGCACCACAGTCTCTTTGCTACTTCTCAACAAAAGCTGTGGGCTTTCAGCAGTGGGATAGGAGTGGTGAGGCAGGGAAGCTGGCACGGGGAGCTGGAATGGTACAGCTGCTTCCTGGAAGGACCCACGGGCCAAACTCTGCCTCTCGTGCAAGGTGCTGTGGGGAGGGCACAGGCAGGCCCAGACCCACACAAGGCAGCTGCCCCTGAGTGCTGGTGACAGCTGAATGTCAGAACATTTCACCCTGCTGGGAGCCTCATGGAAGGAGCCCCAGGGCCACTCTGGCAGCGTTCCAGACGTGTGACGTGTGTGTAACAACATGTTCTGTACGTACAGGATGAGTAGGCAATGGTAGGCACCGACTTCCTGTCGCCGTGAGACCCTGCGTTCAGGTTCTGGTTGGTGAATTGGGTTTCCTGGGCTTTCAGTAGGGAGAACTCGGATGGCTCCATCTAAACTAAGGCAGCAGAGCCGTTGGCTGAAGGCAGGGGGAGAGCAGTTGGAATGGAAGTGGTGCTGGGCTGGTGCTAGGTCTTACTTTCAGGAAAGCAGAAAGCAATCCAACAGAATTTAGAGAGCCGTGCAGGATCCTTGCCTGTGCTAAGCTGAGGCAGGAGCTTTGAGACTCAATAGCAAATAGCTTGAATAAAAATGAGCTAGAGCTGCTGAGTAGGGAGATGGTGCCTGCTCCCCAGGAAATTTCCAATAAGTGAAACTATGAAAATTAACTTTGGAAAATATCAGGCACAGAGAAATAGCTAGAAAATTTGACTACTCTAAAATTTCTTTGTCATCTTGGTAGCCAGATGATGAAGTAGATGAATGATTTGAAAGCAAGTGATGTTATAAATAATTTCAGTTTTGGGGGGGATTTCAATCTAAAATTATACATCCCTGTAAACATTTCAACATTTTGTTTAGGATTGAGAAGCAAATAAAGAGAAGAGAAAATGAAATACTGTGATAGGTGATGTTCAAGTCTAGAACTTCAGTTAAGTTGGAGAATATTAAATTAATGTTTTGAAGGGACTGGGGCAAGGAGGGTAATTTTTGGTCACTCAGAGACAGTGTAAAGAATGAAAGGAATAGCCATCAGCCATAGAAAAATA
Organism: Oxyruncus cristatus; assembly: GCA_013399855.1. Lineage (NCBI taxonomy): Eukaryota > Metazoa > Chordata > Aves > Passeriformes > Cotingidae > Oxyruncus > Oxyruncus cristatus. Next base: position 587,009 of record VXAY01006446.1, read on the forward strand.
TGTATTTACTGTTTTTTAATAAAAGCCTTGAATTAGAGACATTCTGAAACAGGAAAAGAAAAATTCAGAAATCCCTCAGACCCAAGCAGCTGCAACAACCAATGTATCTTTCATCTAATGCAAGTAAATATTTTGTAGGAAATTGTGTCACAAATAGCTGTAGCACAGCTGAAAACAAGATTTCCATGCATCAAAAAAATATGGAATGAACACCAGGACATTGAAACCAGAACTGGACTTTAAAAACTATAAAGTCTTTCTGTCTAACAGCGTGATAGGATCTAAAAAGTGTTTCCATGTGATTTTTTTTTTTTTCCTGTTAGGATAAAAATATCCTAATGGTTGAAAGGAAATAAAAGTATTTGGAATAGAAAATTGGTGTTTATTGAGTTGTTACTTACTTGACTAAATGTTGCATAAATATAGGTTTAAAATATAAAGTGTAGAAACTTCTCTATTAAATTTTTACATAAGTGAACTCTTAGTGAAATAAAGGTTAGAATTTGACGTGATTTAAAGAAATTAGTGGGACTTGTCTGATGCACAAAATACATTATATTTATAAACTGTTGTATGGTATAGAGACTTTGCATCAAAATACTTTTATAGGAGTCAAAATATGTCCTGCAACAGAGATTCTAAGTTTTTAGGGGGAAAAATAATCACATCTAACAGTTACTTTAAATAGTGCTGTGATTGTAATGATGATGATTGATAGTTAGAAAAATAAATCTGACTGATTTCCAGAATTTCTCCAAGATGCAATGCCTTTTTAATAAGGAGGTAATTTGACAGGGAGAAAAAGATTTATAATACAGAGCTACTTTCATCTGAAGTTATGAAGAAACTACCTGCACCCCATTATTAACTACTATAAGATACCTTCTGAAAAAATGCAGCTACTTTTAAGTAGGTGCCTAATGCATGACCTGCAGGTTACAGATCTGTGAGCATTTTACAGCTCTGGATGCAGAGTGTATTTTGTCAGTTTAGCAGCTAAACCAAAAAATGGTAAAAGCCCCAAACGAAACAGAAATAGATTACTGAGGTGATGAACTTTTCTACTGATATTTCATTAACACCTCAGCACGATATGAGAGGCACAGACTTATTCTCTCTTTCCCACCCCCTGGGAGTAGAGGAGGGAATTGAATTTCCTTTGTTGTAGAGAAGGAGGCTAAGCCTGGATAATGGATGAGAAGAATGATGCAGAGCTCTGGATTTCCCAGAGAAAATCGGGTCAAAGCCATTGTATTCAACATAGCTGAAATCTCATTTTCATTTAAATAATTTTCTCATTTTTAGTTAAATAACTGGGGTGGGTGTTCACCATCTCCACACAATCAGAACCCATGGCTACCAATCCTTCCTTAAAAAAGACAAGAACAAAGATGAAACCAGGTTCAGTTTAGAACTATTCTAGAACTCCAAACTGGTTCTAAGCATATGGTAGGCAGCTGTTGTCAGGCTTACACGGACAGGCCAGCATTTATAATGTTGTGTACAGTGTCAGTTTGTCATATGTTACTTTAAGAACAAATTTTACGGGAGAAGAATAGGAAGGGGGAAGAACAACTATTTTTGAAACCTATTGTTTATCCTGTTTTTGTCAGGCTGAACATTCTCAGAGTTGACATAATCCTGAGCTCTCACAGCATTTGCTTTCACCTTGTTCATTTTTCATGCTCTCCAGTGCAATTGTGGAACTGCACTGATCATCGACGGGTGTGTCCGACTGATACACCTGCACCAGAGAGCAGGAGAAAACCTCCGCATCGATACCTCTGCTCTCTCAGTGACAGGGCTCATGCAAGCGTGTATATTTGCACGTAGGAGATTCTATCCCAGAGGCAGTATTCCTAAAAACGGTTTTCCCACCTTCCTCAGAGACAGTACACAAGGATGGATGGTTGAGAAAGCTGATATATTCCCCTTTTTGTAGAAGATGGATGTTAAGGAACTGCTTCCCTTCCCTTTTCGTACCTACAGAATCAGCACAGAATGGCCGAGGATGGAAGCGAAGAACTGGAAAGAAAATGCAGGTGTCATTTATTCAACCTCATCCTCCCGCTCTGAAGGAAGAATGTCTTGGGAGATTGTTGTCATACTGCTTCTTAAAAACCTGCCAGCTGCAAGGCTCTCGGAGCTTTCACACATAAGCTGCTCTAGTACTTAATTGTCCAGGCCTTGACCATTGAGAAAGGTTTCCTGCTATATTTAGTTCCCACTGCTGCCAGTGAATATTCATAATTCCTCAAGGAAGAATGGAGAAAATCAGTATTTGTACTCTTCGTTGCAATATTTTATGTAATTGAAGAATTTACAGTCTACTCCTCTGATTTTTGCTCTAAATAAAAGAATTCAACTTTTTTTTCCCTCCTTTCTGCTAAGCTTAACAATTTCCAAAGCTCTCAGCATTTTTGTTGTGCTGCTTTGGATTCTCACTAATTCCTCTTGCTCCTTCCTAATGAAGCACTTCAGCCATGACATCGTCAGAGAAAACAGAATTACTGCTTGTGCTTATAGGTGACCTCCCAGAAAATGTTCCTTTTCTTGCAGCACCTGCATATTATTAATTTGACTTATTTTATTTCTATGTTGTTACTTGCAAACCTTTTATCGGTGCTGCTGCCAGCACAGTTATTCCCCGTTTCATGTTTGTACATTTGCTATTTTTCCTCTCTAAAGGAAGTATTTTATACTTGTCTGATGCTGTTAATATAGAAACACCTAGACTTACTAGATTCATTCATGTCCTGCTCCTGCAAGGTTTCCATGAAACAGCCCAAGATTCTTAGGTTTAAAGATTGTTAATGTTTATTTACCAATACCTCCTTATTTTATTTATTGTGTTTGTCACTGTGCTGTGCTTTGTATACACTTATGCTTGCTCATGCATACTTTATGAATATAGAAATTAGTATCTCATTAGCTTGGTAATTAGACCAGTGATAAACAGCTGTTTGTTTACTGTGCAGGGCAAGATTTCTGCAGAAGTTCATTGTTTGGAATCTCTGTCCCAATAAGAAATGTCTATGGAACTGTCATATCTGCTCTTAATTGTTACTGCCAGCTCAGTGAGATCTCAGTTTTTAAGACAGACAGAAGTAAAAGAGAAATGGAGCATCCTTTAGACATCCAAGAAGCCATATTATGGTGTGCATTAGCAAAACACTCGGATGTTCCTGCCTTAGACTGGGGTCCCAGACAGCTGTAGAGTGTAGAAACATGCAGAGAGAACCTCCAAAAGACAGCCAGGGCATCAGACAGAGGCGTGCAAAGCGGTGTTTCCTGTCATTTCTGCAGCTTGAGTTAGATGGAATGTTAATAGCATTTAGAAACCTCTGGCAGTGGGGGTTTGCAGAGCTCCTACTTGCCCTTCGATTTCAGTTCACTTTTGGCTTGGCCCCCCCACTTCCCCAATTCACAGCATTCCCAGGCGAGGGAGTTCCCTGTGGATCAGTGATGAGAGAGGAATTATTCAGAAGAGTTAATTTGAATCATTTGGAGGGAACAGGTATTTTTTAAAGATCAGAATAATGCTTGCCCCCCAGTGTTGCACCACCTGTAGAAATGGTGGCAACAGATCAGTGTGGATATGGGAAAAGTCTTCCAGCTGGTGGAACTGTTCCTACATACCTGAGGTCATGGATCAGAGCGGGGCACCTGGACGTGGAAAACCCAACTTACCCTTATTTTCATCTCTCTGAAACAGCATGTGTTGGTTGAATTAACTTCCTCCTCATTCTGTGGTATTTGCTGCTTATCAAATTAGGAGGGAAGCCTTGGGGGTGTAGGTGAAGTCCTGTGAAAAAAACGGGGGAGTTACAGGGAGATCCTTTTGCTGCCTTCCCGGAGAGTTCCAGATAGTGGAGCAGGGAAATGTACGAAACCCTTGAAGAGAAAGCTGCATAAATTAAATTACCCGCTCATGTAAGGCAGTGCAGAGAAAAGACCAACCTGTTCCAGACACACCCATTCTTTCCATTTCCTTCTGCAGCAATAATCCACTTAGTTGAGTCCTCAGAAGGGTAACAGCACAGAACCAAAGCTGACGTAGGTAGGGAGGCCTTTATCATATGTTGTCCGCTGTGCTTTTTCGTTACGAAAAGTGTCAGTGCTAGAAAGGAAGTTGGCATTACCCGTAAGATTAGTATTTGCTAAGAAGTTTATCAGAATCAGGTAATTAGCTGAATATCTCATTAGTCACATTGCCAAAATGTAATTGGTATTCTGTGTTTTGTGCTGTCTTAGCAGTGATTTTTTTTCATTGATTTCTCTGGCCTTTCAGTTTATTTTTAGAAATAGAAAATGTGTCATTCTGGCTGCTTTTTTCATTTCTGAGAAAACAGAATGTCCCACAGTGGGAAAGGTTTCAGGTATTCATCAGCTATTCTTGAAAAAACATACGATCACACCGTGGCTGCTCTGAAACTCAGTAGATGAAAGTGGGGAAATAAATTGCAGAATGCTTTAGGCTTTGAGGAGTTGAGAAGCACACGTATACTTGAGTCTATTTTTTATAAATGGTAATTGTCTTTTCTGAAAAACTTCATCAACAGTGCAGGAGAAATCTTTGCTGAGTGATGTGGGAGGTTTTCATTCAAAATTAAAATTGTCTGAAAACTGTTGTTTTTCCAAATCTCAAAATGCTGCTGAGTATTCTCAAATATAAACAGAACAGAAAACATGCAGTATTGATATTTTTATTTAAATCTTGGAACAAGTCAAATACTTCATAAGGGGGATTGTGATTGTGAGACTTTACATTTCTAAAGTGTGTATTCTGTCACAGTTGGCTGCCGTGTATTTGACTTTTCCTTTGAAATTGGTGGAAGTCTTACATATTATATTTTCTTTCTCCGCTTTTTTTCCACCTGCAAGTCTAGTGAATACTCGTCTGGGAAGTGTCCCCGTGTCCCCACCCCTCAGACTGAAGGTGCGGGCAGAGGACAGGCGTGCAGCTCCTCTGCCCGAGGAGGGCTCCAGGAGAGGCAGTGCAGCAGGAGGCTTTAGCGCGGCTCCAGGTCGTGCCTGAAAGCACTTCTCTGCTTTGAGCATGATTTAAAGCAGTGTTCAAGTCAGCTACAAACCCTGTCGTGTGAATTGCTTGGGAATATGTTGTCAGATAGCAATGACAGTGACCAAGAGCTGGCCTAGAGACAACGGGCTGCTCTGCAGTTGCCTCCAGCTTCCTGGGGATCTCTAGGATTCCCTGGCGGGACTTCAGAGACTGTGGAAGACCTTGTAAATAGTAAACAATTGAGAAACACGATTTTGCAGGTATTTCCTTCCCTTGACAGTTTAATTTTTGTTCATCAAAGTATGGTTGGAATTCGTACTGTTAAATGCAATCACCGTTTCCCCAAAACGTTCCACAGCATCGTAGTGTGTTGGTTTTAGTCATATCATTCAGTTTGCTGTGCTTTTTCCCCAATTACTCAAAATATGTGTGTGCAATGTTCACAAAATGTTCATTTTCATCTTAAAAGCTCCTGTTCTCCCAATAAACTTATTTACAACTTGCATTCTATGAAAGTTGTTTATAACATGCAAAACAAAATTAAAAGAAATGATTTCTTAGATGATCTCTGTGACAAACCACAATTAATTAAGTAACAATTCCAACATTAGTTAGCTGGCAAGAAAGCATGTATTCTGTGAAATAATGAAAAAATATAAATTTAAGAGAGCAGTGACATTTGCAAAATGTGTGGAACTCATCAAATGAATTCTTTGTTAGAGCTTTTTCAGCTCTAATTAATATTGATATTGGCTGGCTACGTTGTAAGCAGAGCATTGCCACATATCCAACAGCTGCAGTATCTAACGTGCAGCAGGAGATGGGGGATTGGTTTCCTGGAAGCACGATTGTGTGGTAACTGCCATTGATTTTTCTGCATTGGAATCTCTCCTATGTTATTTTCAGGCTATACTCCTGTTTCCAAAGTAATACTGAATTCCAAACTCACAGGCTTCAATTCCTAAGTAGCGTGTGAGGAAGTCTAACTGGTGTTCCTGACTGCACGTAAATTAGGTAAGTTCCTCAGCTTTCAGTGTCTGATATATGTCTCATTATTGCCAATGATGTGGTCCAGGGTACTGAGGCCGGACAGGCTCCCTGCCTTTGTGTTGATCAGCACAGAGTGGGTATGTTGGCCCGGCAGCAGATGATGCCCTGAGGAAGTCCCATCTCAGTGGAGTTGCAGTGGTGTAATATGGACACAGATGTACATCTTCACTGGAGGAGGAAATGTGGGGGAAGTCGAAGCAGGAGCTGGCAAAGCTTGTTTAGCCTTGGGGACAAACTTGGGGAAGGACCCCCAAACTGAAGCTAGGACAGAATGAGTGGAGTTGCTCTCTGCCTGCTGCTTCACCTAAAACAAACCAGTGAGGAGGTGCTTGAGGAAAGACTGGATGTGGCACTCAGTGCCATGGTCTAGTTGACAGGTTGGTGTTAGTTCATAGGATGGACTTGATCATCTCAGAGGTCTTTGCCAACCTGGCTGATCCTGTGATTCTGGGAAAATCCAAGGAAGATGCACTGTGTAGTCATCACATTAGGAGGTGAATGTTGGTCCAAAGAAGAGCACATCGGGGGAAAGAAAAGAAGATGCACGAGCTGTTAATGTGGTCTTTTGGACAGCTTTGCTTTGAAGGGAGTACATAATTTATGTGCAATTATGAGGAAAGCTGTAAAAAAACACTGCTGGAAAGAAAGGGAAATTGGGACATTTTCATTGCCATAGTCCCGTCTACTTTAAGAAGTGGCAGGTCACATTCCAATGGGAGAACTGTGGTTTCTGCTACAAGATCTATAAACACCCCAAAAAGTTTATGGCAAATGAAAGAACTGTGAAATTACCCTCTGTTCTCCCCTTTCAAATTTATAACCTGAAAAATGATCCTGTACAGTGCTGTGGGAGAGATGAGTATTAAAAGCATTTTGCAAAGCAGAAAGATTTCCCTGGATTGAGATTGCTTCCCTGGGTTGAGGTTCTTTCATGTAATGAATCTCCATCCAAGTATGACCTTAAAAAAATGATGGAAGATTTATCTTTTGATCCTTACTAGTTTATCTGATGATTATTTTTATGGTATATCCTGCACTACTCTCTGCTGATGAAATTTGATAAAGGTCCCAAATTTTGTGGCAGGGATGACAGAGTAGTAGGGAAGGGGTCATGTATGTTACTCTTTCTTCATATAATTCTTTTATTCCTTGCTCTGCATTTGGCTGGTAATGCAGGGCTTCTTGAAGGTTGACTTCATGGGCTGTGCACGGTTAAAGTACTAGGAAAGGAGAAGTGTCCTTGGATGTAAGTTTGAAAGAGAGTAACTGGTGAATTTCTAGCTGTGAAGACAATTGAATTTCAGAAAGAGTTCAGTGGCTTTAGAGAAAATCCACATTGGTGTCTTTGGAAGACTCTACTTCTACAAAGGCACCCTGAAAATCAGGGAGAAAGTTCCTAAAAATATTAATTACCTGATACATATTCCTAGCAGGGATTGTCTTTTTGTTTGCTGAGAGGGCATAATGGGAACCTGATTCTTGGCTGAGTTTTGAAGGCGGTACAAGAATATAAATAAAATATTAGTAGATCTGCACGAAAGGAATGTCAGTATTATTGTAGACCTTGTACAAAATAATTTATTCCATAAATTAGCCCTTTTTCTTTTTGACAAAGGACTGAATAACGAGATTGTAGTTTCTGTAAAGAAATACTTTGATTTGCTTTCATATTACATATAAATAAACTTTAGCTAGGTGTTAATTTATTATTAATACGATTTTTTGGTACTTGTTCTGTTTTCTCCACATGTGGTGGCATGCTGGAATGGGAATGGCCAAATGGAAAATCAGTCCTGCCCTGAAAAGCTGGCAAGTTGGCCCTTACTGGTAAAAGCCTGTGTAGAGCCCAGAGCACACGTGGGCCCCGGGGAGGAGGCCCTGCTGCTGCGGGCTCTGTGTGCAGAGCCAGGGGAGGCTCCAGCTGCCAGAGCCGGGGCTGCCCCGGGCCGCTGCTTCAGCACTGGCGTGGGGATGTGTGCCTGGGAAGGGAAGGGAAGAGAAGGGAGGCTGCTGCTTTAGTTTGAATGTCCTGAGGGGGCAAAGGCTTGCAAGAATGTGGAAAGGTCTTGCAAGCGGCTGTAGAGAAGGGAGTAGCAGCCTGGAACTACTTTGTGAAAGGTGTTTGTATGGGGGATGTGTCGGGGAGGGTAAAAGGAAGGTTACACTGGAAGAAAACACCAAGTTCCTTCTTCTCTTGCAGCTATGTTCCTTTTCAGGTGCCACTCCTGTGCAGCAGCCAGCAAAGCTACTGCTGTATACGTAATTTTATAGAGCTGTAGAAAGTTTCAAGGTGAAAGGTGTTAAAAATGAAAGAAGATTGTTACTACTCTCATAGTAGTAACTATATAGCTTCCCTATATTCTTTGTTCTGAATTATCTTCTGGAGTTTTTTCTTCCCTTTTGCAGTAATTTTCAGTCCCAAACAAACCCCTACTTTTTCTGCTTAGACTGAGACAGGACTGAGGGCTGTTCTGGCTTGGAAAATGCTACAAGCTCACTATAAGAATTACTAGAGCACTGGAATGTGCTAATAATCAGTGGGGAAAGTAAAAAAAATCAAGGACTACTTGATTTCCCTTGCGAATTCTGCTATCATTTCTGTGAGATGTAATTAATTCATCATTGAAAATCTATGCAGTGGAACAAGTAAAACTTGTCTTACACCGTGCTTTCCATAGGATGAGGAAATCTTAGCTTCATGCAGGGTTTTGTTTTCTTTTTCTGACCATCAAAGTGTACTCCTGGTTTATTAAGTATTCTTCATAAAGGGAAACTAACCTTCATGGTAGCAACAGTAATTAATAGTTTATTTTGTGGATGAATATATTTATCACCATTCTTCCTCCAGTATCCAAAGAGACTTGATAAGCAGATGGGTACACTTATATCCTGTGTTCCAAGGTAGACCTGGAACACCTGGGGCCTGTCACTGTGCTTTGATCTATAGATGGACAATGTATGAGCTACCTGGCAGAGGGTTGAGAAGGGATATTAGTGGTGATTGGCAGAGCTTGTGCCCCTGCTTGTCACTAATTGCCCTGTGGTTGTCTTACTGCTTGAGATATAGGGTAGCCGTGCTGTGCACGGGCAGGGATGGGAAGGCTGCAGAGCAACAGCAGAGTTTTCTGCCCTGCCTGTGCTGGGAGCTTTCTCTCCTTGCTGGGAGGCTGAGCACGTACAGCACTCACCTGGACGAGGGAAGGCAGTTTCCTGTCTGTGTGACGATGAGAGGCAGCAGGATATTTCTGATGCTGGTGGAAGAATGGCTACAGAGGGTGTCTGTCCACAGGCACAGAACCGTGTCCATCTAGTGACTGAGTAACGAACCCTGGTTATTCAGAAATTGTTCTTCACACGATGATATCAGAGAATTGTGGTTGTGGTTCTTATGAATTGCCTTTTCTTCAAGCTGGCTCTCTAACCACAAAACTAAGAAGTTAATGCACATGAAAAAAAAAAAAGTTCTTAAATTGTTGGGTTTTTTCCCTGAGAAGAGAGCAAGCAGAACTCAAGCACGATGAACTTGTCTGGATACTAGGTAGCTCACCAGTTAGTATTTGCATATTAAAACTGATCTCAATCCCATTGCCTCTTCCCTGGTCATGTTTTGAAGTTTAAAGAAGCATCTGGGATTATTGCAGGGTTTTGTGGGTAGGATTAGACAAGGTACCAAACCGTAGGAAATCAGTTTTGTTTATAGGAGGTGGAAACTGAGATCATGCCTGTGATCACTCAATTCCAGATGCTGGGGCTTTAATTAAAATAAATCATCCTATTCACAATATAATAACAATGAAGCACAGAAAGAAGAGGCAGAGTGAAAATAGAGACAGAATAGTATGGACAAAGGAAAAAAGAAATGAGGAAAGAAAAAGGAGAAGGAATATAATACCATAAAGAAAAATCTGTTATATAAAATCCAATTTTTAAAAGTGTAACAGAAACTTTTCAAATATATTCAAATAAGAACTTGTTTCAGTAATATCGTAATTACACAGTGTAGGTGGAGCAAAAAAGGATTGGGTTTTTTTTGCATCTGTTTCAATTTATCCTCTACTCTGCATACCAGAGAGAAATCCCCTCCAAGGATCACTTTAGTTCACAGACAGCACCTCTGAATTTTGCTGCTGTGTGCTCCCAGGCTGTATCAATAACTGGGTACTTCAGTAAAAGTGCATCTTCATAGAATTGCTCAGTCCCCTCCCTCTCCTTCCTCAGAACACTTTATTTCCTTCTTAACTCTTCTCCTATTTGACCTGATAGTTTCTGGGCTGCTGGAAAGATGGTGCTGAAGCTGTTTCCTCCTCGTGGTTCAGCCGTTCCCATTGACAGTGCATGGAAGAATGTAGGTGTGCACAGCAGTCTGCTGCTGTACCAGTGAACATGCCAGAACAGCCTTCACCTCGCACTGGCTGAGAGCAGTGGAAGTTCTGATGCTGGGATTCACAGCGGGAAAATCTAATCCTTTGCTAGATCTTAGGCATCCTGTCAGAGCTCACGTTTCCAATAGCACACTGCACCAAACTCGAGTCTGGCACATCATTTTCTTCAAGTAATTCCTCAAATAGAGTCATCAGCGGAACGTCTGTATTCCTGTAACAGTTGGCAGTTTTCTGTAGAAGTCTATATGGTAATTTTCATGGGCCAAGTGAGCCTCACCAGTCAAAGCAAAAAGGTAATAATGGGACATTAAAACAGGATGGAAGGACTCTGGCTCAACAATCTTTATCTGCTTAGTTCCGTGGTAACTAACCATCATTGAGCAACTTTCCATCTCTTTAAAAAAGTACAGAGGAAAAAATAATAATAAAAGAGTGCTAAAAGTATTTAAAAACCTGTTTCAGGCACAGGTGCTTGACAGCTTAGAATCATGCACTTTATTAAGACAGGTGAGTTTAATTCAGAGCACCTGTTCCTGACATTAGTAGTAGATTTGAATTTCAAGTCTGAAGAATTCTTCCTCTTTTCTCCTCAGATACATCAGTGGGATGATGCTGTTTCTCTCCAAAAAACTTGGTGGTATTTATATTCTCAGCCTGCCATGGGTAACCACATCGCTACTACTGGAAGGGTGAGTGGGAGATAAAACGGAAAGCATCTTTTTTTTCTCTTTTCCTTCAACAGTAGACAGTTTTCTAAATTATGCTAATAATGTTTTTTGGGGGCTTGAGGAAAAAGTTACATTTAATTGAGAAGAGCAGGAGGCTTTTTTTGTTATCTTTGTTAATGTCTAATTCTCTTTCCTTGAGGACAAGAAAGTAGAAACAGACAAAAGTGTAAACAAAGGAGCAGCATGGACAGAAAATAGGAAAAGCATGTTACAGCTTTGTGTGTGCTCTTGAAAAAGGGCAGCAGTACACATAGTCTTTTTTTTCTGATGACAGTGTGAAAAGCCATGCAGGCATGCAGGTGAGCTGTCCCTCTGCCCACAGTAATGTTTGCATCAGCGACAATGCAGAGGAGCAGTCCGTGTGACACAAAGATCTTTGTCAGTTAAATGAGATTGTCTTATTAACAGAAGGCAAAGAAAGCCAGTGGTGAAGAAAGGAAGTGTTTAAGAGTGGAAAAGAAAGGCTGGATGCAGGTAGCTGGGCTGAGGCTGGTAACATTGCTGATTGCAGTCAGGGATGATTTTCTGTGTATGTTAAACACTTAGGAAAACAAGGGGAATGGATCAATGGAGCTGTGGCTGTGTCTTGAGGCAGTGATGCCTCGGTTTGTTCTGGTCTTTGTTCCAGAAGTCTGAGTAACTCTGAACTTGAGGTTGAGGAAGGAAGAAGATACACCAGCAAGCAAGCTTACCTGTTAATGAAACAGCTCAGCTGCATCCCTTTTATTTCCCCCCTTCCCTCTTTGTTTTTATCTGAATGCCCATTCTCATAACTCACTTGTGTGAATCACCATGGAAGGTACTTTGTGGTGCTAAGGGTGTGGTTCCTCAGGTTAATCCATAGGGACAGTAGCTCCTGCAAACTCCCAGAGATTTCATGGTTGAGAGTAATGAATTTCCAGCTTAGCCCAAAGCAAGCCAGTCCAGGCCTGGTGTCCTCCAGCAGCCTGCTCCCTTAGCCAAGGTGAGCAGGCACTGCAGGGCTGCCAGCCGGGCTGTGGTGCCAGGGGCTCTCGGGAGGCTTCTGCAGCACACTGGCACAGTGCTGTGCAGGCAGGGCAAGGGCTGTGGCTCCAGCCCTGCCAGTGCCATGGGATGCAAGTCATTCTTGCCTGATCCCTGGGGCTGTTCCTTTCTGAGCAAGGTCTGTCTTGTCCCCGTTCCAGACTGGCCAGCTCCTTGGAGTAGCTGCTCTGAAACTGTTTGGTTTCCCCCAAACAATCTGTCTCTTGATGAAGTGTGACCTCCTGACCCCTTGACAGAAGGAGCACTTTCATTCCTCCCACCGTCCCCTGTGACCTGTGACTGCTCTGCTGATTCATCACAATATATTATATGAGACAATAGTTTCCACGTTTAAGATAGTAATTAGCCTTTTTTTGCCATAAATCTGAGTTTCATTTTCAACTTCACTGTGCAGCCAAGACATTTCTCATGTGCTCTCCTCTTCCTCAAGAGAACTTGTATTTATTTTTTTAAGAGAGGATGGTGAGAGAAATGAATTGGACAAGGTGTTTATGAGACGTGCCAGTTTAAAAAATGCAGTGTTTTACATTGTTTGAATATTGTTTGATTTACTACTTTATTTACAACATAGCAGTTGAAAAACAACCTGACCCATCAACCCTGGGATTGTTTTTCATACAGCTGTGAAAAGATGGGTGCCTTTTGCTATATCTGGAAAGCCTCTCTGGCTGTTCTCAGAGTGGTTTAGTGTGAAATTTGTAAGCAGAAGATCTCTGTGCAGGGAAAGCCGTCTGCTGTCATGCGGACTTGGAAGAAAGCAGAGATTTGCAAAAGAGTGTGAAGAAGTGAGGGAACAAAAGAGGTATTTTCATAGTCCATATTTAAATGTTCCTCAGAAGTCTCAGAGAGGTGGTTATCTCATTAGAGCAGCTACCGGTTTTATCCACTTACCACTTTACCAGGACTAAAACTCTGACTAATGTTTTATATGTATATTATCAGCCAAATACAAGGGCACAAGGTTTGTCATTGTTTTATGTAGCTAATAATCTCATTAAAAAGGTCTCATACTAACCAGTTAAGCCAGCTCTGATAAGCCTCCAAAGTCTTAGATGACATTTCAGATAATATTGTGTAATTTGGCATTGAGCTGGGGAAATATAATTGGGGAAGAAACCTTCAAACTAGCAATTTAGCTAGGGCTAGGAGTAATTGCAATTACAGATTTTCAGGCTGAGGTATGGGAATCATCTCAGAAAGGTACAGGGCAGAGGTAGGAGTCTGCCTGTAGCTTTTGAGAACTCATCTGCAGGAGCAAGAAGGAATTAGGAGCTGTCTCCTGCTCTGGTTTTCTCCAGGCAGTGACAAGGGGTGGCTTGATGGTTTGTGACTGTGTCGACCTGCAGACAGTGGTAAGAACTGGAAAGTGGCTTGTGACCACTTGCCAGCAGGCAGTGCTGTGGGTACCAAGGCTTTTGGCTGCATCTCTGGGGGGAAGAGGGAAGAAGAACAGGCAGAGGCACGCGCGCTCTGCTGGGGCACAGTGTTGGGCAGAGCTGAAACCTGAAAAAAATACCAGTGCCATGAAAATGGAAAGTGAGCAAACTGTCTGTGGGAATGACTACACGGGGCTGCATGCTCCAAGGAGATAAGCCTGAGGTAGAATTACTTCTCATTTCTCTTCAGTGGCATCTTAGAATCAGTGGCATCTTAGAATCAGTGGCATCGAGATCTGGGGCAGGTACAGCCAAACTCCATTAGTGGGATTTTTTTTTTTACCAAAAGGGCGTGTAAACGTGGCACTTGAGGACATGGTTCAGTGGGGGACTTGGTAGGGTTAGATTTACGGTTGGACTCAATGATTTTAAAGGTCTTCTCCAACTTAAATGATTCTGTTATTAAAGGAAAAGGAGACAAACAGGTGACTTTAGTCCATCATGAAGATCATCACTTAAAGGATTTGTCTGACAGACGTTACCTTGACAACTGATTTATGTTGATAATAATAGAAACTCTATGGAATCTTTGTTCCTCTGTTACAGAGGGAGGAAGCAAGAGAGAAAAACACCATGTTGGAACTTCTGTGAGCAAATAAGAGAGTATGAAGCAGAAAATATTTGGCTGCAAAAACTGTTACAAAGCACACCATGGCACTCCACCTCAAACGTGCAAATTTGCTGCTGATGTATATGGAGAGGGTGATGACACTTGCTTTTTGAATGGAAACCAGATATTTTTCAGGCTGGTGAAAGAATAGGGAAAATCTGAGAGCAGTCACGAATACTGGTAGCTGCGGATGCTGTGTGTTAGATTATGTTTCAGTCTCTTGCCATTTGCTCTGTTCACCGTGCTCAAGACACACGAGTTAAGCCATCACAAATTGTGCTGCCATTTTTTAATTGTTTCTTTTAGCATAAGTAGTGTTGGTGAGCTCCAATGTAAGGCATATAAACTCTCATACGGAGTTTCTCCTTCCAGCTTACCTCTTTTTCTCTGTTACATTTCACATGGTATTTTATTGGGTTTAGCTGCATATGTTTTGGCAGCCCATCCACTCTCTATCATCATTCTTTTTTTTAAGGCAGGACAAAAAAATAACTTGCAGGATTCTTCCCAACTGATCTTTTAAATCAGCTGTTTCCAACTATTGCTGTTGTTTCAAATTCTGGTCTTAAAACCCAGAATCTATTTATGACTCTTTGCTGGTTGATTTTCTGTTATGGTTGCTATCTTTTCTTCAAGAATCTCATCAGTTGTCAGCAAAACACTGGATTTTTCAGTGGATAATTCTACTATGTCAAGGTTATTCCACCTTTCTGCAACTTTCCTCCCCCTCCCCAAGGGTGAAAGTTGTTGATTGTGAGAGTCATAGCACCAAATTAATCATTAAGTAAACAATTTAAGTTCATACTTTACAGCCTTCCTGCTGCTAATGCAGATATACTTCTGGCATGTGAACTTGTGTGTTGGGTCTGCTGTTACAGCCAGGCTATTTCTATTTGAAAATGGCATGTCTTGTCAACCAGCTCCATCCTCTGAAACATGTAAGCAGTCAGCCCAGGCTGGGAGCCCGCCATCTATAGCCAGAAATCCCAGTTAATTTTGGCTCCTCAAGGGCAGGCAGAAGAATAGAATGAGACATTTCTAATCGGAAAATGCTTCTGCATGACCACAATCTGACTTTTGCATTTGCCAAATGTTTCCTTTGCAGCAACATTTCATTTTTGGGTAACATTCCAGTTCAGTTAACTGTGCTGATCAGCATCTCAGGTCTCTTATTTCATGTAATAAACCTTAGCAAAGTAGCAGCTACTTAAAAGGGAGAGAGGAAGGAGAATAACTTCTGCTCACATGAATTGGACAATTATGTCTTTAACAAAAAGAGGAATTTAGTGTTCAGTTTTACAAATATGGTAACAATTATTTATAATCATGAAACTGATTTGAAATGCTTACTGAGTGGTAGATGGCTTCATATTCATTGCCTTTATTGTGCTGTCTTGCCCATGAATCAAAGCAGACTTTCAGTGCTGTCTTTTCTGCCTGGTTCATTATCTGCAGACTGTGGCATATCAAGAGAATGTGCTTACTTTCATGTAAAGTATAAAGAAATCAAACTTCAAGCTGTTTCTCTTTTGAGGATTTAAAAACAGGACCCAATTCTTAATTTTTCTCTTTTTTATTTCTTCTTAAAAAGTATTTTACAACATTAATAAGGATTTCTGATAAGCAGCACTGCTACTGATATTGCCAGACACAGCTGATGAAAAGTAACACTAAATTGTTCATTAGATTTAGTTCAGATAATTTCTGCGGAAGGAATGTATTGATGGAAGGACCAGCTTTCCGCAAAAGATGGGAATATTCAGGGAATACTTTGGTGTGGACATGCTCAGGTTTTTTGGCTCGGAGGCCTAGGTGGTGTGCCATCAAGGGAGGAGTCAATCCTCCTCTGAAATGGAGCATGTGCTTTCTTTAAGGGAGAGGAAGGTTTCTGTTGGTGGTGCCTTCTGCGTTCCCTGGCTGCTGTGGCAGAAATCTCAAAGAATCCCAGCAAGTCAGCGAACTGTGAACCCTGAGCTCCCTCCTCTCTCCACGCTCATACTGTCAGTCCTTAATCAAGCTGTACTTCTTCAAGTGTTTTTCCCATTTGATATTCTAGGAGTTTCTCCCCACTTTATATCAAGCTAACTGGTCTATGGTTTCCTGCTATGTCTCCAGGCACTTTTAAAATAACTCTATGTTAGCCACTTCCCAGTCCTCAGGGGTCTCTTCTAAACTAAATGAACTTGTGAATGTGCTTGCTAATTCCTTAGTTTCTCTCCCCACTTCCTTAGCACATTTGGGTATTTGTCTGGACATGGTTTTTACACCATTTTAATAATACTACTACCACTATAGACTTATAAAAAAAAAAAATCTTTCCCCTTCCAAAGCAAACTCCTGACCTCTTCATAGAAAACACAAGCAGAGTACATGCTTCACTTTTATTTTGTTTATACCATACTGTTAAAAAGGATTTGCACTCCTTGCCATCAGTCCTTGCTCCCTGCACAGTAAATCTGTGTATGAGGAAGGACTGGCTACAGTGGGGCAGCTTTCACTGTGCCTTGTGGTATTTACATTTTGTTTTCCTCATGGAGAATGAAGAGTGCTGTGAGGCAGGAGTGACCAGTGACCTCCTGAGGCCCCTCTCGCTGCACAGCCCCTGTGCCACCTGCTCAGCAGTGCCTGTCACACCAAGGGCTGCCCTGCCCAGGACGGGCAGGGCAGCCTGGGCCCCTTTCCGTGATGAGCTGGGCCAAGGCCAAGCCCTTCAGGGGAGCTGGGCCGACGTTCACACCGTGGGCTGGCCTGTCTTATCCACCGATCCACTCAGGCTTTTTAAGTTCTGTCTGTTCATTTGTTTTAGTTAAGCTCATGAATATTTTGTTGGGTTTTCTATTGTCACTTGGATCCTAATTAGATGCTTCATCTTTTTATGGGCAACTTTTTCCTCTTTGTGTTCTGTGAGGGTATATCCTGACCAATGTAAATGTCAAAATTATGGTGTAAAAATCAAGGTTACAGTTGCTTCTGAGAAATGTCCCAGAAAAAGTCATGTCACAGGTTCTTGTGATAAACAGCTGGGCTTTTTTTGGTTAACAATGTGGAGGAAGCAACAAGTTGGTGAGAAACAACGTAACTGGTGAGAAGGAGTAAATACAATCTGTCTGTAATTCAGGAGTAATCTGTTTTCTTTTACTGAGTACCATTTAAATGTAAGGGAAAAATATATGCTCTTATGTGGCTATGGTCAAGACAGTCTGAAGTAAGGTTTGTTTTCTATAAGCTGTTTCTCATACCCATTAAAAGTTGTTAATTCTTCAGTGTTTTTCTTACTGATACTTGTATGATTATACTTTCATAATATGATGACATTCTTACAAAAACATACACAATGTCTTTATTCATCAAAGAGATGAGGGAATAAATCTACATTTTCTTATTGAATTGATGCTAAAATGGAAAGAAGAAACAAATACCAGAAAGACAAGGAAATAATGAAATAGCATCAATAGATAATCAAACCATGCCATATAAATATAAAAATTAGTTTCATCTTGGAAATATGCAAGCAATATGTTTGCAGGAAATATTTTGAAAAGCGGAAACTCTCCTGCAATACTAAAGAGGGAAAAGAAAAAAGGGGTGCAGTTGAAAACAGAAGATCTTGTGTAACTGTTCAGCAAGTCCTTTGAGTTTTGGCCAGTATATCTGAAAGCACTCCATCACAGAAGGAGCAAGTTTGTCGTTCCCGCCTGTGGTGCAGCTGCATCTGGAAAAGCGATCTGGGCTCTGACAAATGCAATGTATGAAAAACCCCCAAAGATTAGAAATTGCGTATGCTGCTCATCTTGTAGCTGCTTGTGTAAGTGGAGATTTCTGGGAGCATCTAAGAACTGAACCTCAGTCTGCTTATCATCATTGTCTGGGCCCTGAAAAACTCATGGATGTGTTTTAATGGACTTAGGTGGTAAAACAATATGAAGATCCTAGACCTGAACAGGATTGAGCATATTCTAAATTTCCATTTTTTATGTTATTTTTTTTGCTTTTTTCCCCTAAAGGGGCAAAGAGGCCACAAGTGTCTAATTGTGTACATTTTGGAACAGGAATCTTGCCCCCCCCTCCCGGTTGCCAGCGCAGGGACAAGGCAGCAGGACAGTCACGTCCCGTCGGGCCTTTGCCGCCCGAGTCAGTGGAGGCTGCTCTGCTGCGCTGCCTCTGGGGGTGCCTCATTCCAGGACACTTCCCGTGGCCCTGGCGGGAGGTGGCCCAGGCTGCCGGCACAGGAGTGTCCCCGCGCGTTCCCGCCGCCGCCCCCCCCCGCGCGTTCCC
>VXAY01006446.1:605558-643498 GCA_013399855.1 Oxyruncus cristatus
CCCCCGCGCGTTCCCGGGGCCCGCAGCCCGGCAGGGAGCCCAGGCCGGCTCCCGCTGGGTCCGCGCGGCAGTTCCGCTGATTGTCCCGCTTTGCTCCGCTGTCCTTGGCAGCACGGCCGTGGCCCCTGAGCTGCCCGGTGGAGAGCCCTGGCAGCCCGTTGCAGCGAGCACTTCCCAGGATTTCAGGCCAAGGGAGGGGGAGTCCTGGCTGCTGTAAATTACAAGATTTCCGGTAACTGCAGATGTATCACTACAGCACATGAGAACACAATTTATCACTTCACTTTACAAAAGCAAGTAGGGAATTGGCCTTGAACTTTGTGAGGAAAATTACTTAAAAATTAAACCACTTAGATTGTCTCATATCAATGCAGAATTGCCCTTCTTTTTTTTAATTACGTACAAATGGGTGTTTTTCTTTACTTCTTGTACCTGGATTCTCTGATTTCCCGGCTTAGAATTAAAAAATAAATAAATCTGGTATAAAGTTCTGAAGACGTTGCTGTGCTCTCACTATAATAGCCATTTGAACTTTAAACAGTCTATTTGAACTTAGAATTAAACTTAGTGCCTCAGCTAATGGCCTGTGATCAATATATGAGGTGAAGAATCTTGCCAGAAATGAAGAATCAGTGCATCAGTCAGAGCAAATATCATTTTGGTTTGTGGTTGTTTTGGTCATTTCTCCTTGTCTTTTCCCCTTGATGGGTTTCTTAGTCTTTACCAGCTCACTAGTAAGCAGCCAACGCCACAACGAAAGGATTGTCTCATGTTGAAGGTTTAGAGGAGAGAAATACATAGAATTTATCTAAGCAGAGAATAAGAGACAGAAGTTAGTATCTACTCAACCTACAGTTAAATTTCGAATATGAACATTCAAAATGCTACTGAAGGCAATAAGATATGGAGGGGAAAGGTGTAGCTGAGGCTGATAGTTAGGGAAGACATGTCCATTGGGACCACCAGTCATTTTCAGCAAAAATATTGAGTGCTTTATTTGTGTTGAACTGTGTAACTGACTGTAGTTTTAGAAGGTCTATGCAAGTCTGATTATCCAGGGTGGAAATGGTACAAGGAAAAAGCTGTGAGAGGAGGGCAGAAGATTGAATGAAGAATGAACAAAAGAGTATGGTAAGGAAGAAAGAGAATGTGATTTGAACCTCATGGAACTGCTGAACTGGGGTTTAGAAGTACCTGCCAAGTGTAGACAGAATTGTGAATCTTAAATGGAAGTGATAGAAGAAATTACTGGTCCTTCCCTGCAAATTAGCACCCCTCAACTTGGGTACTCCATTGCATGAGTGCTCCTGGTTCTTTTGGCATGAGGTTAGTTAATTCATTTTATATCATATCCTTCAGCTAAGATATAATGTGTTATTTATGATATTGTGAAGATTGACGTTCTCAGGAACCTCTTGGAAACATGTGAACTTGCATGATGTTACACATTTAAGTCTCTCAAGTACAGAGACCTTAGAGCAACAGTATCTTCCATTCATTTATTTTAGCACTGAAAGATTGGTAGCACAATTTTAATGTTGCTGAAGACTCCATAGGGTTTCATAAGGTTCATAAAGTTTTCAATGCAATGTGTTGTTTCTAATTTAAGCAAAATACTTTTGGGAATGAGTACAAATGAAAGCGAGTGCAAGTTATAAACTGTCTTGTAACTGAAGTGCACACACTTTCACTGATCTTGAAAGAAAACTTGACGTATGAATTGTATTAAATTATTTAATCTGCACAAGTTTTTCCTGCATTTTCATCTGTTAAAATTTTACTACTTATGTTCTCTTTGCTTTGAGGGATTTTTAGCCACGTGTATTTGAAACTTTGTTCTCAACATTAAACTAGAGATATTTGCCCATTTTATTTGGTTTAATTCCTTAAACTAACTCCAGAATATATTTTCAAACCTGTTGACTCTGTCCCAACTCCAGGAAAATGAATGCTTTCTTTGTAATCCCCCTGTTGTGCCGAATGGAGACGTAATTGAAACCTCTCCTGGGCAGTAGACCAGCCATTTTACATACCTCTCTTATCTCTGTAAACATTTCCTGATCTGCTTTCTTCTCCATCCCTTGGGGACAATAACAGTTCCTTATGATCTCTTTATTTGAAAATGGTCTGCTCCCTTCCAAAATTGTGAGTAGAATTAATGAATATTTTCTTTACTGTTAATTTTTCACTCCCTTCCTTTTCCTTATGTTTTACACCCCTCTCCCACTCATAAGAACACTTGTGGGCTTGGGTTTTTTTCTGTTGGATTTGGAGGGCCCCTGACTTTAATTTGTGTATGCTAATATTCCTTTTGCTTTCATAAGGAATTTTTCATTGCTGTTTTTGTCATTTCCCCCCCTTTGAATGTTTCAGAGAATTACTGTGAAAAAAATGGAAGATATTGGTATAAGCCATGAAGTTACTCTGTTCTCAGTAGGCATTTGCAGTGGATTGAAACTAGTGTTCTTCCTTCTGTGCTAAGGATGGGCAGGTGCCATGTGACTTTGACTTGGAATATTGAATCTGGATGGCCTGTTGTTTATGAGCAAGGTCTGGCTGACAGTAGTCTGCCAGTGTCAGTGAATAAGATGGTTATCATATCAAGCTGTGTGCAAAAATTTCTGAATTGGCAGAGATAAATATTTTGACCCAGATAAATTAATGAGTTATTGGCTCAACCTGTGGTTTGTTGAGGATTTGTCATTCTTGAAGGTATTATCAATTTAACTTGAGATCCTTTGCGTGGCTCTGAGCAGAGGACTTCTCTGTGGGTGCTCAGCTCCACACCTCCAGCTCCTGAGGGTGAAACGTGGGGGTTTTCAGTAGCTTTGGTGGTTTGCCAGTGCTTCCCCTCCTCACTGCTTGCTTTCGGGGAGAGGTATAATTTGGAATGCTGAGGAGGTTTAGGAGAGCATGAAATCTCATGGCCAGCCTCCAACTTCCTCTAGTCCTGGTGACAGGAGGAGCAGCCCAGTAGCTCCAACCCTTGGAGGAAGCTGCAGGAAGAGCATCAGGGAACAATCGCTCCTGAGACCCCGACAGTGTTTCTGCTCTGCTGTGGCCAGTGTCGTGCTTTTGAGTATCACTCAGACTATTAATGCACTAGATTAAAAGAGATCAGTTTGCCCATTTTACTGGGGCTTGTAAATCATGGTAATGGTTATAACAATAAAGTAGCTCTCCTCCTTCAGGATTTTCTGTTGGAAACTGTACTGAGGCCATTATGTTACTAATACTTTCCTGGACCTCAGATGCTTTCACCAAGAAAAAAAGGAGCAAGTCATTTACATACATTGATCAGGTCACATTTTATATAAAACATCATAACATTTATGATCCTCATTTAGTTAATTATAGATTTTATTAAAACAGTTAGAAAGACATTAAAGTAAATTCTGAACTTCTTACAGACGTTGAGTTTTGAGGCAATAGAGTTGATGGCTTTTACAGCTTCCCAGCCTTGAAGTGGCACGTTGAGCAGAAAGATGGGCTGGATGAGACAGTGCCCTGAGATGATTGCTGTTGACATTCAGAGCTGTGCTGTGTGGCTGTAAACGCTGCCACATCTGAACATAACACATCTGAATAACCACAAAAGCCATGGAGGGGCTGCCATTCAGCCTTGGAGAGCTTCAGCCTGCAGGCCCAATGCAGATCGTGTTAACCTCAGGAGGGTTTTCTTCACGTTCTCTGACTCCAGCCAACTACATAATTACTTCTACTAGTCCAGGTGTGTATATATCGATCATTTTTCTTGGATGCGACTTTTAATTGCCAGGTCAGTTAACAGCAGGACTACGAATCATAAACATCAGGCATTTTATTTTCAACATTTTTATTCAGGTAGGAAGTAATACTGGGTTGTGATGAGCACTAGAGGAGATTCTCCCACCAGCCCTGAGCTTCAAACTTGTGTTTATATCTCTGTGTGGTGTTTTGGTAGGGTGTTTTTATGCCCAATTCTTTAAAAACCTATTAGGGCTATTGCTAGTGGGAGAGCCACTTCATTAAGGTTTGCTTCAAATTCATAGGGAGAAGGAAAAGACTTTGCATTTCTGTTCAAGAAAGATTGTGGGAAGCTGTCTGGGTTATAAAGACCTAAGATAAACCTGATGGCTCAGCCATACAGTGCTGACTGCCTGCTCCAGGGCAGCAGGGGAAATGTGCATTCAGGCCCCAGATGATACTCAGTAGCTTTCCTGGCAGAAGCTGTGAGATTCATTCGGTTATTCCTTATTTCCTAAATTTTACCTGTATTTCACCATAACAAAGCTGAGAGTTGTTTCATCATAACCTGCTTAAGTTACAGTATATCTAAATCTCTTCCATTACTCACTCTAACTTTTTGAAGGATTCTAATATATTAGACAAAATTTACACTTACAGAAAGTTATGCTGGTTTGTGCCTCAGGTACTTTATAATGACATCTGTAATGACTTTCTCAACAATTTTCTTGAGTACTTAAATGAGGATCATGAGTTTATAATTCCCTGGATCATCCTTATCATCTTTCCCACCTCTATAAGAACACTGACTATCTTCAGATTCTTCTTATTATAGCTGTAATGATAAATTAATCGCATTTATTTTGGGGTTGCTTTTTCCTGGGAAGTAATTCAGCTAATAAGAATAGACTATGGTAGTTGTAAGGGATGTAGGGTGATCATCAAGTCCAACTCCCTGACCAATTCCAATTTGCAGTCTACAACTTATTGTAAAATGAGTTATTTCTTCAGCTGCTGTTCAGTTTTGCATCAAACATCGAACAACTAGGAGAAATGCTGTGAATGTAAAGCTGAAATTCTGATTTATTCAGTCATTAACAAAAAAAGACCCATGCCATTTCAATGATAATAGAATGAAAATCCAGCTGGTGTTTTCTTTCTCAAACTTGTTTTCCATAGAGATTGCTGGTCTTAGGCAAACACCTATTTAAACCTTTGAAATGTGTAATCTTAACTTCATACAGCTCTAGTAGCCTAAATTTGTTAATGTTTCATCCCTATCTCCAACAGTATTACAATTTAAGTTTTGGTAATATAAAAAGCATTTGTGGAGCAAACACTAGGAAAATATCTTTCTGGGAATGATGTTACAGGTATGAAATAAGGTTTAGGGGTTTTTTATTATCATCAAAGCTTTCTTTTGCTGCTGCTTTTTAGCCTGTTAATAAAAGAACTGGATATAAATCTTATGAGATATAGCAGTAGGTGGTCAAAAATCATTCCAATGTGTTTCTTCCACATGCAATTAAGAAAAAAGGAAATCAAACATTCAAGCTGCAGTCATAGACTAGTTAACCTTGAGAAAGAGCTCTGATTATTGAAAGCAAAACCAATCAACATTGCAAACTTAGTGTGATAATGAATGCTGATACGTTTGTGCAATAGTAATGGTCCAAGAACACGACATAGTTCCTATGACTGTGACCATACAGACTGCTTGAGGATAGTCTGCATAGTCTAACCTGGTTACAGCGTGGCAGACAAAGGCTCCTTTTCGCTTGCTCCTGTTTCACATAGGACAAACTTGCAGTAGGTGTCAAGTTGTTTGTGCTTCCCCTTAGATTTCTCTCAGACCTGGTGGTTTTACTGAAGATTTTATGCATTTAATTAGGCCACTGTGTCCCAACAGTGGCTCATAAAATGTGGCAGAAGAGATGGGGAAAACCTCCCCCGTGGACTGTAGAGCAAACGTGCAAGAACTTTTCTAGGGCAGTAGTGTGAGCTGGTGTCCCTTGCAAGGTGGAGGGTGGGTGGGCCCTGCACAAGTGGGTCCTTGTTTCTGTGTGTCTGGGTAACCCCTGCTGCTTTCTCTGCTGCCGTGTGCTGCCACATGTAGCTCTTGCCAGCACCTCCCTTCTTTGCTCTGGGGTGAACAGGCTGTCAGAAAATTCCATTTTCTGTCAAAAATTTCTATTTAGTGTATGCTGACACCTTTCAGGCCTTGTGTTTTCTGCAGGGCTCTGTCGGGCTGGTGTTACCATGGGGCCTGATTGCACACTCACCCCTTAGCAAGGAGCCCCCCAGCTTTTTCCCCGGGGGTAGCCCTGTGCACAGGGGAGAGCTGAGCAGCCTGTCCAAGAGCTGCGTGTGGCGTGAGGGGCTGGGCAACAGGAGAGACCCCCCACGCCAGGGACATCTGGCAAGGGCTGGGAACCCTCTCTGGCCGGCAGAGTCCCCCTGCCTGCTGCCCTCTGAGCTGTGACCCAGGGGCACACAGCTCGTTGGCCCACCAGAAGGCTACCTCAGTTCTTTGCAGGAAGGTGAGAGGCAGAGGATCACTTGCGTGGGAACACTGAGGCAAAGAACAAGGCAGTCAGCATCAGGAGCCACAATTGAAATTTTAGGTGACTCTGCATCCTCTCTTGGATGGAATGAATATAACTATCTACTAAAAAAAAATAAAATAATCCAACCCCTGATCTTCATGTAGACAAGCATAGCCGTGGATGGGTTTGGTTTATTGATTTGGATTTTTTATGACTGCATTTGTACTGTGATTTTTTTATACTAGCAGCATATTATTATAAAAGTCCCATATTCTAAATAAACCTTGGCCTAAAATAACACTGGAATTTCGATTTATTTCTGTGTGATTCTTTTTCAAGTGCTATATATCATATTCTGGTGTTCATTTACCTTTGCATTCTTTTTTGAGCCACTGGCACTGAAGCTGGCGGATGGGAATCGAATGAAGTGTACTGAGTGTTGTTGCTGTAGGCTTTCATCTCCCTACATTTTGTGGTATGATTTATCCTGGTAATACATCATGTGTCTCATTTTCTTTTATTTATTTTATTTAGTGTTGTCACAAATAATATTATTTGACCATCCACCATGAGCACTAAGCAGTTGCAAGTTAATGAAATAAACTGAATCTGTGTAACTCAGCTCTCCTAATTTGATTAGAAACACCAGTGTTGTACCAAGCCACTTATTACAGACGAGCCTCGTTTATTAAGGACAGTTGCAGGGTCTCAGCTAACTATGGTAAATTGTTGTGCACAGTATTTGCAATTATTTTAATGAAACACTTAAAAGAGACTTTTTATATCTCAATTGTGATTGGTGTTTTATGTTTCTAAAACTGGTAGTTCTGCTACTCAGTTTTGTTGTGATTCACTGGCAGAGCTGCATAAGTGCCTCTCTTCTCTCTCCCTCCCAAAATGGGATGTCTTGTCAGTTGGAGACATTAAAGGATACTTTTAAATTGTCTTAATAACTAGGATTCAGTGATTCGCCTCATGATGGTTTTGGAGACTCATTTGGGGTTTTTTTACTACTAGCTGTTGTGGAAAGGTCTTTAACTTCTCCCCCCCTCTTGTAGTGGCACCTACATTGCAGTGTCATGTGATAATATAATGTTGAAGTGCATACTTAAGCCAAACCCCAGGATGCAGTTATGCTGGGATAGTGGGGGAAATTCTTTCCTGTAGAGTCAGTGAGAAGGCAGCAAAAACTACTATTCATGTGGAATGGAGTTGGAAAAACTGGTACACCAGAATAAAGAAGATAATACGATAGTATGGTATTTTAATGGCACATAAAATATCTGATAGATATTGAGACTTATGTCCTGGCAGTAAAAGCTGAACAAAGGTTAAAAACGACTCAGAGTAATTCTGAAATGTGTGTGCCGGGAAGTGGCTGAGTTAGATATAAAACACCCAAATGTTCTGGACAAGTGTTTAGAAAGGGGAGTTGAATATCTTGCTGGAACATGGAAGACAAAGCAGGGAAAGGCTGGGGAAACAATGATAACTGGGAGGTGGAAAATAACATCAATGATGAGAGAAGATTAGGTAGGTAGAAATAAAGTTCCTTGGAAATATGAATTATATGAACACAAGAAGAATTAACAACATCTGAACCAAACTCTTTTTGTGGTATGGACTGGCCAAGGATGGTGATGACTATCTAGTGCTCCCTGTCAAGGGTTCATAAGCCTATTTCATTATGTCAGACTGCCAGGGTAATGCATGATGGGAGTCATTGTGTCAAAGTGAAAATACAATACTTAGGCTGAACAAACATATCATCCCGGTCTAACACAAAGAGACACAAAACTATATGCAGGAAAAGTATCTTGGCAAGTTTGAAACCCTCGTGATAAGGGTTGGCAGTCCATCAGGATATTGGATTGCTGGTCAGTGGGATTCTTGCTGGTGGGTTTACGTGGCCTGACGTGTGTGTGCACATAGAGGTGTGTTTGTGTGTCTGTGTGTCTGGATAGCTATATGCACACAGACCACCTGACAGGAGCTTGTGGGGATATGTATTTATATATCTATATACACAGATCCAGAAAGCACCCCTGTCATGTAATGCAGTGACAGACTGAAGGTAAATAACAGGAGGGAAAGGGCTGCCTGTGCTCCTCAGTGTATGACTGGAAGAAGTTATGATGAGGTAACATTGGACATGACCAGTTCTGTCTGAAGATAAGTTCCAGCTCTCAAAAAGGGCTTCTCTTTCGTAAAGAGAAGCCCCACAATACATTATGTTAAAGTGAGGTCTTTGCTTGCTGTATAAGGGTCTGGAGCAATATAGGCAGAGTGATCTCGAGTAAAACAGAAATGGCTTTAGCAGATTTTACTGGATTTGTGCAGTCTGTATGTTTATAACAGGCAATATTTTCCCTGTGATATATTTTCCCCAGCACATCTATATTGAATCACACTGTTTAGACAATTTCTTTAAAAAAAGAGAAGAACTTAGTTTCAGAGTGTAAGATTTAGATTTTCTGTCAGCCGCTTGGCATACTTGTGTGTGAAGTACAAGAAAAATTTTAAATTTAACATGTATACCTAGCTAATGAACCCTACATGAAAAATTTAAGGCCACCTCGTACCAAATATATGGCATCTGAAAACCCTGATTCCCATAAAACACCTTGCTGAAAATAGTTGGAGAATTATAATGCATACTCAGCAGGCTAGCACTAAAGCACAATTTTCTTTACTATATAAGCACTAAATTCTTATGCATAACACCCCTGGGACAACTCTAATACAGTCTCTGCCACCTATGGTTCACATCAAGATGGAGGTCAAGGTGTAGAACTATTTAACTTAAATCCCTACTCCAAGTTATTAGCTAGGAAAAGAAGAGAAGGAAACGTGCAATGGAGATGTGTTCTACATGACCAGCATAAAATAACTTAAGTGGTGATGCGTAGAACAGAAAAGGACAGCATCTTACAAGCCATTAGAATGTTACAGCAGATCTCCAGCTCTGTTTCTTATAGCTTGGGTGAAATCATAGAATTTAAGAAGGAGAAAAAAGGAGAGAGAAATTCTAAAGGGGGATGTGTGTGTAAAGACAATCTACTAGTAACTACAGATAAGGGTCTGCTAAGATTTTAACATTAAAATATAACTTCCATTGGTTTCTTTGTGTGAATACTAAACTCACATCACACTCACCACACATTTTAGTGCAGTGTAATGGTGCAGTACCTGTCCCCTAAATTGCTTACATTTTGTAACTACCTTACTTTACTTCTCTCTGTAAGTAGAAAATTAGAAGAGTGATGTGTATAATGGACGATGGTGTAGTGAATAGAAACAAGAGCAAATATGTTTTTCTTGTGCACTTAGAAATTAAGCATTTGTAAGATACGTATTTCAAACACAAAAACACCCACTTACAGAGGTGAAGTATTGAAATTTCATAACCCTCCTTGCCTCTGTTCTCCCTAACCCCCTTATAATCCTCCCCAGAAAGTGATCATGAGCAAAACCAGAACTTTCAAATGGAACTCCGTATGTGACCATTAGGACAGTGCTGTCTACTATGAAAGCTGGAATAATGCTTCCAGTTTAGCTTTACATTGCTCTACACCAGTAATACACTGGATGTGATAAGTGGCCCAGCTGCAACTTAAGTACCACTGCTAGGTAATTTCCATTTCAAAACTAGCATATTTGGGGAAAGCCCAGTGGCCCTAGAGAACCAGTTAAGAAATCTTGTATTTATCAGTCTGCTTGTATGCCTAACTTTGGTGAAATATTTGATTAGTAGTGTAGTCACTTATATGTGGCCGTGATGTTACATTTGGACTCTTTCAACATCAGACTCACGTAGGAAAGAGAGCCCTGTAACACTGCAACCTGCATGCTACCAGACATCTACAGAAGTCTGCTGCTTTGGGGAAACTCCCGAGTTTCCTCAGGAGAAAGTTCTCCCATAATTTCCTCCTATTTCCTCCCCGGTACATAGCAGTGGCATAGAGGAATCCAGGCCACTGGGCACTCCTCTTCAGACATATAAAACAAGCTCCTAGAGCCTTGGTATGATGCTCCCCATCCTCACAGAAGGATGGAGTCACTTGCCTTCATGGGAAGGTTATAGGGCTTGTGTGTGGTGCTTGTGCAGATGTACAGCAGGTTTGTAAGGAAAGGCCTAAGGAGCAGCTCAGCAGAGAGAATCAATGTGATTGGCAGAAAGATCTGATTTTATTCCAGATGTAAGCACTTTTTTGAGTCTGTGGAAGTGCCACAAGTTATAGGGTCACAAGGAACATACTGTAGTTTCCTACTTCTCTCAGTAAACGTTTTGATGCTGAAGATTCTCCCCTTGCTCTCCATGCATGGGAGCCTCCCAGGTACTTACCACTGCATCACTTGTCAGAGAAAAAGGAAGAACAGGCTATTTGGGATGGAAAGCTCATTCAGAATACAGGAGGAAATCTGAAGAGATGGGTTTGCAATAAACTCTGATGGGGGCAGGAAGCAGCTGATGTCATTGTTACTTCAGGCTCCTGAATGTTGCTGCTTCTCCTGGTGTCACAACAGCAAGTGGGTTCTGGCACAGACAAAATAGAACTATTGCCAGTTTAGTTCTCTGATAACCTCCTATCCTAAAAATCTGCTGCTTTTCTTCAAGGATGAACTTTGCCCCATTAGTGGAACACTGTCAGTCATCAAATTGGGTTAGGAATGATGAGTCCTATAGCCCTTTATGCAGCCCACTCCCCTGCTCCCTCTGCCATTCAGGGCAGGTCTAACAGATTCATTTTTCGGTGTCCATCACTTCATACTCTTCCATGGCAGCTCCAGTGTGAGCTCCTGGTAACAGCTGATCATATCAAACCTCAGTGCCCAGTAAGTACAGTGCACTAGGCCTTTCTCTGGCCATCCGTGCCAGTGTGAGCATTGCTCTAGTCATCTGTCTTTTGAGTGGTATGAAAACTGTCATTCTGGGCTAGAATTCTTGCTGGGCCAAGAACAGTCAGGGGTTCATGGAATTAGCCTAAGTCAGGAGTGATAAAAATTTTTCATTTTTGCTGGACTGATAAAATTTGATCAAAATTGGCAAATGTGCACAGTTAAATGGCTGAAATATAATTGCAGTCTGCACCCCAGACCAGCAAGGACTTATGCATATATTTGTGTTTTCATGGAGATGAATGGGTGTTCTTACAGCACAGGAAGCACAACTGAGTCTTTGCAGAACCTGAGCTTCAGTGCCTTTTCACTCCTGAGATGTAATTTCCACCTTGCACTGCAGTCACTGTTGAAAGCTCACTTACTGAAATCAAACTAAGTGAAGACATGCTGCTACTGCCTAAAGGAACCCAGTTGTCTGGCTGGAGATGTTTTTGTCTGTCCTGAGGCAGCAACAACCATAGATGTGAACTGTGCACACCACTGACTTCCCTGCTCCGTAATTGTACGCAGATGTGCGAAGAGGTGGGTTGTTTGCAGTCTTGTGTGGGACACTACAAAGGTCGCTGCAGTTTACCTGTTCAAACTAAACATATATGTTTATGTATATATGAGGGACATTGAACAAATGGAATGCCAAAATTGACTGAAATTGGGTGTGATATCTTCAAATGTTATTTTGCTAGGAATTATGTTTTAATAGATGTGATTTACTGAATGTGATGGGTTTCCTTAAAAATATTTGGAATGATACATCAGGTCAGTTGCCTTGATCATATCATGACTCATGATTGATGTTCTGCTATGATCTGTCAGTGTTATAAATTAGCTGATTATGTCACTATTTCACTTGTTAAATTTTAAGTCCATTCTGTTTTATTCTATTTTTTGTCTTTCTAAAAAATAATAGTGTAGAGAAACCTCATCAAAGATTTTGGTCTTTTTACAAATCTTCCTTTTGATTCTGCCTTCAGTCTCTGCCGGAATTGTGCCCACATCAGTAGTGTGCCAGGCAGATACTGTCTCCAAGTATGAGAAAGAATACAGAGGTTTTTTTTAAATTGGAGGAAGTAGCTTTCCAAGACATGATACCTTTTGTTGCACATTGAGAGTTTCTCAGTGAAGAAAGAAAAGAGCCACTCCCACCGTGAAGTCAATAGGCAACTGCAAACTTAAAAACCAGTAGAAGTGCACAGGAAAGGCAAAAATGACTGAGCTGAATCTTGTCTGTTTGTCCCTTTGCTACCTGTGGTAATGGTCACTTATGTGACTACCTGTGGATATGAAAAGGCATTTGAAATGATGAAGAACTCTGTTCCATGGTAATGACAACAACCCGTGACATTTCTAACCTTACCAGCAGGTTAGAAACTATTTGTGTTCTCTTCCATTAAGAATTTTACCCCTTCTGACACATCCATTTAGTTCTGTTTGAAAGAGAAAATCACATTAGTATGACCTAAAAATCACAAATAAAGACTATATTCTCCCAGTAATTTGCATATGTTTAAGTATTTATGAGCCACCTGCTGGGGGTATGAGTTGGTTATCAATCTAATAACGCCCAGCGTTCCTTGAACTCTTTGTAAGCACCAAGGCATACATGCACTAACACTAAATGAAACCAAGCAGCTGGTAGTAAAATACTGAATAGTTGATGTTTGTCTCTTTCTCTGTTTTTCCCCTTTTAATTTGAGGTCTCAGAAGTATCTAAACAAAGTAAAGAATAAAACAGTCTTTATGGATCTCCAACCTGGAACAAGTGTGTAATATATTTCACTCAGCATGGCTTAACATTTTGCATCAGAAATACCATTTTTCCTTTATAAGTAGGGCTACAATCTGCCTGTATTTTTAAGGCTTACAGTGGTTTGCATTTAAGCATTTCAGTAGACTCACAAACACTTACCCATATCCTCTGGATTTTCGGAGTTAATTTTGGTCATGTTGTTCTTTCTTTACTTTTATTTTTGTGCTGTAAGAGGTATTGCTTGATGACAAAGGCAGAAGTTAATATTGTTGTATTTAATATCCCTTCAGTGCCTACAACGTAAAGACTGCA
Organism: Oxyruncus cristatus; assembly: GCA_013399855.1. NCBI lineage: Eukaryota > Metazoa > Chordata > Aves > Passeriformes > Cotingidae > Oxyruncus > Oxyruncus cristatus. Next base: position 618,792 of record VXAY01006446.1, read on the forward strand.
ATCTAGATGAAATTACTGTTGATGCTAGTGAATAAGTTATTCATAGTTTTGCAGAAGGAGTTTTGCTTCCAACTTGAATGCCTCATGAGTTGTTTATTTTACATCTTTGGATGTAAATTACCAGCTATTTTAATCTAGGAATATATCAGAAACAGAGCTGTAGAGCAGGCTGGTTTACCACAGCTCTGTCGAACTTACCGGTGTTCAGCTTATTTTCTGAAATTACATGGGTCAAATAGCAAGAAGATTGTTTAGGATACATAGAGAAAAAATATATTGGGAGATCTAATTTAGTTTCTGACCACTAATGACAAGTGGGGTCTGGAGTTCACCAAAATACTGCCAGTGTAGTCCTTAGCAATCAGCCTTTACTTGGCATAGGAAAAGTATAAGAGATTTTAGGCTTTGATTCAGAATCTTATAAATCCTCTTATATCCAGAAAGGTATGTGGTAACAGTGAAACATTTTTCAGTGTATCACTGAAGTCGAATTTACATTACTGTGCATCAAATTTCACGTGCTCCCTGTTTAGTAGTAAACAACCTGGGATTGAAATAGGAGGAGAAAGGGAAAAATAGACACTTCAAATAATTTTGGTCAAGTTCTTATTGTTGGATTTTTCCCACCCTTTGCATTGCCGCAGCCCTGACGTGAGATTTCCCAAGGAAGTTACTCTGTCAACTGTCCATGGACTAGACTGTAATCTTCCCTGCTCCTAACCTGGAATGCAAATAACTGCAGATGGCAAATAACTGCCAAATTTCTCGTGGAGTAACTGCTTAGTTTTTGTCACTTGACCCATTGTCCTACAACAGATAAAAACGTCCTGGAAAAAACCCCACAAGGATGATGACAGATTCTAAACCCTTATGGAGCAGATTTACATGTGTACTGCTATATCGTTGCACAGCTTTGCAAATCTTGCTAATAGAATGGTGTTATCTGATTTCTAAAAGAAATATTTGTCTTAAAAACTGCAGAAGCATGACTTAAATATAATGCAAATTTTCATTTCTTCTATATTTAGCCCAGGCCCAGCAAAACCAAGAATAATCATAGAAATACAGATAGCTGATATAATTTTTTCACAATTTAAAACTGGTAGTAAGCTGGTAGAAGTTTCCATCTGACATAGAAGCATACAGAAATTCTCTGAGTGTTTTTTCCTAAAGCCCTGATTGTATTTAAAATCGTTACTAAACTATAGAAGGAGTATTAGTAAATAAAAGTTAATAGTTTTTACTTTTAGAGCTTTTCCTATATCCTTGAAAAACTGTATTGAAATAAAAATAGTTGAGCAAGAAAAAGTAGAAAAAATACTAGATTTTTTGTGACAATGTCAGTTCTTAAATATCTGTATCTTTCAGCATGTATTTATATATTTATGTACTTTTATTTATGTATATGTGAGAAAAAAATATTTGTCATCCACTGGAGTGGGATGTACCTAAGATTTTGTCCTTTCAGAGAGCTACAGTGCTTTTGGAGACAAAATAGAAATTTGGGGGTTCAGAAGTCATGATACTAGCTGTGCCTTAGTTCAGCAAAGCATTTGCACAAGTACTCGACCTCACTGATTGCAGCAGAACCAGACTGAAGTAGTTAAGGGCTTTACAGAGTCAACCCACAGTTTCTTTTAATGCCACTATCCCAGAAAAATGTCACAAAAAATGTTATTAGAGAAAGGAAGTTACCAATAACGACAAACAATGAACAGCAGATAAATCAATATTCTTCTTTATGAAAAATATCATGGAGTATTGCATGGGAAAAGAGAAGAATAAGAGTAACTGTAGTACAGTAAGGATACAAAGAAGGTTAAGGTGCTGTTTAGATGTCAAATTAATATGTTCAAAACTGTAGGTCATACAAAATGACACTTTCTTCAGGTCTTGTACTGTGTCCGTCTAGGAAGAGCAGCCTGAGCTGTAAATAACTGCCCTGTGTCCCAAGCTGCTGCCCCTTGGGGTACGAGGAGAGGCTTTGGGAGCGTCGAGCTGCTCGCGCTGCGGGGCCGGGCTGCGAAGGCCCTGCTGGGTTCCCGGGGGACTCGGGGGTGATGAGCAGCCTGCCAGCTGCTCTCAGCTCCCGGCAGGAGCTGGCTGTCAGTTTGCCCACCTGTGTGGGCAGGGTGGGCAAACACACCTTCCATCGGCAGGTCAGCAGGCTCGCGGCAGGTTTACTGGGCAGTAATGTCGGCTCTGTGAGCTGCTCCTTCAGGCTGTAATTTGCCTCACGTTGGCACTTTTGTGTATTCATCATCTGCAGCCGCTCGCTGTTTTGTGGTCTTTTATGACAAGTGATAAATCATTGATACTTTGTTCTATTTAATTTAAACCCATCATAAATGTATGTATTTAGGTGTTTGGAGATGTTTTTAGGCAGTAGAAGGTGTATATAGCTAGTGAAAACTTTTACTACTTTCCTACTACATTGGTTAGTAGAGCATGGGGCGGGCTGTGAAGATATAAATGAGATGAATATTCGTAAGTAATAAATATTAATTACGCAAGGCTTGTGTTCCAATGTGCTGTTGCTTGTAACAGGTCCCACCTGCATGGCAGAGTGCACTTGTTAAATGAGAATTGCTATTGGAAAAACACCTAGTGGGGTTTCACTAGAGAAAACTCTTTCATCTGCAGTAGATGTTTACAGCTTTTTGGCTCCAGCTTGAACCAAACAGAATTTTTAAGTCTGAGTTTCTTCCTCAAAGTCTGATATGATTTAACTGATGCCTTCAATTCTAGGTATTCAGCATGCAAGTGCATGAAGAAATTACCTGCTGGTTAGTATTTAAATCACATTCATAAAGCAAAGTTAATATGAGGAAAGTTCCCCCACAGGTACTTCTTATGTGTGCTCGTGTCTTCCCACATACCTGTAGCCAGGCCTTTCCTTTTGCTCCTGTGGCTCCAGCAGCAGCTGTTCCGTGGGATGGCTGGGGCTGTGTGTGCTGCTTGGCTTTATGGGAGCAGTGAGGGGGGCCAGAAGGGCTGTAGTGTCCTTTGAGCGTGGTCCTGGTCGTAGGTGGGTTCCCCCATCGCGTACCTGCCTCAGAGATCTACTATTTTACAGAAAGTGGTCTTTTTGCAATTCAAGAAAAAAAAGAAAAATTATAATTGTTCAAAGTAATTGCTTGAAATGTCCAGAGCTGCAGTGTGCTGAGGGATTCCAGCTCTAATATTTGCTTTTGGCTTGCCAGGTTATTTGCTAAACTCACAAGCCCTCCTGGGTGGGGGACGAGTCGCGGGCGGTTTCTGCAGCCGCACTGAGCACGAGTGCAGGTGTAGTGCAGCGTCCCCCACCACCTGCAGTGCAGAGACTGTGACTGTGCTCAGAGAGAGAACGGTGTTGATTTTGTCCTTTGGCCAAGACAAATTGCAGAAGCATGAAGTTATGATGACAAAAAGCCAGCAAGACCACAAGAGGCAGCAAAGAGGTTAAAAACCCCCACAATCCAAACCTCGAAACCAAACCAAAACGAGACGTTAAAAAACCCCAAACCAACAAGAGGTCCAAAGAGAACCACATGTAATTTGAAAGGTTTGGTGAATTCAGTAAAATTAAACCAAAAGAAATTAAAATTCAAAAATTGTGCTTTTATCCAGGAAAGAAGTCATGTCAGGCACATAGACATGGCACAGAACAAAGAACAAAATATTCTGAAAATTGATAGGGAGTCTAAAAAAATGTTTCATACCACCCTGCTTGGTATTTGGCAAGTTTTCTAACTCTTTTAATGTTTCTTTATTTTAATTTTTGAGAGAGATAGGACAGCATACCTGGCAAGCTGTTTCCTTCCCAAACCTCTCCCAGCTCTTCCTTTTTCAAATCTTTGTACTCCGATTATTACTTGCTTATTTCTGGTAAAATACTATGGATCATAATTCAATAAAGATGGCATTTACTGCCATCTGTCTTGACAGTCTTTGAGTAGAAAATGTGAAAGGTGAAAGGTTTACTGGTAGGGCTTATTGCCTCAAGCATACAGATAGAATAAGAAGCATTAGGTGTGGTACACAGCAGTCCTAGCAAAAGTGATTGTCTTCTCCAGTACAGCTGTACATTCCTTAAGCAATTCTCTTCCCAAACCAGCTTTTTCCAAAGAGCAAAACACGCAGCAGCATCAGGCTGTGGTCACTGCTTGTCAGAGAACTGCTGTCACTGGGACTTGCAGGGTGACCACCCTGATTGCAGACTGCCTGGCCACTGTACACGTGAGAAGGCAAACAAGGAAATACTCTGTGTTGCCTTAATGCTTATTCTGAGAGGTGAGTGTTCTGGATTATAATATGTAATTGTCTCTTCCTGGCAACTCACTGTAAGTATTTAAAGAAAAAAACTCCCAACAATTTGGGATGTTTTTATTCAAATTATATGTAACACAGCTTCTTTAATTATTCGTAAAATTCATTGGAACTGAATCAGAATACTTAGTGTAGCTGAGTAGGATCACAGATTCATGATAGGTTATCCTAAAAATTTTTGTTGTTATAGTATATATGGAAATAGCATTAAAGTTTAAAAGAAACAGGGGAGATTTCTGGTAGTTTTAAACTAAAAAAATATACAACTGAGGCTTGGTTTTTTGCCCACTTGATTTTTTCCTGATGCCACCTGTTTTAGGTATCAGTCTGGTATGAGGCAAGTCTGGTTTTAGACTGCCTGGAGTGCAAAAAACATGAAACACTGTTCTCATAAGCTGTATGAAAGCTTATGTCATTACTTTGGTAAAAACCAAAGAAATCAGAAAAATCAAATTTATGTAACTCTTAAAAATAACAATTATAACTGCAATATTTCCCCCACTCTACAGAAGAAATTATAAGAAGTGTCTTGTTTATAATTGTCACTGACATGGCTAACAGAAGCCAGACAATAACACCATCCCCTTTTTCATGGCCTCCTGTTTCCCCCCATGTTTTTCATGCAGCGTTAGTGCGAGTTACTGCTCCTAATCCCTGATGGTGCTGTCAGTGGCATCAGCCTGGCTCTAGGAACAGGGTCCTTGCTCTCCGGAGTGCTCTCCGGTAGCACATCAACAGCCAGGCAGTGAATCTTGAGGGGAGCTTTCTTTTCTAACTGCCCACAAACCCCCCAAATATCCCACATTTTACTGGCAATTTTAAGTAGTCATCAGACCTAACTATCTGAGCGGCCTTTGACTTGATACTGTCCTGAGACTCAGTGCTGTGGGAGCGCTCAGGAAATCTCCTTCTGAGCCCTTTCAGGGTGCCCTGACCGCTGTAGCCCCCCTGAGCCAGGGAGGATACGCGCTTGCACGGTGCTCAGCCCTGCAAAGGGGGCTGTGGATTGGATCTCAGAGGGTGTATGTGGGCTGTATTCTCGACTTACCTTCCTCTTCTTTCATCGCTTTGAAAGCTGTGGAAGTTCTTTCGGGTTATGGCAGGACAAATGCTATTTTTAATATATGCTGCAAGGTGCATCTGAGCTGCAGAGCCTACAGCTGGTTAAGAGGGGGTGATAACACAACGGACAGGGACACACATGAGCTGCAGAGGCTGTGGTGCAGTGTTACATCAGTGACACTGTACTTGAGACCCTTTATCTGCTCTCTTTCGTTCTTAACTGCTTTACTTGTGATCTTTAAAGGTTAAATTCTTTTAAGACTCCAAACCAAGCTGCTTTAGGCAAAAGCTCAGGGTGAAGCAAAGGTAGATGTTTGCTTTGTCTTAGTTGCATTTTCTGAGTAGCTTGTGTGTCTTAAGTTTTGGATCAGATCTAGACAATTATTATTATATTACAAAGGCTTCTCGGGTAAGAATACACAATGTATAAACCACAGGCAGCAGCGTTGAGACCGTGTGAGGCCTGATGTAAGTAAGTGCAGCTCTGCTGATGTCAGTGGAGTTACATCTGCTTGCACTAGGTCTTAATATAGTCTTCAGACTGCAGGAAGCCTTATGGATGTACTGAGTGCTGCGTGGAAGCAATAAATAATGGAATTCACTCATACAAAGTGTCTTCCATCTGAGGATCCTCCAGCACTTGGCAAGTATGATTTTCTTTGGTGGGAGAGGAAAGAATCTAAATGGCTACCCAGATATGTATTCTTTACCCGTTTGAGAACAGGAAACATTATGTATTACGGGAGGGGGTATTTTCTTTTAAAAAATAATGATATATTTAGACATTAATGGTATAATTTTATATCATCAAGAGCTGAAAATTTTCCGTCCTTCCCAAATGTGTTTTGAAAAGATGATCTGTGGTATACATCAGTTTGCAAACAGCATGAATATGTTAGCCTTTGCTGCTTTATCCTCTGCCAAAAATGTAGAGACGATAGCATCTGTTTCCACTACCCACGCTATCCAAATCATTAAAAGCTCACAAGAGTTGGAAGAGAAGTTCTGAAAGCTTTCACATGTCTGTCTTTGCTAGGAAAATCATTCTCTTGTAACCATGTGTTCAGACAGCCTTTTTTTCTTGTGGTCCTGAATTTCAGGTGATAATGAGTGATGCCTGGAAAGGTAGGATTGGAACTCAGGTAATGACAGATGTCAGGCACAAACGAATCCTGAGTGCATACTTTATTAGAGCTGCTTCAGCCAATTTTGAAATCATAACTACACTTGCTCTTCTTGATGCAATGAGATATGGAGAACACTTCAGAAACACGGGTGGCTGAGGGTGGGCAGCAGAATTCACAATTAGGTCTTGGTAGTCAGGAGCTTGGATGTCTAAACGAGTGAGTAGTTCTCTCCAGTGCCCAAAAAAACCACCACGTTGGCTTTAGAACACATGAAGGTTTGGAATGGGTTCACTTTCTTTTCCAGATAGTTTGCTAGCAGCTATTAAGAACCTTCTAAAATAACCAAAGTACATTTCCTTTTCCCATCTCTTTCCCACATTCCCTTTATTTCTCCCATACGCCACTGGTGAGTTATAGGTAGAAAGAACTCTGTATTAAATTGACCAAAATACAGGAAATAGTGGTCTCTTACTTGTCTTTTCTTATTATTTTTAAACCATATTGCTTCTGCACAATGCAGAACAATTTGAAAATATAAAGAAACTGAATCCAGAGTGACATCCAATTGTTTCACTTTCTTCCAACTCTGCCACTAATTCTGTGTTCTGCTGTAGCAGAATCTGGTCCCTTACTGTTAGTATCAATAACAGTGCAGATAATGATTTATAAACAAGCAAAACTGGCTTGGATTTGTTGGATTTTTTTAGTCTAAAGTGTAGAATTTAAAAATAGTAAACAGCAAAGAAACACATAAGTGGTGCTTGTGCTATTAGATGTACAATAACCATTTAAAGTTGTCTGAGTGGTTCAGTAGAATGAGAAGTAGGAGGTTCAAGAAAAAAGCTATGAAGGGGACTCAAGTGTGACAATATTTAAGAATTTGAGGAACACAGAGTAAAATCAGAAGTAATTAAATCAAACAAAAGCTTGAAACAGTCAGCCAAACTTAGGGAGATCCATGAATTATAAAACTTAAAAGCTTACAATTCTACTAATGTAATAGCTACATATTTTTAAATGTTAAAGATTTTGTTTTTATTCCTCTTGACTTCTCTGCCCACAGGAAGGTTTGAATCTTTTTTAAAATCTTTAATGCTGTTTCATCCTGGGTTTTTTCAAAACTGAAAAAATTTGGAGTTACATATAAAATTTTACATGGCTTTTTTCTGTGTCTGAAACTTGGTAATAGAAGTAGGTCGGTCATAAGGGCACATCAACTTCGTTGTATTAAGCTCTGATTTCATGCCCTCTATCTTTTGATTGAATAACAGACCATAACAGACTTTCTGATGTAAGTAACAAGAGGTTCCTTCCAATCTGAACAAAAAAAAAAAATCAACAGCACTCCACTTCCACCTCCCCCCTATTTTTGCACAGCAGTGTGGTCTAGAATGTGCAGATATGCTGACTCCTGCCATTAGAGCCTATGCTTAATATTATAAATAAGTGTGTTTTGTCAGGTCTGAAATAACTTGTGGTGTGAGGATTTAAAGCTCACAGTATCTGTCTTGGGGCTGAGCTCATTTCCGTAGAGTGTGAGAAATTCATTGTTTTTTCAGTTCCAATTTCATGAGTAAGAGGCAAATACTGCAAGGCTGCTCCTGATTCTTAGTGGGAGAGCAGGAACAGTCTGTTGTGCGATGTGTATACGTGGCCTCGGGGCTTCCGTACTTTCCAGTCAATTAAAAAGTTTTAAGTTGGGCAAGTTTAGTCCCAATCAGTGACAATGCAGGATATCTTGAATATTCACAGGAAATGTCTCTCCAGATGAGTCACATCTTAATGTGTGGTAGGTACACTGTCTGTGACTTAGGGAAAAGCACTGGTTCTGGTGTCGTTCTGGGCCAGGCAGAGGTTTTTGTTGCTGTGTGCTATGAGGCAGAGCCCTGGGAGGACTGGTGCTGACCTAGCAGCCGTCCTCCAGGGCTGGGATTTCTCCTCAGCCATCTGTCTGATCATCTTCTAGTCGTGTCCTGGACTTGCCCGACTTTCATTTACCCACAGATTAGGAGCCTTTTGCGTCTTTTAACGTTGAAACATGGCAAGAAGCTGCTTGAATTTTGGTGTCCTTGTTTTCTTGAGAGAGAGGCTTTTTGCGGTGAAAAATGGTTGTATTCCTTTGTCACCTGTGCGTTGCAGGACAGGAGCCTTACGTCTGGCGATGATGGTTCTTACTCTTCCTCCCTGTTTCAAGGAATCTTCAAGCAATTGCTCACTGTGCTACCTGCTACTGTGTTTAACAATATTGTAATGAAATAAGTTTAACAGCTGAATTTTAAGCAGTGAAGGCAAAAATGGCTTTTCTAACTGTCCTACTACCAGAGCAGTGAGCACAGGAGATGTGGTTTGTGCACTGAAAAGTAAAGAATTGTAATTATATCATAAATGTAGTCAATAATACTGATAGTTTATTTGCTACAGGTAGGCTCCAGGGTTAATTATCCTTAGATTTAAAAAATAAAAATAGGAAGTTATTATGTGATAATGCATTCAAAATTAATAAAGTCACTTTGTTTGAAGTGAATGAAATGTCTGGAGGTTCCAATCATCAAACTAGAACCAGCAGCGTGTTTAACCGTGTTCTCTTCAGCTGTATCACTGCAAGGATGTCAGTTCACAGGATTCAGAGCTGTTGGATGCAGCATGAAGGTACTCTTGCATAATTTATTCTGAATTTCTACCTGTGGACACTGTGTACAGACACCTGACATTTCCTTAGGCTCGTGACAAAACAGGTTTTATTGTGCCCATTCCCAAAGGAAAATTTCAGTCCACTTTTTTTGTAGTTTTAAATCTTTAAGGTAGTTATAACTGACAAAAGATGGATAGAAATGTGGGAGCAATAGGGGCAAGAGAGGTTACTTGTGCAATGGCTTAGGCAAGGTGTACAAAATCTTAACTATGTAAAAACTGTAGTGGAGGATGGAGAGGGACCTCTGCCTGCACCTCACAGGGACAGTCTCTGCAGGGAACTTCTGTTGCAAATATGCATAACTCCCTTCAAAGTGTCCTGACAAATCAGTGTTACAGGAATTATAAAAGATGCTAAATAGGCACTTTTAAACTGAGACAATTAAAAAATATATTCTTCAACTTGTAAATAGCTTGTGGATATTTGGAGAGGTAAGTTAGTAATTGAAAAGAAAAGGGGTTTTGTGCTGTTGTGAGTTGCCATTAGGAGCACATGTTGCTATCTACCAAAACAATAAGAGAAAGAGCAAGAACACAGTTTTCCTTTCCGTGTGGGGAAATTCACATCGGAAGTGTGCACGCAAGATAAGGGGTTAAAGCAGAGAAAATATGTGCATGTTGTTCTTTAGTAAAATACCAGACGTGCCCATGACTTACTGGTGTGAAACGCTGTGCGTGTCTTGTATGATGATGTAGTAGTCTCAGAGACAGCATGCAATGTGGCAGTTGCTATGGTAACAAGATGTTTTTCATTGAAGGGCCATTAAAATGGTGGCATATAAATAACATATGTACAGTACATTGTCTTGGAGAGAGCCGTTCTTGTCCAGGAATTGTAAGCACATGCTTTCATTGCTCTTCCCTCTCTCTTCCCCCCCCCATCTGAATTCGTGTATATTTTTGATGTCAGATGATCAGCCTGTCTCATTTTTAGCACTTTGCCTCTTTGAAGCTCTGAAGCTATAGTGCTTACAGACCTGATATGGTACAATAAGAGGTGACTGAATAAAATGCTTGTTGTTAAGGACTCAAGAAAAAAAGGAAGTAAAATGAGTGAGAGCCTCATTCCACAACTCCGAAACGGGACACTCAGTGAAGGCTTACTCAGTTAAAAGTATGAACTTCAAAAGGACAGAGCAGTTTGGGCATGCTTAAATGCTTTCTTGTGCTTAACTTTAGGGAAAAGTAATTCAGTGGACTTCAGTTCGGTAATTTATTGCATTAAAGCTAAATAAGGTTTGAAATCTTTTCCTGAGCTGGAGCTTGGTGTTTGAGATCAGTGTGAGATCAAGTCACTTAATGTTTGTAGACATAAAACATTGCAGACTCTGTTCCCACATTCCCACCTTTGGAGAAGTCAGCAGGGCTAAGGCAGCAAAGGTGGGGGATTCCATTGCCGTGCAATCAGTAGTGAAGGAAAATCGCTCTTTTCCAGCTGTTCTGCTGTCCACAGTAGTGGGCGCAGGAGATGTGGTTTGTGTACTAAAAATTGAAGAATTGTAATGTATATGAGAAATCTGTGGAGCTGTTTCTAATATTCAGTGACAATTTCTTGAGATTTCTGTGACAGGCATTAGCTAAAGCAGCTATTGCTCACTTGGTGAGGTAGCTGGCTCTGTGAAAGGAGGGTCTTCGACACTTCAGTATTGCTCCCTACCCTGAAAGGTACTGAGGGAGGAGATGCATTTCAGCACTAATACGTAATTGCAGAGGAAATTATAAAACCCCTCGAACTGTTGACAGTGAACTGTTGTAACAAGAGTAACGCTCCAGCTTTTCATCGGGTCAGTGCTGTGTAAGAGGAGGAGTAGTGTCATTAGAGCATGTCTTTGCCGAGACTGGCATCCCATGGGTCAGCACACCAGCAGCAGGATTTTTTGCCGTGCTGTGATGTACATTCATACCTGCAGGCGAGCATCTTGCACCACGGAGGTGTAATCACAGGTGTAGATGTGGTGATCCTGGTTGGTAAAGCCATACACTGGACCAGCTCCTCTGGTGGCTGATTTACCCATTCTTTCCAAAAGGAAAATAAGTGGAAATCTCTTGGGGAAGTTCAGCAGAAATTGAAATTTAATACGAAGTAACAGCACGGTCCTTGAACAGAGTAGGGAATGTATCCAAATAACAATCTACTGCTTCCTCTGGTTCTCTTGCTACCACAGGAGTTCATGTGTCTACTGCTCATTGTTATTTTTTCTTTTGTTTTGAATTCTTTCCAAACATTCATTTTCAGAGAATTTTCAGAGCCTCAGTAGTATTTCTGAAGAGTGAATACTTGCATGGGCAGTCAACATGCAACAGGAACATTCATTAATCAAAACAAATTCAGTCCCAAAGTTCATGTTAGCAGAATTCCACTGCCAATTATCCCAAGTCACTTTAGAGCAGCAGATAATATAAATGAAAGAAATGAAGGAGTTGTGGCAGAATCTTGTGTGGGTGAGCTGTGGCACATGGGTAAGATGATGTCTGGGTGATGCTCATCACTTTTGTTTATGTAGGGCACTAAGGAATAAGTGGTTGTCTTGCAGCTTCAAAGGGATTTAGTCACTGCTAGTGAGAAGTACACAATTCCCAGAGGACAGCCCTCGCTGGAGATGGGAACCTGCTGTTGCATTTGCCTGTCCTGCATTAGGAATTAAAGCTGAGGTGAATAATAATCAGATATGGAGCTCACTTGAAACAACTATTCAGTTTCGTCGATTCAAGGGCAGAAATGGCAGTATTTACTTCAAGGATTCTGGTAGCAAGTAGTTCCTATTGAAAATTATATTCTTAGCGATAGTTATATTTCCAATTCTAAGAACAGAAGACTAAGGACTTTCTATGACAGTGTGTGATAAATATGGGCAAACGCGGCATTTCTGTAATGGTTCTATGTATATATAGTCAAAACAAAACCATACATTGAAAATCTCAGGCATTATCAGGGTTATAAATTCAATAATTTAAGAGCTGCAATTCAAAGTTTAGAGAGCAATCTTAACTTGATTCCAGTCTTGTATCAGAACCCATGTAATCTGATAGTGGTTTTAATAATCTGATTACTATTTTTCCTATGGTTCCTTCTTGGAAAAAATATACATATACATATATCTCCATAAATTTAGCCCTACTGATATTATGTTCTTGGACAAATGAAGAAGCTAAAGCTGGACAACCCTTTACTCCTCTTTTCACAGGGAGGTGAACCATTTTCCGTCTCAGAAATATCTGCATGTCTGATATGTGTATAAGGTGCGTTTCCATCCCTCCAGATGAACAAGTGTATGTCAGCTTGTGTGAGAGGAGAGTGAGTCAGCAGGATTCAAGTGAACTGGGTTAACTCTTGAACTCATCCCAGCATCCCTCTGTGGCAATGGATAATTCAGTCAGCTCGTGTCTCTCTCTCAGGTGGCTGGTAGGCAATAAGAAATATTGGGCCAACAGTGTCCCTGTGCTAAAGGTGCTTCAGGATGATGGCAGCAGAAGTCACTAACTGGTGAAGCTGCAGTGTGCCAACGTTGCTGCTTTTCTGTAATGACATAACATGGAAAGCAAAATAAAAACGAAATATTCATTAGACCAATTAGAGGCACATCTTCACCATCCCTTATTAGATCTATTAATTATTAAAGAATAATAAAGCCTCTTTTTATTGTTGAAAGAGGAGAGTCCTTCCTGTGTGTTGCTCCTTGGCTCTGTTGAGGCCTGTGCTGCTTTAGCACACACCCTTTTTCCTTCTGCTGGGTTTCTGTGTTGATGCTTCTCGAACCAGGCATAGTTTTTAAATGAGTAGGGGCTCCTGGAGCACCGGTTGCTCCCAGGACTTGGCTGAGGAGGGGTGGTGTCCCGTGTTACATGATGGGATGTGGCCGAGCTGCCCTGGACTCTCCTCTTGCTCTGCACGGAAGCCCTTTGGTGATGTCGTGTGGATGTGGGACATTCTAACTCGGAGCTTTGGCATCAGTCCTTTCTCAGCTGCTGCTAGGCAGTCTGCTGCTGCTGTAGTGGCAAAAGCAGCCCAGGATTCTGCTGCTGCTTTCCTATTTCTGCTCTCAGGCTTTCTCTTTCTAAAGTTGCATTTGTATTGATCCTTCCAACTTATTTATAAGAATACTCTATAAATAATTTCTCTTCCTTCCACAAGCTTTTTCTCTTAACCAACTTCAAGAGAAAAGCTAAAGAAGATGTATTGTGTTTTCCAGATGCGGAAACCTGTCATTTCTTTAGAGTGTGCATGTCATATTTTCCATACTTCTCCAATAAATAGCATTAAAAATTTCGTCCTGGAGGAGACCCTTTAGGCTCCTGAGAAAATGCATGGATTTGTGGAAGGTGTTTGTCTTTAGAACCAACGCAGTATGTGTGCAGAGAGCTTTCATTTGCCTTTCGTCTAAACATGAAGAATAAAACCAATGTTTTTGTTTCTAAGAGATTTGATTGGATTTCAGCACACAGCTTGTTTTGTATAACGAATACAAGGCAAGCCAGTTAAGCTGTGTGTGCTGACGGTCCCATGTTTTATGTGCCCGTGGTGGGTAAAGAAATGGGGAAAGGATAAATAATTACATATATACGTACTTTAAAACCACACTAAGTACTCTTTGGCATCCTATGAACGAGGAAGCACAAGTAAGATGTTTGAGTGGAGTATAATCCTTGAACCTGATATACACAGAAAAAAAAACTTTGTTAACTGTAGAGGAAGGCAGAAAAGATATTTCTCTGTGGCGTGGCTCTGCTTAATGGAGTTATTTGAATTTGACTTTTGCTTCATCTGTTCAAGTTATTTCAGGGATGGATGAGAAAAATTTATCTTATTATATGTTTGCTGCTGCTGGTTATGGAAAAAATGATATGCTGTTTATATAAATAGATACTATTTAACTTTATTTTCTTCAGTCCTTTTACTTCTTTGTTGCCAGCAGAAATATATGGTGTACTAGGCTGTTTCTGGTCTAAATTGGACTTTTTTTCTTTATCTTCATGCTCCTTGTAATGCAAAACAGTAGGCAGTGATCCATGCAGGCTTCCATTTATAATATTAATACAAGCCATGTTCCATGCTAATACATCACATTAATATTAAAGCAAGAAGTGTAAGACTGGTGAGTGCTTAATCATTTGCAATTAGCACCTAACAGCTAATTCAGTGGAGGGCTTTTAGAAAGAAAAAAGTGTGTATATGGAGGGGGAAAAGGGGGGAGCAGTAGTTTGCTAAATGCTGGTTGATTTAAGTTGAAGTATTTAACACTGTGAAAACTTAGTAATTAGAAGAGTTCTTGTCACCAGTCAACTTTTCCTTAATTGATCATTCAAAAATAAAACCTTATTCTCCTTAGAAGAGAAGCGATGGCAGCATGAATCATTAAGTTCCCTTACTAATTTAGTTGAAGACTGTTCTCACTGTTCTTATTTCAGTCATTTAGGATTATATGCTGAAGGCCGAAACCTTGGCTTTACTGAAGTGCAGAGCACCATGTTTCATTTCTTAGGTTGTTTATGGATATAGGAAATGACTCTAATCAGCCCGTAGCTGAATTCTCCAAATCAGATTGTTAAAAACCTGATCTACAAAATCTAGTGAGAGAAGGGGGATGTTAAATATTAAGTGAAGCTTCTTCCTGGTATTTCTCCCAGGAGTCTGAGTAGTGTTTTGTTGTAGGCTGCTGTTCTGGTGTCACCACAGCCTGAGACTGCCTCATTAGGGCCTATCTGTTTTGGAAAACCTAATTTTCCCAGGTGGAGAAACACATAGTTAAGATTCAAAGTGCCTTATACCTTTAGTATTGAGAAAAGTGTTATCTAGAAGTTATCAAGTAAATATCAACAAATTGTCTTTGTCAAGTCTCTCATCCCAGTTACATTTCAGGATCTCCCTGATGCTACTCATCCAGTTGTGTTAATGTCTGCTACAAGTTTAGTATTTTCTTCAAAATGTCTCTTTTGAAAAAGTTTGAATGGTGCTCAGAGCGAGACCTTGCGAGCACCATTCTTCTCTCTGTTCTTAGCTTCACTTCTGATTCTCTCTGCTGCTTTGTCCAAGACTTCACACTTCCAGTTGAAAGAACCTATATATATATATATACATGTAACTAGAGAAAAAACATGCATTGCCTCTAGCTACGGATCTGAGTGTGTGTTTTTGGAAGAGCTTATGGGGATTTTTGATAAGGTTGTTGTGTACCTATAGTGTACCTATATACACTATACTCTGTTTTTATGAATCATAGATAAAAACTTCCGCTACACATTGTTGTCCGTAAAGAGCAAACCACGTTGTTGAGGTAGAAGTAGCTTTACTGTCAACAGCGTTGAGGAGAATTATGTATAATTTCATGTATTATGAGTAATCTGAGGAAATTTACTGCGTAGATAGGAGCTAAAATGTCTTACCTCCCACCTCTCCCATCTTTTTCTCTCCATTCCTTGTGATTGCCTGGCCTGGTACTCTGCATGATGTTCTCATTTTATGTTTTCTGTTCTTTTCCTTTTGTCATGGCAGTTTGCATTCCATTCCTTTTTCCGATTGCCTGTGCCTCGTCTGTGTAATAACCCCGGGGCTCCCTACCATTTTTCCTCGCCGCGCCGCTCCCCCGGCCGAGCTGCCGGCAGCAGAACCAGGCTGTTGTGGCGGTGGGGAGCAGGGGCTCGGCAGTAACACGGACAGAGTGGAAGCTGTTCCCCCTGCCCCCTGCTGCTGGCCACTTCCAAGGGGCGCCTGTGTCTTGGCTGATGCTCCCCCCAGGTGATGGTGAGGCATGGAGATGCCTGGTGACTCTCGGGCGGTCTGTGGGCTGCTGTTCAGGGAGCAGAAATGCTTGCAGGAGCATCCGTTTCCTTTCCTCTCACGGGTCTTCCAGTGTCGAGGTGCTGAGTAGTGGTTCTCGAGTACAGTGTCACAAGCTTTGACAGTTCAAAAGTTAAATCATGCTTCCAAAACTGAAAGGGAGGGGAGAGGGAAGCTTACAAACAGCTCTGTGCAGAATATATTTCTGGATTATTGCTATAAAAAACCTGAAGAGCCATAAAATGATAGGGAACAGTGAAAAGCTGGATCTGGCTCATTTGGACGCTTAAAGGAGAAGGCTCTTATTATGGCAGCAACAACCAAATAAATAATAGATACAAAAATTAGCAAATGGCTCCAGCAAGAATCGTGAGAGCTTCGTAAGAGCGTGTTCCTGATCTTTTCCTCTCTCTTTGCCTTTGACCATCAAATTTCTCTATCCTTGCTTGAAGAAAAGCAAGAGGGAGCAGGATGATCAAGAAAAAAAACAGCACTGAGGGGGTGCTAGATTAAATTAACAAGATTCTCCGATTTGTTTATTTTGCTGTGCTTTAGAGAAAGATTGGAAGAGTTGTTGGGGGTGGGAGACAGAAAAAATGAGGTAGAAGAAAGAGTTTTCCAAGAATGGTTTCAAAATTGGAAAAAAAAAAAAGTAAGTTGTCAGCAGCACAGAAAAAGAGCAACTGTGTAGTGGAAAAAGAGCAACAAAAGATGAAACAAATAATAGGAGGCCTGACTGCAGAAAAGATGAAACAGAAGAAAGCAAAGGAGAATCAAAGCAGGAGAAAGTATAGGAGAAGGATACGCAAGGGGAAGAGTTTCAGAGGTGCTGTTAGGAATATCTCACCAACATGAAGAGGGCGGTGACTGGGCTTTTACTGCAGGGGAAAGGGAGGAAGGAAGAACAGAGAAAGGATGAATATGGTAAAAAGGGGGCCAGCATTATGTAATGTATGAAATCTCCTCACACCTCTGCAAACCTTTGCCCAGGCACTCTCCTGTTCCACCCTGTTCCACTGTTCCACCCTTGCTGTCAGCAGAGAAGGCACTAATGACACCCAGCGCCTGGGCCATGCTGATAGGAGAGGGGAAAAAAATCCCTTTGGAAAGGAAAGGACAAACCTCTCAAAAAGAAGTCACTCACCTGTCAAATTAGTGGCTTTAATGAAAGTGGATAGAGACTAATGAAAGGTTAAACCTGTAAATTGCAATCTAACAAATGGGTTCACAGAAGACAGATCTCTTTTTGTAGTAAGAAAAGAAATAATACTGACAAAATATTATTACCTTGGAGAGACCATGACCACGCTGCAGTTCCCTCAGAGGGCAGTGTGCTCTCCTGCTGTTCTGCTGAGCCGGGCACTCAGGCTTCTCCGGAGGGATTGACAGACAAACAGCTCTGCATTGATCACGGAACTTCCAGAGCGCTTTGATCGTTACACTGACTCTTCAGGAATATATACTGTAATGATAACTCTGCCAGAAGCCAGGCAGTTCAAAATAGAATCATTAAGTTCAGTCAAAAGTCTGATGTTTACATTTTGTGGGTTTAGAAATTATATAGGAGGTAACCTTATACAGCGGAGTGCGTATGACAAAATTACAGCAAAATCATAAATAAAAATAAGGTTGGGATTTGGGTTCTTTCATCTTTTCTATCCTGTTTTTTAGTTTCTGGGATTTTTTTTTTTTATGGCTTTGGTGGTTCTTAGGGAGGGGCAGGGAAGGGCTGATCTGCCCGAGCCTCAGAGGTGTGAAAGCGTAAAAAAAGAGCGTTGGAGAGCCAGCAGGGCATGTGACATATTTTGATTTGGCTGCATTTTGTATGATAACCTTCATCTCTGTTCTTCCATACAAATTCTTCATATCTTGCGTGTCGCTTATTACAAGGACTAGTTCCACCAGCACTGGCCTTGTCACAAGGAGGATGTAATAAGATTTTAATTTTCAAGTTCTTTGAGGCGGTGAACTTTTGCTCTTTGTCACTCTTGGTGAAGGGCACTCTAAATAATTAGGTATAATAAAAATTAAGTTGCTCAGGTGGGAGAGACTTGCTTCGAGAGGTTACATTCTACTGTGTAATTATTTAATTTCACCATACACCACCAACTGCTTGCACATGATGTACTTTCCTTAAAGTTTGCTTATGTTGCTGTTCAGAAGTTTCAGGCAAATCAAGAAACTTCCTTTTCAATCTGTAGAAGAGAGATCATGAATATTCTTTTCTTCCAAATAAGATGCAGTTTTAAGTAGGACATGAATATAATAAATATGTTGTGCCAGGGTTATACTTCTAATTTTTCAGCAGTTCGGGTATCTAGTAGTTTGGTGTCACATCAGGAAGTTTTAATTTGAGTGTTTTATTGTGCCATACGTTTAGTAGCAATCTGATAATGGAGAGAGGAAATTGCTGCAGTCCCTATTTTTCATGTTTTGTTTGAATGAATAATTAACTATCACACATGATTAATTTAAAGTATTTAATAATAAAGCGTTTCAGTACACCTCACGTAACATCCTGCCTCCCTTGCACGCTGTGCTGCACGTCAGAACCGTGTCAGTCAGAAGTGGGTGCAGAAGGGCACCAGTGGCAGTGCAGAACACGGAGCTGTGGCACGAAGGGCAGGGCACTGCCCTTCTTGGACCACCCCAGGAGCTGCTGCGTCCCGGGGTGGGGGGCAGGAGGGAATGCAGTGAGGACAGCCTTCAACGGTTGCAAAAATCTTGGAAAAGGAAGATATGCAGTGATTTCAAGGTGAACCAGAAAGAATGAGGTGGTTAGTCAAATTTTGGAAGGAAGGAAGGAAAGAGTGGTCTGGTTATGTCAGGAATATCAAAAGATCCAGTGGATTGTCAGCTGTGTGACCTGTGTTTTGTTACTGACTGGGTCTACACTCTAAGTCATTTCATGTGCTTGTGTCCCAGGTTTTCTGTGTGCAGAAGAAATACTGATACCTCTAAGCATTTTGAGATCGTGGAAGAAAGCTCCAAGAATTCAGGGTTATGGAGTAGCATTACCAGTTTGTACCTGAGAGATTGCAACTTGCAGAGTTCTGTGCCTGCCTCAGAAATGGGGTTTGAAGCTGGTGCCAAACACAGAAGGACAATAATGGGAGATGGCGGGTGGTTTTGCAGACATGGGTGGTCTGGTGCTCTCCTCTTGTGATGGAGTACTTAACAAAGGGAACATCACTTCTTAAAACAAAATCTTCTTACAGGGTACCTTGATAACAAAAAGGAGAAAGTAATTGAGAATGAGAAAGAGGAGCAGGAAGGAGTAGAAGAAAGGAAGAAAAATATGGCTCTGCAGAAGCTCCCTGGAAGGCTCAGTTTGATGGCATCTTCCGTGCAGTTCCTGGGAGGAGCCCAGGAGGAGCTCTTGGGAAGCCATCAAGCTTCCCTATTCCAAGAGCTCTCAGCTCTGCAGGGACTCCCACCTCCCTTCTCAGATGTATGGTTGCAGCAGCCAGGAGAAGTATCATCTCGAAACTTTTCAAAAAAGCTGATATTATACCATGTCCTTCCACTAATGATGAGTGCTTCCTGAAAACTTACCAAAGAGCAAATTCATCACAGGATTTCTGGGCAAGAAAACAGACTTTTTAAACATAATCCACATTAATATCCCAAACTCTGATGCTGTAACAGTCTGAGTCACTAAAATTGCCACTGGTTTCTGTGTAGAGCTGAGTGTTTCTCAAGAGGATCACAGCAGCTTGCAGCAGTGAACCAAAGCTGGGCTCTATTTCAGTCTTGTTCCCTGTGTGGAATGTGTCTCTTTGGGACTTCCTGCTGGCTAGCTGGTGACTTTTAAGCAGGTGTGGGAAAAAACTGTTGCAGTTTTCTCATAATAATTTTTGTTTTTACAAGAGACTTCTGTGTTCTAGCTGGTGTGATTTATCCCAAACCCTTTCTTGCTTCTGGCTTGTAAGCAGCAAGTCAGCATGTCCAGGAAAACTAACTCCGTTGTTTTGATTGCGTTTTTTGAATAAGGTTTTTTTTCATACCTTTGAGATTTCTAAAGAGGCCAATAAGAAGCATAAACAAAGTTAGCTGAGGTAGAGGCATTTATCCAGTTTCATGTGGTTTGTCTTTTCTTTCCCACTGAAATGAGATTGGAGTCTCTCTTCCCACTCAACATGGGCAGAACAGAGTCCAGACTGGGACTAGACTGTAAATGATCTTTGGTTTATGAGAGTATTGTGCAAAATATGAACCTGATCCAAAGCTTGTGAGGTCTTGGGAATCTTTCCATTTACTTCAGTCAACTTTGGAGCAGGCACTGTGTGGAGGAGGGAGGAGGTATCTGAGCTGTTTCTGGTGGAAAGCTCCTCAAGGACAAGTAGTCCATAAAAACCTGACTCTTGCTGTCAGGCAGGGAGACTGGGGCCAGAATTGCTGGGAAATCTGCTGAACAAGTTCTTGGCGCTTCTCTTAATGGAGTTTCTTTAGATTTTTGCTCAGTGAAAGTTATCCTTGGTGTCCTGTAAACACAAAGTTAACAGTTATCCACTGTTAACTCCCTGGTAAAGTAACGAGTACAACTGTAATTTTGTCACAGAGAAACCTAGACCTAAATAATTGCAGCACGGTTTTGTGAGTGTCAGGTACGATAGGGATGATACAAGGCCAGAAAGAAGAGGGTTTGCCATTGATACGAGCAAGTGCAAGGCTGGATCCCAAATGTGACATCAGTTTTTAAGGAAAATTCCATATTGAGTAAAGCTGATATACATTGCACTGTAATTAAAGTGTAAATCTCTTCTGGCAAGTTTTCTGGTTTTTGGTGCATGTTAAGAATAACACTGTGCTGTTATGAAGTTCTGATAACATTTAAAGGAGGACTGCAGTGCTCCGTATTGGATGGAGTACAGTTTGTTTCCCTAATTTATAGTGAAGTTTTGACAAGTCTCAAGCACAGAGATCTCTAGAAAGCGGAGTACAGTTTCTGTCATAGTGCCTGTCATTTTCCCATGTTATCTGTTTATGCAGTATGGAACTTTAAAAAACAAATTATATAAATATTTATGCAAATGATGATTTATTATTCAGTAATCAATCTTTGTTGGGTACATTATAGCATAATCAGTTGTATGTTAAAAAGCATTTAATTTCATGCCTAATTAACATATTATAAATTGAGGAGAGAAAATTAAATTATTATGGACAGTTTGCAAATGTAATACATACAGTGTTCTTCTATAATTGCATGAATACTGGATGTAATGTGATGTGTTACTTGCACTCTCTTTTGTGCTCACTCTTTACTGATAGAGTGGAGTGACTGAGCTCCAGGGGACGTGTCTGCACTGCCCCGGAGCAGCATCGGATTCCCATTAAGATCAAAGCGATCCGTGTGCAGAGGCAGGAGCCCTGTATGGCCCGGGCTGGGCAAACGAGGTCAGCTCTGTGCAGGCATCTGGAGCTTTGAAACACGTCCACCTTTTGGGGAGAAATTTCCTCTAACTTGGTTGTTTTGGCAAACAGCTGCATAGGTTGGGCCCAATCCTCCTCTTTGTTTAGTGAGTGGCAAAATTCCCGCTGACTTCACGGAGAAAAGGACACAGCGCCAAAAGCGCGTGTGGAGTTTGGCTGTGCCTAATTTTATAGCACAGGGAATTCTGTAGAAAAGCTGGCCACACAATACCCTTGCCTTGTTTTGTGCTATTCTTGCACTTCACATAAAAAATGGCTGCTTTCTGTAAAGGGGAGCAATGATTTCGTGAGCAACTGCAGAGACAGTATGTACTGGTTCAGAATATTTTCTGTGGGATCCTTGACTCCCTGGGAATTTGAAGCCAGCTGTTTGCATTGCGCTTATAGTGCTTAGGACCTAGGATTGCTGAATAGATGAGGAACTTGACTTTTGTCTAATTAAATGTGTTTGATAGTGGAAACTTTGATGCGATACACAGAGCTGGGGGTAAGAAAACGTGGGGCAGAGTGGGACTGCTCAGTGTGATTCAGCCGAACGGGGCAAACGGGCTTCCAGCGGAAGTGGTGCTGTTGGCTGAATAGCAGAGTGATCTTTGCTGCTTAGAGATAAATAATCATACACGTTACTGAATTCCACTGACAAATGAATCATTTAATGATTGAGATTATATAAACATGCATATTGAAAAAAAGCCTTGAGAAGTAAAACTCCCTTCAGTCGATAACAGGACAGTTTTGTAAACCACTTAAAGCTGTGATAAAATCCTACTTGACTGGCCCACGAGCAGATGTGACAAGTTGAATTTATTTCCTCTC
This sequence comes from Oxyruncus cristatus, assembly GCA_013399855.1. Taxonomy (NCBI): domain Eukaryota; kingdom Metazoa; phylum Chordata; class Aves; order Passeriformes; family Cotingidae; genus Oxyruncus; species Oxyruncus cristatus. Next base: position 641,007 of record VXAY01006446.1, read on the forward strand.
TTACCAGGAAGCTTTGCAGGAAACTCTTAACATATGGTGCTTTTCACTTCCATCTAGAGCTATAAATGTTATTGGAAAAGGATGTTCCCAGGAGCAGCAAGTTTCTGACGTTTCTGCCAAATGGACTCCAAATGATCCTTCTGTGGTTCTGAATTCCCCAAGTTCTTAGGAGCTGGCAGCCAAGAATCTCTGATCTAAACACAACTCCCTAATTTAATTATTTTATTACAGATCTGTAGAAGGCTCTTGCAGACCAGTGACTTTGCATCTGTATTGGATCTAGCTAGGCAGGAAGCACAAGTTAAAAGAGTATAAATATTTTGTTTCTTAACTGCTTTTTGCTTGAAAACTTGGAAACCATTTTACACACAAATCAGTCACACAAGTGTGAATGCAGAGGAACGAGAAATAGGGATAAAAGTGACATCAACTTGTATTTGGTTTGTATTTTGAATGTTTGTGTTTCCTAGGAAGACCAAGTAGCCTGTGCCTGGCAGGTAGAAGTAGTAATGAGAATCACAGCAAAACACTGTACAGCTGCACTTGAGCTGTCCCCTTGCCTCAGGATAAATTAAGTATTTTTATGGAGAGTAAGTAATTGAATCTTTTTTATCTCATTTATAATACACAAGTTCAGGAGAAGCAGCAAAGTGTATGTTTTTGCTTACTGTGGGTCTGGAATATTTCACTTCAAGAAATTAAATGGCTAAATTTTGCAACTTTTCTTTAGGAACATTAACAAAATACAAAACCAAAATAACACTTATTCTAAGATCATTAACTTACATTGCAGGGGAGTTTCATTTGTAGGTTCAGTTAGAGGACTGAAAGAGAAGGGAGAAGGTCGTGTTTCAGGCAGGACCTGCTTGGGAATGGCATTGAAAAGAGGAGGAATATGAGCTGGAGCTGGTTAATCAGGAACGTGTGAACAAAGCCCCCCGTTACCAGAGCCTGGCGTGCCTGGTGCAGTGTTTGGTGGGACCTGTGGTGAGTCCTCAGGCTCTGGGGTGTCACCAGGGGATTTGTTGTCAGTCGGCTCAGCTGTGAATAAAAATTGAGGCAGAGGCTGATGCCGACAGGAAGGTTTAGAGTTCCCTGGACATGGGCACTTTGCCATGAACGCAGGAGGATAAAGGTGTGTCTGTCTGACACAGATACGACGTTTGGTGAAAGAAAGGATATCGGTTCAAAATGCAGCTTTGGCTTGGGTGTGACAGTGGGATTTACATTCCCCCACCCCCCAACTGGGGGTTTGCACTAGATGAGCTGGGGGAGGGGAGGTGGCATCCAGGGAATTACTCTGCCTCTGTGATCCATGAGCTTTGCTTATGTGAGTGTGTAGGGGAGAAAAAATTAGCAGATCTAACTGCCAAAGACCTTCATTTTTCATACAAAATAAGAAATAGAAGTCCTTGCACCAAAGAAAATGGTGATTTATCTGATATCACAAGGCTTGGGATGGGTCCAAGGACTGTATTTCTGGTTCATGAAGGATGGAAAGCAAAAATGGTAATGAGCAGTGTTGCTGAAATTTCTGCTGGTACTCTACAGACCAGGAAGAATTGGAAGTGCTGAAAGGCAGCACATAAAACAGGGGTGATAAAACACTGAAATCAGGGATTGAAAGCTGAATGTGCGTGATTAGAACGACATTTAAAAAAAAAAAAAGTCCAAGGAATCATCATGAGAAAGGGGAATTCTACCCATGCACGCTGGAAAAATCAGTGCATAATGTTACTGAAGAGAAGAACTGTCTTAAGGGGGGAGAACTGGGTGAGAATCTAAGACCATATAAAAGTGATAAAAGAATTCACAGTCATGCTCTCACTGTGTGGCTCGTGAAGACTGTAAGAAGTTTGGTTTTCTCCTCCTTGAAAGTGCCAACCTCTTTAACAGTGGTGGAAAAACACAGAGAAAACATCTACCCTTACAGGACTAGATTCTGACAGGGCACTACTTATTCAACTGTGGTACTTCATCTTGCCCTTCTCATTTGGAAAAGATCTCCACTGATTGTGTTAATTGGCATCCCCCTTTGAACTGCCTGAGCTGCAGAGGGAGAGCGAGCCCAGGCTACGCTCGTGCACATCCTGAGCCCAGCCTTCAGCATCCCGTGGAAAAGAAGTTCACCCCAGCACTTACTGAGTGCTTGTGTGTGTGGACACCAGCAGCAACACCAGTTCTGGCCTCTCCACGCTTTGCTGATGGGCAGTTGAGCGCAGTTCAGTCCTCCCTTTCCAATCAGACCCACGTTGTTGTTAACCTAAGTGTCATGGCCAGGCTTCGCGAACGAAGATTTGGGAAGGGCTCTACCCACGTTTGTTGCACGCGCGTTGGTGGCTAAAAAGGCCAATACGAGATGGGCAGGTCCGGTTGCAAAAGGCACAGCAGAAAGACTCCTTAGATGGTATGTTCTGCAAGGCACGATTCTTTCTGCCTTGTCTTTTCTCCTCAAGGGTGATCCCGTGTGCTTTCTCAAAAGCATCAGCAGC
>VXAY01006446.1:643922-820601 GCA_013399855.1 Oxyruncus cristatus
TATGCCTTTGCTAACCTGTTGTCTATCTCCCCGTCAATCTTACCATCCGAGGAGATGAGGCTGCCTAGGTAATTAAACTGCTGGACTGATTTGAGTTCTAGAATAGCATGGATTGTAAGGTACCACCCTCATTTATACCTTGTATGTCTGGTGCCAGACTTATGTACTGAGGTATCAACAGTACCTGATATCTTACTGAACTAAAGATTATTTTGTCAATTCACAAATGCTACTGAACATTTGCTATCACGTTTTACAGCTTCAAAAGGTATGACATTATACTATTCCTTATCAATTTAACTGTCCTAAATATCTGTAGCTAAGCGCTCGATTTCGTCTCAGTGAGTTACTGTGTGGTAAAGAAACACTACCTCAAGAGAAAATGACTATTTTGTTTTCATTTTCGTCAGTGCAACCTCACTGAATTCATTGCAGTGCATCTAAAAATACGATTTGGACAGTAATTTAGCAAATTTTCTTATGTAGTAGAGCTGTTAAATCTCAGTAAAAATATTTTAATAATCAATTGCTATTTAATTAACATGCAATTGCTGTCCTAGTAAATCTAAATTAAATGCCCATTTTAGACACAATTCAAAATGTGAATTAACATTCTCTATTGATAAGTAGTGTTATAATAGGCTTTCACTCCTAAGTTGAAGAAAAAAATCGATTGTAACATTAAGTTTGATTCAGTATAAAATTAATCACATATATCTAGTGCAGTGCAAATTCCTTCTTGCTCCTTCTCTTAGTGCGTATCTCTGTTCTTGGTCAGAACATCATGGTAAAGGGGCAGATTGCGTTTCCCCTTGCAAGCTTTCACAAGAAGGGCTGCAGCTCCTCCTCATTCCCTTCCAGATGCAGTCATGCTGGAGAAAAGATGAAGTAATAGAGTGGACAGATTCTTTTGGCAGAGCCTGGACTTTGGGCTGCTTTGGGCAGATGTTGCAGGAGAACTCTCCCACCCCAGTCCCCCTGCTGTGCAGGGAGCAAAGGAGATCTCATGGGGATTGGGAAAGGAAGAAAGAGGCAAAGATGTGAGAGAAAGTGAAGTGCATTTAGGCAGAGAGAAAAGAAAGATGTGTGAAAGGCACAACAATAATTAGGGACTGGGGAGACATTAGAGTCCTTTCAGAATAAAGGGCCAGGATAGATGTGCCCAGAGGGAGAGTGGAGGTTGTGGATGCACAGTGCCTGTGCTTTACCTCGCTGATGGAGCTCGTTGACTCTACGGAGCGCACTGACCTCGAGTACTGCACCCTCTCCATCCCCGTGGGTTTCAGCCGAAGTCTGAGTGATGGTAAGGGGTCACATATTTCAGCTGTAGCCAATACCCTCTGCTAAATCTGTCTGTCATAATGATGTCTCAGCAGGACTCGGCCTCGTTCCTCTGTCACTGATCGCAGCAAATCCAATCGAAGCAAATTGGAGCCAATTGGTGTTTCCAATGTGTAGTGGCAGGAGAATTGAACTCATTGTCACTAAGGATATATCAGTACTTCCTATTAATGTCAGTTTTCAGTTTTATAACATTTTGTTAAAAGTTCCCTTGGGCTGTATTTGCTATACAGATTTTCAGAGAAGGAAGACATATTTTATATTAAGAGCTCATTTGGTTTATTGTTAGAGGATGCTTGTGTTCAGAACTTACATGGATATTACTTTCAACAAGTGAAGACATTGTCTCCTTTATTGCAGCTACTAGTCTGCAAATGAACAATTCACCCAAATTTTCATTGAATAGTTTTGTTGGGTTTTGGACCAGTTTAGCCAGAATTAGTATTTCTTTGCTAAGCTCAATACTTGGCAGTATAGTCATGACTTAGATTTTATAATAGATGACTCTTTTAATATTACATGCGCTATATTAATACCAAACTTCTGTGTTTTGCTAGAAAAGGACTATATTTTGCCATCGGGTATGAACATGCAACTTTTGCTAATTTAAATAAAGGTCAAAAGGACAATTTCAAGCATTATAATAGATTTTTTTTGCCATTTTTCTCTTTATTATTCTGAATGGATCTTTAAATGTCCTAGCTAGTTTTATAAGTTTGAAGATAAATTACTCTGCGACAGTTCTACTTTGGTTTTGGTTTTTATATGTATTTTCATTGCTGTCATTATTACTCTTTCTCATGCTGTTTATTTATGATGTCATTTTAGCTTAAGGCCAGTCGAGGTGTAATTGTTCTGCCTTAAGCATCATTTTCCCCCGTGGCACGAAGACGAACAGTGGAACAGTGGAAACTGCACCTTGTTGTTGCAGACATTCTGTTTATCAACAACAGAAATAAGCCTATGGCTCCTCTCAAGGTGAGCTCTTCCAGATGTTTTTCTCTTCTCATACTTGCTGATGTAGATCAGAGGTAATGCTATTTCCTGCAGTTAAATATGGTGTTTCTCAGTGAGGAGACCTTCCTGGTGACTTGTGCCATGTTGCTACTCACACAGAAATATAGTTGCCAGAAGTGCTCCCCTTTGCCTACAGTTTTGCCACGGTTTTGTGTATTTGGTGTTTCAGAATCCTTCTGTTCCCAGGGAAGCAGGAACCCCAGCCAAGAGGGAAAACAAAGCACTGCTGTTTATTGTCTTTGCAACTTTCTCTTGTGTGCCTTTGAAGGCAGTCCACAAATCCTAGTACCTTTGTTATCAAAAAAGGAGTGGAGTTTGAGTGTGTTTCTTGTGTTTACATGTTGAAGGCCATCAGCTCAGTACTGTAGTTATACCACAAAGTTCTCCTTGTTTCCTGCTCGCAGCAAAAGTCCTGCAGCTTTCAGAGGCTGACTCTCCATTTTCTGTAGTTTCACCATAGTTTGATCACATTCTTTTGGAAATTGGAAGGTCTGTTGGAGAGAATCAAAATTCTGTTGCAGACAATATGAAATTGGGAGGAGCAGCTGATACAGCAGGAGGTTGTGCTGTCATTAGAGGGCCCTTGACAGCCTGGAGAAATGGACTGATAGAAACCTCACAAAATCCAGAAAAGGTAAATATAAGGTCCTGCAACTTCCTAAGGAAGGAATTAATCCTAAGGAAGGCATTAATCCATGACCCAGTACAGGCTGGGTCTGAGCAGCTGGCGAGGAGCTTTGTAGCAAAGGCTTGGGGGTCCTGGTGGACACCAAGTTGACCATTAGCCATCAACATGCTCTGTGGCAAAGGTTAACAAGCTCCTGGGCTGCATGAGGCAGCACCCTCTGTCGAGCTCAGTGATTCTGTGAACCTCTAATCCACACCCCTGCTTACCAGATCCTAATATACATTCAGATCTTGCTTCCACAAAATCTGCCAGCAGGAGGGTGAATGGTGAGCAGGCAGTGCAGTCCAACACCTCTGTATGACAGAGGTGCTTGGGAATTGGAAAGGCCTGTGTTAAATGTGACATAGTCCTCCTTCCTCGAGTTCTGCTGAGAGTTTCGTGGCTTTGCAGTTTGTGTTTGGTTACTTTTGCTTAACTCCATATAACTCATGGGACGATTTTCTTTGTTGTTTTTCTGTAAATAACTGTTATTCTGTAGCTTTCTTCAAAGCACTTCACTTGTTAGCATCTGATTCACAGTATAGAAGTTGTTTGGTAGTTTTGACCAGGCACAGAGACAATACACAAAATATTTTAGTTTATTTAGTTGAATAAGCAGAATCCTGAAAAATAGATCTTTTATTTCCAGTGCAAATAGTTGTCTTCATAAATTCAGGATTTGCTTTCCATGAGAGTTTGCAGATACATCTTTTAAATTCACAAACATCCATCCTCCTAGGCTGGTTTGTTAAAATATTAAGAAGGTGACAAACAGGAAGAACTTGAAGCATACTAATTTCAAGATATGAAATAATTTTTCCAGAGACATTTCTTCATTGTATGCTCAGTTCTAATTTGGCCTCTTTGCCACCTAGACGTGAGCCAGACCCCTAACTCATTCTGAATAAATTACTGAACAAATGATAATGGCTTTTGGTCATTATCAGCATGGGCTAAACTCATGCTGGTTTTCATCAGATGAAAGACTGTGTCACACTACAATTCCCTTGAGCCATCCAGTCCCTCAGCTATCAGCAGCACTTTAATTTTCTCTTAGAGACAGTATAATGTGAGCACTCAGCCTGGTTCACTCCAAATGTGTAATTTTTCATACTTTCAAACGCAGATGTTCTACCAAGTTTCATCCAGAGAGGCTAAATCTACATTTTAAAGCAAGGACACCCTAGATGTTACTTTTGAAATAACATACAACATGGTACAAAGAAATAAATGAATATAATTGTATAACAAAAGTTATAAATCAGACCCAGGAGACAAGAATAACAAAATAAAAGTGAAAAATTCACCTTTTAATTACAGTGGTGAAGCCTCTGAAATTGCGAAAACATTCATTTGTATAATTCTGATGTATACCGTCCTTGCAGGAGAATGTGCTGAACATCTCTCTTGAATCTAATCTTGCAGATGAGAAAAAGTTTATGTTTTTTTTTTAATTCTCGAAAATTATACGGTATCATTCTAAGAAAACACTAACTGGCATGAATATATTTTATCTGCAGAAATCACAACCAGACCTTTAAAGAAAAACATTTCACGATAAATACTTTCTTTTAAACCTCAGTCTTAAATCTTTCTGTTCACTTTTTTTTTTTCCCGTTATTAGAGCGTAATATTTTTTCCTTTTCTAGATTTAGCATATTATTGTTATCACACCACAGACCTTCAAAATGTGTGCTCCTAGTCCCCAGGACATGAGAAACATTTGAAAATTTCCCGAAGATTTGGGAGCTGTCAGTATTTTCGTGCGGCTGGAGCCTGGCAGAGCAAGAAATGCCGAGCTGTTGGGATGAGAGGTGCCGAGGAAGCCGAGCCAGGCCCCCATTGCCAGGGCCCCTGTCACCATTGCCGGCAGCCCCTAGGGACAGACAGCACTCCCAGGCTGACATGCAGGGTTTTCCTGAAAAAACAGGGAAATTGGGTGAAACCAGAGGGGTCAAACCTGAGCTAAGAATATCTGGGACTCCTCCTGCAGCCTCTCAGGACCAGGCCGACAGAGAATGAACATGCCCACCTGCCTCGGGGCTGTTCCAACGTCACACACTGGTTGAGGTAGTCAGAGACCAATGGGCAAGTTTGGCTCAGGGTTCGTGTTTAGTCTCCTCACTGTTGTACATAATGTCACTGCTAAACTTGTCGCGATGCTTTGTAGATACATTTCTGAAATGTTCCCAGCACTTACAAAGAGATTAATCTCTCCTTCCTCTCTGCATGAGTTTTCTTGAGAAAAACAGTTAACATATTTGCTCTTCTTTCAAGTAGATTTTATCTTGCCCTATATAGAAATATCATGAGACGTCAACAAAGGATATCTATATGCTATATAACAAACACATATCAGTTTAATATTGTGCTTGTGAACATCTGACACTTCAGAAGTAGCAGAACTGTGATTCAGTTTCTCAGAAGAAAACGATACAAGGTAGCAGACCCTAATATATTCTTCTGTGCAGAAATACCTGCAGGCAAGGGTAATACACATATTCTCACTTAAATCCTGACACCTTTGCTCAGTGAGTTTGGTTTGCACGCTCTCCTTAGAAGCTGGGGAGGGAAGAGGAAGCTAAAGTTTGATGCAACCCAGAAAATCCAGTGGGTTCTTGCTTTAACCTTTCTTTTCTCCTACACATCTTCATGGCACTCTGGATGTCACCTTCCTCAGAAACAGAGGGTCTGTGTCTGGCCAGCTGGTTGCGAGAACATCCCTAGGGGTCTAATCCAGATCAGAGGTTGGCCTGGGGACACGCTTTTACAGCACACAGCCCATGTAAAGCCTCGTCAAGCTGCCTCTGACTGTTTCTCTGCAAGTACTGCAGGTGTAACAAATGCCTGGTAGGATATGTGGGGAAGCAGCTGATGCTCTAAGATGGTGAACAGTGTTTTAAAGCTGGAATCACGAGCTCCTGAGCTACTTTGGTCCTGCAAAACCCATAGGGAAGCTTCTATGAGGGTTTTGGGTAGAATGGGATGGAAGAAACTTAAAATTAAGAAAATCTAGAGGTCAGAATTACTTCTGATGAATGCCATGCCAGATGAATATGTAAAAAATACATCTAGTTACTCTTTTCTTACTTTGTACATTACTTTTTGTACTTAACTTGACTGAAGTCTGTCATTATGGACAAAAATATGTCTTATATCTTTTGAAAAATGAGGCTGATGATGAAACGTAAAGCCCTCTGTTGTTTACAATAACAATTATTGATAATGACTTTTCAGGATCCTTTTAGGATACTTTGGCTGCGGGTTGAAGTAATGAGTGAGGGGAAAAATATCAGAGCATTCTGTCAGACAGGGTATAATATTTTTTCTCATTGATCTCTTTTATTTCCCATTTAAATTCAAACATTTCTGGTAAGATTTTTACTCCACAAAGTCACTGCTGTAGCTTCATTGGCTTCATCAAGACAACATCCCGTATCTACCATATTTGCCTGCTTACCTGCGGAATCAATCAGACAGAAAGGGTGGGCTGCTAATTAAAAAAAAAAAAAAAGGTGTTTTAAACCTCCTGTAAGAAAAAGAAAATTGGAAATATGTTATGGACTAATCTCACCTTGTAGAAGCACCATAATTTTCAGTTGCTTTCAAAATATGTGAAAAAAAGTCAGTTTGTGATTTCTTCAATGTTTCTTTCACAGTTAAAACTATTGAGTTGTGTGACTACGTACACTGAATATAGGAAGGGAGATTATCTCTTCTTTAGTATCTAATTGTTTTATTACTACTGTTTTTTCTTGTCTACAAATGCAGAAAATTTTAGGATTTGTTTTAAGTAAAGGACATTATTTAAATTCATAAATTTGCTTAAGCCTCAATGGGTTACTCTGACTTGTAAGGCTATTACTTTTCCAGTTGCAAGCAATAATGATACTGCAAAGATATTCCATTAGAGAAAATATTTAAATAAACTCTCTTCATCCAAAAATGAGATGCAGCATATTTACATTTTTATTTGATGAAGCCTGTTCCTGCTATCTTTGTTCTTAATTTGGTCTCAAAAGAATTAGTAGTAAGAGGAAAAATAGTCTGTAAATATGTATGAAATCAAATTTAGAGGGTAGGCTAAAAGGTATTGACTGCCAGCAGTGCTGAACAGCAGGAGGCAAAATTTCCTCCATAGTTTCCTTCTTGGCTGGAAACACATTGCCTTCCATCTAGATTATTTAATCCTCAAAATGCACATCAAAGCCTCTCATCGGGTGGTGTATGTCTGTACAGGCAGCTGAATGTCAAAGATCTAGCTTAAAGATTTTTGAAAAATGTAAAGCATAATAGATCCCAGATAATAACCCAGCAGTGAAGCTCCTGTGCGATTCCTCCCAGCACAGTATTGGTACCACAGGTTAAAGTTAATCTTTGTGGCAGAAGGGAGAACAAATTTTCTGCCTGAGAATTTGTGACATCCATCCAAGAGATGGAAATAAAATGATCGAGTCATGTTGCTGGACTAATATTAGCTTGTTAACAATTCCCATCTCTCTTTACACTTGTGCCTTGCCAGAACAATAGGCCATGAGTTATCTCACTCCTCCAGCCCAATTAGACAGTGGAAAAATGGATGCAAAATATGTATGAAGCATTTTCCGCTTGAATATTCTTAGCAGGATGCAGGCATCGACACTGTCCCTCTAATTGAATTCCGTCTTTGGCAAGAGCTTATGCCTTGTAAGGGTTGCATCAATTCTCATGAATGATTATCTCATTCTTAGGGAGTATCTTAAAAACCTTTTAAACAATTTTGGTTTCTGTTTCTGAGCATTAGTTTTGCTCTGACATGAGTGTAGAGAATAGCCAGGCATTTGTAAGGAGTCCCACGAGGAGACTTTGCAGGAATGTGGAGCCGAAGAGTGTTTTGCATTTTGGTGATACCCCTGTCACAGGAGCAGGGCTTACCCCACACCGGATGCCAAAAAAAAAGGGGCAGCAATAAAGAAGGAAGGAGAAATAAACCCCCACCGCTCTTCATTCAGCAATGGTGATCTCCTGTTCTTCATTTTTAGCATCATAGAATCACAGAATCAGACGGGTTGGAAAGGACCTCTGAGATCATCAAGTCCAACCCTTGATCCAACACCACCGCGGTTACTAGGCTATGGAACTAAGTGCCACGTCCAACCTCGTGTTAAAAACCTCCAGGGATGGAGAATCCACCACTTCCCTGGGCAACCCATTCCAATGGATGATTACTCTCTCTGTAAAGAATTTCTTTCTAATATCCAACCTAAACCTCCCCTGGCACAGCTTACGTTAAACTTTCCTTCCTTTTTATTTGTTTAAATACCAGTGATGCAATATTTCCTGTAGATGGCTCATCTGTGACACAGAAATAAGGCTGATTGCTCAGGGGTTTCATTTCACCTCTGTTTAAATCCTGAGTGGTCTTGTTCCCATCTCTATCCATGACCTGCCCTTTGTTCTTCTGTTCTCTTCTCCTTGCAGCACCTTTCCTTTCCAGCAGCCTTGTCTGCAGTGGTGTAAAAGCTCTGTTTCTGCTGCAGTGGCTGCCAGCAGAGGCAGGGTGCAGTGGCAGGGTGCAGTGGCAGGGTGCAGAGGCAGGGTGCAGTGGCAGGGTGCAGAGGCAGGGTGCAGCGGGAGGGTGCAGCGGGAGGGTGCAGAGGCAGCCTGGCTGCGTGCTGGGGCTCGGTGCTTGGGGCAGCCTTGGCAGTCCATGCCCAAGGTGTGAAGTTGCCAAGGGCTGTCTTTCCTTCTGCCTCAGCTTCTCACTTGGTAGGCAAATCAGTCAGCATCTGCTCTGCTTTCAGAATGCAGAGCAGTCAAACCTCACCCTCAATACACAACCTCTGACTTGAATGGGAGAGACGCTCAGTGAATCAGGCAATGATTTCGTACAACATGTGGCCTTTCACTTCTCATTGAAAACTGATCTTATGAGATGCAAAGCCACAAGTTCTGCTTAATTCACTGGCTGATTTAAGGGCTCATTGTGTCTTGGGAGGTGCTCAGTGCTACTCAGGATGAGACTATAACAGGGACATTACTTTATTGTCAGACCAGTGCAGGAAGTGCACAAAATCATTAGCACTGACCAATGAACTCAACAGTCAGCAAATAGTAATCCATCTTGCAAGTAAAAGTAATCCTACTCTAATTATTTACAATAAAAAGAAGATTTAACATCAAAGAAATGCATCACAGTAGGCATTATATAATTAACTAAAGATGTATTGCATCCAAGCAATGGGGAATGTGCATTTATCACCTTGAAGCATTACTTTAATTTTTTTCAATGTTCTTTTAATATTTTCAGTGGTTTCAACATACTATTTTTTATTATTATTTATTGCTCATTTGACTTAAAACCACCATAATACCATCTTGTTTTTCTTTTTTAAATAATCTCAGGAAACTCAGCGAAATTTCCAAGAACAAGTATAAAAGACTGCAAATGAAACGCTTCTTATATTCACAGTCTCTGTTTCTCAGGCTAAGTGTGATTGCTTAGTCATAACAGTGATTTGTTTAGAAAAGCCTCTTTTTATCCTGTTCACAAAGTAATATCACTAAATACAGAATAAACATAGAGCTGATAGAAGATCATGGAAAATGTTTTTGGTGAAAAAATAGCTACAAAATTAAAATTAAAAATCCTTAAAACATAGTAGAGAGGAAGGGGGTTTTCTACTAAAAACCAAATTGGTGTTGATTTCAAGGGGCAAATACAACCCCCGAATCTTTTTTGTGGCACCCTCTGTGAACAGATTTTATAACAATTCTGTGTATTCTGAAGGCTGAAACTTGATGTCAGGGCCTTGTCATCTCTGGTCAGCAGAGTAGTTTGTCAGGAGAGTTTTCAACTATAAAAGCATCAGTAACTCATCAGAATATTTGTTGGGCTTCTCTTACAAAGGAAGCAATTGTCTGTCAAGCAAACTCGGGAGTTTTCCTTGGCTTGCCCCAGGAAGATGTGCCGCAGTTGCCCCGGCCGGTGAGGATTAACACCTGGATACCTGCTAGATGATATATAGATTTATAGATATAGATATATAGATATATATAAACAAACAAGCCAATTGCTTCAGCGTTCTAGAAATTTAAATGTGAATAGTGCTTGGTAATGATACCCTGGAGACTGATGTTATAGGCAATTTCTGGAGGATGCAATGTTGTAAACTTGGTTTTTGGTGCCGGTTTCCTTAGAAACTGGAACAAGGTATTTTTCAGGACACAAAATAATATCCTGTTTCAGTGGCTGAGGATCTTGAACTACAAAGTAATTGATTTTGCAGGAGACACTGGATTGTCATGTGCTCTTTCTAGGAGCTATTATGGCACATGTCTGTGTGTTGAAATTGGTCCTTATCTGCCATTTTAATTCTAGTGAGCTCACTGGGTGAGTACTGAAACTGTTGAAAACTGTTTCAAATTAGCTTTAAACCATTCAGGGGGTCAGTTCACTCACAGCACTCACGAGTTTTAAATACTTTATTAATAATCCAATCACTCCCCAAACATGCCCACTATTCTACTTCCTATCAGGAAATAAACCTTCACATGTATCTTTGTTTGTCATGAAACACCACATTCAATGTGTTTAGCAAGTAAATGTGTATAATGTGCATCACAGACTTATGAATAATCCTTTTTGGAATATGGGATAGACACGGATTAAGATCTAGGGAGAGCTGTAAATAGTTGTGCCTGCAGGGAGGCATTAAGGTTATTTCAGATTTTTGTCGTGGAGTTGCAGTGTACGTGAATGAAGCATTTGTTAAGACTGTTGGTAGAGTTGGGTCACACGTGGACAGTGTTGCTCTCATTTGTGCACGTCTTTGAACAGCTGAGTGTATATGTAAGAACGTTCAGAGTATGTTCAAATCTGAATGAACAAATCAAATGGGCCTTGGAAACTAGTTCCTTACAGGTGGAGACACTGACTTGCTGAAAATTGAGTCCATGGTAGCCTAGACTAGGCACTGGAAAATAAGTTGAGGGGTTTATTAAAGAACGGTCTCGTTTATAAAACTCATTTTATGGAATGTTAGTTGCTCCTTCTCCACCTTCAGGTTTTAAAAAATGTTTTATTAATACTTTACGCAAAAAAATACTTTATCATTTCAAAAATCCTGTCAGAGGTATTGCTGGTGAGCATACATTGCTTCCTACTCAAATTTCTAAAGAGTTATTTGTGAAAAGACTGTTCTTAATATTTTATTTTCTCAAAATATGTGATACATTTTTGTTTTGTCTCTTCTCTGTAAAACAAATACAAGACAGTTATTGTTGGCAAAATGAAATTCCATGCTTCGTATAAACCTTTTAATCACTGTGTTTTTGTGGAAATCATTATTTTATGGATGTTAAAAGCAGATGAAAGGTTATTCATAATCAATTTTGCCAAAAAAAAAAAGGATTTTATAAAAGGCACTTCCTCAAATTTTCTTTTAATATACTATAGTTTACCATATGTTTATGTGAGCACATTTTCATGTCAGCTTGGAATGTGTATCTTTCCCCTCTCTCCCTCCAGGCATATGTCACTTTTATCCAAGAAATACTCATTTTTTTTTTTTTCAGTTCCAAATGCTCTCTGCACCCAGAAGTTCATTGGCCAACAGTTTTCCTACAAGGACATTGCAGAAGAATCAATAAGGTACAAATATGCTATTATACATTCAGGTGCTGTTCAGGTATTAATGTTACGGCAAAGAAAAGTTGGAGCATTCATGAATTTAAATATTTTTCATATAAGCTATGTAAATATAATGATTAACAATCAGCTACATTCACTATTCAAGACATGCAATAGCATTTTTCTAATTACACTTACCAGTGTGGGAGGATATGACTGCAGAGGAAGATTAAACTATTTGTATTTATTCAGTGTTGCTTTAGAGCATTAACCAGGCAACTCACTTTTGCAGTAGTGAATGCAAGAATGTAGAATAACCTGAAGAATAGCATTAGGGTGGCAGCAGCCTGAGCCAGGCTCGGGTGGGGATGGCAGGCTCAACTCATTCTGCATCAGCAGTCGTTTTAGCTGCCTCTCTCATCTGTAATTTCACTGTTGATAGTGGGATTTAAAACACAGGCAAAATTACCGCTTAATATTATGGCTTTATCTAAAGCTCCTCAAGTAAACCAACCAAACAAAAAAACCCCACCTGGCAGGCAGGCTTCTGTTTGCAGGTATTCATGTTTTATTAAAATAAACACGTAGTTTGCAAGCAGTGGAACTAATGAAACCTGGTGTGCTGGAGCTCTGTGTCTAGTGGTGGGATTCTGGGAAGATTTATAAAGAGGATTCTGGGAAGATTTCCCTGGAATTAGGACATGAATAATGTCCCTTCTGTCCCACGTAATCTCTGGTGCCTGTGGAGAGATGAGCTCATACTTCAGTCCTTCCCAGAGCAGACGTCCTAATTGTGGGGTTTTTTTTCCTATTTCCTTTAACAGCAGCCTATTCACACAACATTTAAAGAACCTAAGTATCTGTATAGCTACATCAGATACTGGGAGAATAGGAAAAAAATGGCAACTTACTGGGGCCAGGACGAACGTGTGAGCAGACTCCTTTACCCTGCCTGCGTGTGCCGGGGCGCACCACCGGGCCCTGCGCCCGAGTCTGGGCTCCTCGGGACAGCAGGGGTAGGGGCCTGCTGGAGAGGATTCATTATGGTCTGGAGAAGCTTCGTGAAACTGTTTTGTTAGATTCTGTAACAGGCTTAGATGTTTTAGTTTTGCAAAAAATAAGTGTTGGGTGTGGGTGTAGTTGTGTAATGTTTACCTTCATGGGACAAATTATATGTGGCTTCTGCCTCTGGTAGAAAAGGGAAACGGATTCTGCAGTGTAGTACTTTGTTAATTTGTAGTGTATATGCACAAATTAACAGGGATGTTTTAGTTCAAATACCCTGATGAACTGTTAGTGTAGTCAGACTGTGTTAAAATAATTCCAAAATTAATGTTTGACGATGTTGACACTTTGGTGATGCTGTGATGTTTACATCACAGCAAACATGACTTTAATCAACTGAGTGCAATGCTTTGAGAATATTACATCGAATTGGTGGTTTTACAGGCTAAAGAGCGAGCCCTGGTATCCCCAGGACTGGCCAGTTGTAGTTAACTGTCCACACTGGGAAGTTGTGAGTGGGGGGAGATGGTTCCAATAGGACTTGGTGAGAGTGCTTATAATATAATAATCAAGACTAATATTTATCTAGTTGTTTATTCTAGTCCCTGATATTTACTATACATAGAAACATATTATATATAAAAACTGAAAACAGATTGTGTAAGTCTTTCTAGAAGGGCAGTTAATAACAAAGTGTTTTATTACCTGGGCTTTACTTGGCAGTCAAACATAGATTCAAATGGGAGAAAAAAAATGTGATGGAGACAGAAGATGGGGGAAAAAATGAGTGTGAGTGTGCTAAGTATTTGGACCCATCTATCTGCTGAAGTTCCACTTTTGCTGTTTAAGAGGAAGTGGTTGGTTGGTTCTTTCATTTTTAAGTTTTTTAAAGCTTTTTTAACTTCTGCTGAAAAAGCTGCCAATGCTTTATTCTGCATTATTTGTTTGGAGTTTGACTTTATTCTAAAAGCAGCCTCGGTGTTTTTAGCACTACATATTCACCAAATGGATTCTCAGAGCCATTAGTGCAAAAATAAAGAAGGGAGAACAAAGCCAGAAAAAGAATACTACTTGGAAATTATATAAAAACAATATAGCAAGACCATCAAAGTGCTTAAAAGTCTACAGAAATGTAAAAGGCAAAGTATTGTGTTTGTGTAGTTGAGCATATTGTTCTCTAGAAGGAGGACTGAACTTGCAATCATTGCATGCAGAACAGATTTCTGCAGATTTGAGCATTACTGTCCCCTTGTGATTTACAGTCGTCTTCTTTTGCATCTTTTAATGCATTTAGAAAGTTTTTTGAGCTGTGCACTTTTTAAACTTAAAATATCGGAGTCTTTTTTAAAAACGGTGTGTTGTAAGATTTTCCTGCAATTCCTAAATGCTTGACTGAAGTGTTATTTAGGTGACAGTGCCCGCTGTCTTGCTTGCTAAATGAGGCCCCATCAGAGGGTAGCAACACCTGCCAGAAATGCTCCACACCCCTGTGGGGAGATCAGCTGCTGTGCAGTGCTCCTGTGTTTGTTGGGATGTGTGGTCCTGGACATCTTACAGTTACTGTATCTTGTACTCTTAAAATTCACAAAACCATGTTCCATCAAGTTGCCTTGTTTAGAAAAGCCTCTTTTTATCCTGTTTAGGTAGGGAAAGCCTTAAACCCAAAGAGTGGTCGGAAAACTCAGTGTCAGTGTCTAAATGGACACAAATTTTATCACTCCCTACATGAAAACTTTCAGCAGTGTACATACTTGAAAAGAATAATGTACGTGCACCTTCACATGATACGAGGTTACTGGTAACAGCCCATCTTGTATGTTCCCTGTTTCCCCATTTCCTGCACTGGCAAGTGCTGTAGATCTCAAAAGGTGTAGGCAAGGAAATTTTTAATTACAAAGTTGGTTTCTAGTCAGCTGCTCTAAATTGCAGGGTGATGTGGACAAGGGAGAGTTTTATGTGGGACTATGTGGCATTGAAAATAAAGGAAAGCAGGAACAGCTGCTGTAAGAAGAATCCTGGTAATCAGAAAAGTATTAAATTATGAGAGTAGTACAGAGTAATGTCATTTTCTGGGATGGTGGAATTTATTGTTGTGATTCACAAGTTTCTACTCATGATAGATGGGAACAGGGAATCCTCAAAAGGCTTGTGTCTGTCTTTCCTGGAGAAGGTGTTTTGAGACATGAATTATAGTGCATCATCTGGTTTTGGTAAATAATCTAATGCTGTTTTTAAAAGCAAGTCACAGTAGACCCTGTACTTCCACATAAAATTGTGTATAAAAGAATTATACGAGGTGGGTTTGATTTTTTTTTTTTTTTTAAACTATGACATAAAGGTCAAGTTGTGTTTGAGCATGAAGAGAAGTTTAAGTTTGTGTTTGTTTTAAGGTTGTTAATTCCAACCTTCTTGTAGGGCATGTGCTAGAAAGCTCATGTATCAAGGCCTTAACTGTGGCTTTGAAGACATTTTTTGTCCATTAATTTTGATAAGTCATGATTTGGACTGGGTAGAAGAGGGACAGGGGAATTATCGTCTTTCTTCCTTGAATATTTTGCTTTACTTTGGATCATGTTCTGCAAGGGAAAAACCAACCAAACAAAACGTGCCTTGTGACATGTCCTCACAGCTACTTCTGTAGCTCCTCAAACACTGGCCAGCATTTCATCACTCAAAGCTGGATGAAGATATCACAAGTGGGATTAATCTCTTCTGGCCTAAATGAGTTTTAACTCCATGCTTAGGCCAAGTCACAGTGAAAGAAGCCCCTCTAGGCCCAGAGCATAAATTCTTTATTTTCAGTGTGTATCATTGTGTGGATTTCTGGCAGTTGGATTCTACATCTTCATCTGAAGTTTCAAACTGCTACAGACTGAACCATACTGCCAAAGACATTTCTTTTCTTTGTCTTTCCAGTCTGGTGAGCTACCTTTTTTGGTTTGGGTTTTTTTTGGTGAGGCTGGGATCCTGTGCAGATGAATTGCAGGAGGTTTTTGGGTGAGGCTGGGATCCTGTGCAGATGAATTGCAGGAGGTTTTTTGGTGAGGCTGGGATCCTGTGCAGATGAATTGCAGGAAGTTTTTGGGTGAGGCTGAGATCCTGTGCCGGTGAATTGCAGGAGGTTTACTTGATGAAAAGTTACCACAAGAAAAGCGCTTGTAACTGAGTTCTTTGCCCCCGAAATAGAGATACATGTCAGAATGCGGATTTGTGGGGATACGAAGAAGTGGAGAGCTCACAGCTCCCACTGCACTGCTGCAATTCCCTGTGGGGCTCGATGGCTCCTTGCAGCTCTGTGGTACCTGCCGAGCTCAGGTGTGGCCCCATTGTCAACCAAAATGTAATGGGCTGTTGAAATATTACATAATAATTACTTATATAAAAAGATTACGGTCTCACATATAAGCTTGGGAAGTACATTCAAAAACATTTCATGCAGTGGTCTCCAAAACAGTCTTGAGGAATATGAATCCCAGATTTCTTGCCAAGGCAGAGCATTGCAATAACAGGTCCACTGAGCTGTTGATGAACTATGCTGAGGGATCTGCCTGAGTACTAAGTGTTTGACTGAGGCTGCAGAAAAGCACCTGCTTTCTTTGCTGTCTCCTGGAATATTTTACTATTTAAGTCTGTATGGCTCTTTTCCTGGAGGAGAGGAGAGAGAAGGTTGAGGAAGTTTTTAAACCTGTGGCTTCTTTAATTCTGGATTTCAATTTGCTTTAGGTATTTTAACACCTTCTGTAATACTTAAATGTCTACATCTTTCCCCTGAAGTTACATACCGTTGGTAATATGGCTCTTTGCTAACTGCTTTCAGAAATCTCTTCTGTGTAAAGAAAAAGCACCTTCAAATGCATCTCTGACATCTCAGACTTACTCCATCCAACATTCTGCATCTCCTGATGTGGTGATGACGTGCTGATTGCCTTTTTGGACTCAGAGCTGTGCAGCTCTTCCCAGCCCTGCCTTTCCCAGTCATTAGTACTTAGCACGCTGGACTTTGCAGGCCTGTGCTGTGTAATCTGCACCTTCCTCTGCTGAGGTTTCCCCCTGTTTGCTGATCGCTTTGTTCCTGTGTTTGGTGCTGCATCTCTTGAGTCCTTCCCAGGCTTTCAGTCAGTCCCCAGTGTAGCTGCTGGGCTGGCTGTCGGACCATGCAGATGCACCCTGAAAGTCGTCTTAGCCTTCTGAGAGCCACCTGCTTCAAAAGACTCTTCTTCCTAATTTCACTGCATTTTCTTGGTTTCAGTCCTTGCTTTTAGTGCCACATTCTCTCCCCTCCATCCCTATTTCTCTGGAACAACTGCTGATCCCATTTCCTGGAAAAAGTATCCATCATTCCCATTTGACAAATGCTTCCTCTTTTTTTTGTTTGGTACAGTAAATTTGTACCTATTTTCCAATCAGATAAGTTTTGTCTTTCCCAATAGCAGACAGCAAGCCTCATATCCTCTAATTTTCCTTGTTCAAGACCCCTGTTGGAGCAACCCATTCTGCAGCAAATTAAATTATCCTCCACAGTCTGTTTAGACATAGTTAATGTGCATCACTTGAGTTTTCTCAGACAGCAGGGGGTTCTCAGGCCACAAAGTAAAATCCTCCATCTAGTCTGTAATAAATCAAGTTAATTTAACACCTCAGACCTACAAAACCTGAATTTCCTGCTCCACTTCTAGGAGAAAAGCTCACAAGAGAGCAGGTTAAGTAGCCTCTTCCCTGCAGGAAAACCGCTGCAAACACAACCCCCAAAGAGGTGGGGGCTGTTCGACAGAGGAACAGCCACATTCCCTGTCTCAACCCTGCTGCGACTTGCCTTAGACAGACACAAGTGTTCCTCATAGTTGAGCTGCAGGTTCTGTGTGATTTGATGATTTTGGACATCCTCTTCTTTTTCTCAAAGCAGTCTCCTAGGTAGTCTTGAAAACGGGAGTTTTGTTTGCTCATTTTTAATGATGAGGTAAGGCAAAAGACTCGTTTTTCATGATTGCACCCAAGATTAAATTCCTTGGGGAATTACAGATTTTCAGACACGTTCAACATTTTATATTTAGAATTGATACCAAAAAGAATTATCATTTTCTTTGTTCCTTTTAATTCTCTGCAGATAAAATTTACATGGCAACCTGCTAAGGAGGCTGACAAAAAAGGGAGAGGTCTCGATGAGGTGAACAAGGCGTTACGTGAACAACTCCTATTATTAATAATGGGAGCTGTGTTCCTTTTCCCGATGTACTCTGTTGAAAATTGTATCCCTGAAGAAGTTGACAACAAATATGCTTTCCCTGTTTAAGTTGCAAAGCACAGTAACATCAAGGTCACTTGCTCCATTTGACGGAAGAAAAAAAGCACTGTATAAAATATGGATAGAATGTCAATCAAAACCGGGTGTGTAGTATACACTATGGTAATGTGAGTCATATTGCTTTTTTATTTTTAAACACAACTAGATATGGTAGTTTGGCAGCAGTGTTTTCACAAAGACAGCGCCTTCAAACTCTTTCTTAGCAAGAGTGGAAATCCTGCCAGGTGAAAAAAAAAAACGTTATTGAAAACCTTTCTTCCTTATAGGCCCATTTTGACAGGAAATCTTTGAGAGACAGCAGCAATGAAGTGCCCAGAGATTTCATCTGTCTTCTTTTGCTTCAGGAAATGCTGAGCACAGGCTCCCCTATTAGGCAAAATACACGAAATACCAAATCCCCTTAACAATCATCTTCAGTCTGCTCTGAGGTTGACAGCTTTCTGTGTCCTAGTCTGTCAAACAGGGCCTGTTACTGAGACTCGTATTGCTGGGACCAATGGGAAAGTTTTCCACAGTACTTTGAGGGGAAAAACCATATTGTCACTGCCTTCAAGTTATCTCCTCCAATCAGTTTTGTAGGGACTTAATCAGAATAAAATATACCTGACTAGAAATACACCACTTCACAGTGATTTTTCTTCTGCTCCATAGTGCTGACATAAAGATTCAGTTTGAAGGCATTGTCTGTCATTCTGTGTGATTCGGTAAAATTCGGCAAATTTTAGCTGCTGCATTATAACATCCAATAGTATTTGTTGTTTGTTTTTGACATATGCCCAATTTAAAATTTAAATAATGTTTCAAGAATGAAAATGACAGCTTGCAGTAATTCTGCAGGTGTCCAAGCAGATGTACTTCCAAATATAATTAGACAAAATATGTACAGATTGCAGGAAATGTGAAAAAGTTGACATCAAATTTTCATGAGTAGCCTCTGTCTACATTGGGCCTTTTTTGCTAGTTTTAAACTATTAGTTGTTTAGAAACTT
This sequence comes from Oxyruncus cristatus, assembly GCA_013399855.1. Taxonomy (NCBI): domain Eukaryota; kingdom Metazoa; phylum Chordata; class Aves; order Passeriformes; family Cotingidae; genus Oxyruncus; species Oxyruncus cristatus. The sequence continues at coordinate 662,855 of VXAY01006446.1, forward strand.
TCATACACTTACAGAACAATGAATGCACATGAAATGTAAACCAGTTTAAGCAAAAAAAGCCAGTCTTGTATTTGAACATGGAGTAAGAAAAAAGAAGACGTTGAAGTGTTTTAAACTGGTATAGTCTTAAGGAGTTTCCTTGAGGAATTTTGTCAACCGGGCAAGTAACAGAGAGGGGTGTGTGAGAAGTATTACAAAATATGGATTCTTCCCTCAAGCTGTTATGGAGCAAAGTTATCCCACTGTTTTGCTAGTTGCTTTCATGATTCATACTAGGGGAAGAGAAAACAGAAGGGGAAATGGAATATGCTTATTTATTGCTGGTAGGGTATCTGCATTTCCCTGAGTGCAGAGGTAAAAATTGGAGAGAAAGCTGATTTTTGAAGTTTTGCCTGCTTGAATTGGGGTTTGTGTGTGTCTTCACTGCCTCCCGAGGAAATGCGTTCCAGGGGTACCCTTAGATATTAAACATTCTGCCCCTCTTTTCGTCTGATGCTTCACTTCAGAGTCAGCACAACAAAAGCTGACTGGAAAACTGCTGAGTGACTTAGTAAAGGCAGAAAACAAGTACACTAAAAATAGTACAAAAGGTCTCTCTCCTAATTCTCTTCTATTATTTCAGGGGTTAAGTGGTTATTGAATCGATTAAACAAGTAATCCTAAATATAAGGACTGGAAAGTAGGATTCTCGTTCATCCCTTGAATATAACCACTTGTATAACCTGTTTGAATTTAAAATCTTGCTCTTTCCATTCTTCATCTACAGCCCAAATAATCTCAGTTTCTTCTCTCAGTACAGTGATGCAGCTTTATCAAAAGATGTTGCTGATGCCTTGTTGTCTAGCAGCCTATGGCATAATGTATGTCACTTGGGAAATAGAAGGTGTGATCCTGAATATGCTAAAGCAGAAGAAAGAATTGAACCTGGATTTCCAATTTTCTGGGAAAGAACTTTTATCACAAACTATCATACAAGGCAGTAGGCAGACTTGCTTCTTACAGGAGTTTTTTAAAAAGAAAATTGTGCTCACACCACTTGTCTCCTTATGAAGAACGTAAAGAATTTTAACAACTAATCAAGGAACACGGGGTTATGTCAAAAACCCCACCCACGCCATGTATTCCTGTCCCTCTGCCATGGCAGCAGCTGCTCAAGAGCCAAAGCGAGTCTGCTGTGCTCCAGGCGAGCAGAGACGTGCCTAATCAGCACGACAGGGGGGATGAGATCTGTTCTTCAGCTTCTTCCCCTAGGCCTGATTCCCACTCAGCTGAAGGAGATGAGAACTTTGCTATTGCGTGGGGAGGTCACTGGAGCACACACGTGGCACAGAAACAGGCTGGGATGAGGAAAGATGTGGCGACTGCAGCATTGCAGATCCTGCTGGTCATTCACGGGAGAGCACTGTTTATTCTGCTTTATCTTTCTTTTCCTTCCTTACTTGGATTAGTAGTAGTAAAGATTTGTTGGTCATTTTGGCCATCCTCCAGCCTATTTCCTACAGCAGTTCCCTCTGAGTTTTTCCAAGTTTCTGTTGTCTTCAGCTGTGGGACATCTGACATAGTGCTCTGGCAAAGGATTCCACCGTTTCATCAGCCCCAGCTTCAGCACTGGGTTTTGGCACTGGGTTTGGGAGAGGGGTTTTTTGAATTTTGCTGAAGTCTCAAAAACAGGAACAATTCATCTTCCTACATTTGTCACTAATAGTATGTGAATTCTTTGTTAATCTTCCAGGGATCTTTTTAATAAGTTCTGATTTGTTTGACTTTAATCTGGTAACAAAACTGAGTGTAAAACTGTCACTAAAGGCAGTATTTCTCTCCTTAGTTCTTCCTGCTTCTCAGTGGAGCAAACTGCCATCCAAATTGTTCTGTGGAGGAAGTTTCCTGTTTCCTCTTTGTTTAAGTATACAAAGTAAAATGGTATAGAAAACTTTAAATGTAAAACTTCACATTCTCTTCCACCACAGTGTATTTGTTTGTGTAAGAGTCTTGGCTTGAGTATTTTCATTATTACTTTGTGCTCTTTTTATCTCTTTCCATGTGAATTATGATTTGCTTTTCTCCAGTCAATTAGTTTTCAAGGAAACCCTTTAATGTGGCATGTTTATATGTGTTTCCATTGTATCTTCTATTTTATTTACACATTTTAGATCAAATGTTTTAATTAACCTAAAAAGAATTACAGTGTATCTATACTGATGCAGACTGCACATTGCAAAACCAGTATTTGTTCTTCCTTTTTCATGGTGCCCTGGGAGGAGATGGATCATTTTTTGCCACCGTAGAAAAAAATGTGGGAAAGGTTTCAAACAGTGGAAAAGCTAAACAAAGGTTTGGGGGCAGTTGGACATCTCCCTCCTCCCTCTCCACTTCCCAGAGATATGTCTGTGACGCTTTGAAACTGTAAAGATGAGAAACAAATCTTATGGCAGATGCTATCATTCCTAGTTGAGCTGAGTCTTTTTCAGCCCACTAACTTAAACGGTTTTTGGATTAGGCCCTAAAGAAAAGGATGTCATCTCTGAGATGTGAAACGGTTCTTCAGAACGTCCAAGGATAAGGATTGCAAACAGAATTGATTTCATACACAATCTTTCTTTTCTCATTACAATGGATTTATCTAAACTGTCAGAAAATGTCAGATCTTCTCTTTGTGCCCCACAGGACTCATTTTTTAGCAGGTTATTCCTTTTTTTTACACTTTCTCCTTGCCGCAGCGCCTAGTGTTTTGGCTAAAATTTTAGGTATTTTCACTAATATCTTTGACCTCTGCAAACACCAGCTGTCTTCTCATTGTTTTCAAATAATACACTACTTACAGAAAACTTTTCCCTGTTCTGAAGTAGACTCTCAAGTGCACGTTAAAGGGACGCTTTCCCTCTAATCCTCGACAATTCTAGCAGATGAAATATTCCATCAGTTTGACCTGATATCCAGGTAAGCAGAGTTTAAAGATGCCGACTGTTCCTTGCTTGTGTTAAAAGGAATGTGGTGCCCCAGGAGGACTCTGAGCACTGCCATTATTCATTGCCCTGCAGACTCCTCTGCAAACAGCAGTGGGAACCTTCGTCACTGCTCACTCTACACTTCTTCCTACCCTACACCCCTCTTGCCACAGCACACAGGGTGTCCTTGTTGCAGAACCCTAGATGATGAAATGCTTTTTGAAATCTCTGCTGAAATACTGCTGATGGTGCAGCATCAGCTGTGAAGTGGGTGAGTGTGGCTTGAAAAAGCAGAAGACTTCAGTCAGTGGTGTGCATACATCAGTGCTTTCTGTGCAGAAGCAGCTGACAGCAGGATAATCCAGGAGGATAATGCAGGTGCAAAAATAGGAGAAAGAGTCAGTCCAGAGAGAATCTCCCTCTACTTCTCAATTTTATAAAAAATTATTCAGGTTCTCTGGGGCTTTGAAGATGAAAATGCTGCCTTGTTTGCTAGGGAGAGATGAGACCTTCCTGCTGATGATTAAAAGTTAGAGCAGAAGAATATTAAATGAATGGATACATGCAGAAAGAATCGATAAGATTTTCAGTTCTCTATTGATGGCTGCCAAAGAAAGAATGAAACTACACTGTGAAACAATAGTGCTTTAATCCAAATAGTAATTCGTGTTTTTCTTGAAATGAGAAATTCTGCCAGGAAATTGTTAAACTTGCTTTTCATATTCACAGGAAAAAAAGTAATCATTTGGGAAAAATTTGCTGACTTTTTGATGTTTTTACTTTCTCCAATAACTTAGTGTTAAAAACAGTATGTAACAAAGAAATACTGACATTTCCATCTCCACTTGGGTTCTCCCATCCCGGTGCAAGTTCTTTTATTTCACTTTTTCTACTTCTTCAGTTCACTTAATATAAGACCTGATTAGCTACCTCCAAAAGTTTTGCCACTGATTTCAGTGAGACATTTCTGTTACTTATGGGTTGGTGGGTCTGTGTCTCCTGCCTAATTTGCCTTGCTTTGGAGGCAGGCCCACTGGCATCTAGAATCATCAAGACTTTTTTCCTTCTGCTGCATTTTGTAGCTGGTACCTTTTGTCTCTTTGGTGCTGAAGCTGGGGATTTACGGCCATTGTCGTTTGTACCCTCCACTGCTGCTCTTCACTGTTTAACCCGTGGGAACCAACGAACTCATGGTCAAAGCGTCAGCTGCTTCTTAATTAAAATAGGCTTTCAAAGCCATCAGATAACATTAAATATCAGGGGTTTAGTATCAGATATTTTAGTATATTAATATATTAAGATTGTTAGTTCGGCACTGAAAGAAAGAGTGGCAGGATTTCTCATTCTTACGGGACAGCTCCCAGATGGGATAGTCACCCATAAGAAAAGAAGCATAGCTCTGCTAAATAAATAGCCTTTAGCTGCATATCAGTCTGGCATTTCAGCAGCTCGGGGCACAGGTGGATGCAGTGTAGAAAGGCTCTCTTCCCAGCACTGTCTTCAGTACCATTCCCAAGTTTTTGTGACTGTTAATCTTGTGCTTGGTGACAGCTGAAACTTGTAACCTGAAGAGAAACAAGCTCTGAGCCTGCCTTTGGAATAGAAGCTCTTAGAATGAGGTATTGCCAACTAGGAACTTGCCCTCAGTAAATCTTTATTCTCATTTTTCTACCAAATATTATTATTTTTCTTTTCTGGTGTACAATTGAAAAAATCTTTGTGAGACCCTAAAACGCAGACACTCTAGAAGGTTACAGGAGTATAAAAGAGGAGAGTTGAGATAAACATGCAGTGTACAGGGACTGTCAGTCTGATGGAGCTCAAAGATCTCATGAAACCGTCATGTTTGCTTGAACCTGCGATAGAGCTTTGGAATCAGAGGTAAACTCCGGGATGTGAAATATTTATCAGTCAACTGCACAACAAAGTGTGATAATAGTTTTCACTTTCTCTTCTCTATGATTCATAATTCTTTGAAAATTCCCTGAGGAAAAAAATGAATTAGCTTAAATGTGAATGTTTCTGTTTACTGTCTTCTGATTGTGTCTTCATGCTAAATGCCACCACTGCTCTGTGGCAAATTCTGGAGTCCATTCTCTTGGGGTTAGCTCAGGCTTTTTGTGAGGGACAGAGCATATGAAACCCAGATAACTGTAGGTTAGGCAAGTACAATAGTATATTTTGTTTTCATATCTAGGGAAGAAGTAGGAAACATATCAAAAGCCTCAAACCCAATATCTTTATCCTGTACAGAAATAATTTTTCTTTTCCTGGTAGAGAGTTCACTGGAATACTGCCATTTTAATTAGGTTTTGTTAAATGAGAAAGGAAAAGACAAGAATTGCAATCTGCTGTTGAGATAGAGACTTGTCGGTATCATTAAAGAATGCTGTAATAGTCATCTTATACAAATTATGCAATGACAAAATACATAAAGAGATGCAGGACACTTTGAATAAGTAAAATTAAAGGTGATTAATCTGGGTATAGAGGTGAAAAACATCACTGCAGTCAGAACTTTCACTTTTATAGGTTTATATGGCCTTATAGCTATAAAAGAATATTAGAGTCATAACCAGTACCGCAATCCCATGGAGAAGTGCAGCCAAAATCAGACCTCCTTCACAAACTGTGGTGGGTTGATCTTGTCTGGCAACCAGACACCCAGCCAGCCACTGTGACTGCCTCTGCTCCCCAGGATGGAGATGATGGCAAAGCTGGTGTGACCAGGGCTGCAGAGGCAAACCCACCCCCATGGTGCCTTCCGGGCTGCAGGGCAGCCTGGGCTCCCCCCATCCTCTGCCTGGGCTGCTCCCAGGGCTGGCTCACGCTTTCCCCTCTCTCTCCTGCAGTGCTTTGCCCTTTCTCACACCCGTTCCCGGCCGTGCCCTCAGCCCTGTGCTGTACTGGGGGTGTTGTGGGACCGGCGCTGTGAGGATGCAGCCCCGCCGTCCCCCCCTGGACCCAGACCCCCCATGCCCACACCAGGACAAAACCACACTTTATGACATCTTCAGAAAGCTCAAGGTAATTCTAAAACCTGTTTGGAGATGTTTTAAAACGTCCAACTTTACTTTCATAAGTAGTTTGCTTCCTTTTTACAAGTGAGCTAAGAGCATCTCTTTTAAATTTCCCAGATGCCTGGAGGAGTTCAAGCCAGCCTGTGCCTCTCACACTGCACGTGCTCTGGCCTGCCTTAGACCTGTATGGGTTGTGCTTTAAAAGGTGCAGTGTACTGGTGTTCAAACACTTAGATCTCAAAAGCTATTTTGAAGATAGCAATTTTTTTTCATTTCTGTATATTGATTTCTAGAAATTGAGACTGCTTTGAATAGAAGGGAGATTTGACTCCATTGCAGATCTTTACAAGTAATCTCTGAATCTGAAAAATACTACTGCTCTCTTCATTTTTAGGGGTTAAACCCAATAATATTCACACATCTTAGTTTTGCTTAAGCTGGTCATGTCATTGCCTCTTCCACCCTAAAGCTGCAGCTCAGTGTGGTGGCTGTTTGTGCTGGTGGCCGTAATTCCCTGTGTCCTGAGGCTGTGAGCTGGCTTAGCCCTTGCTCCCAGATGTTGCTGAGTGAGCTGCATTCCCTCGCCTATTCTGCCCAGGCTCAATTAATTCAAAGCTTGTAGGACACAAAATTCCCAGATGATTGGCTTTCTCCCTTCCTTTCTTTCCTGTATCGTTTGAAAACTGTTGTAACCTCATCTGTGACAAGCAGGACTGCAGTTCCCTGCTTTGTCCCAGATGGACAAGACTTTTATTAGTATCAACTTACCTGAAGGTCCTTAATATTGAGCTGTTTAGCTCACTGTGAAGCTGTAGTCCTGGATTCAAGTGCCTCCTTCAAGTGTGGCACGAAAGGGGTTTTATTCCAGATCTCCCAGGAACTGTCTGAAACATAATGTTTCAGAGTATAAAAAGAGGGACAGCAGGGTTGTTTTGGTTATTTTCTTTTGTTCCCTTCCCTTCTTCATATTTGTGAGGAGAAACTATCAACCTGTATGTCACTCACATAGTTATTACTGCACCTGGTAGGTTGAGTTAATGGCTTAATCCCTTGAGTAGGACCATACTCACTTTTCCATATTTGCTGTCATCTCATTTCAGAGCCTCTCTAAGGTTTGTAACACTGTTTCTAGGTTGTCTCTGATATTTTCTGGATTCTCAATCTGTTTTTATGCTTAGCTGTCAAGTTACCAACAATTTTTAGAGTTATGGTGGTTAAAGGAAAGACTGAATCTTTCTTGCAGACCTTTTAAGAAAAACTGAGCACAATTATTTGCTAGAGCGAAAGAATGATCAAACAGAAACTCATCAGTTAGATACTGACTGTGAAATGAGTACATCCTTAATCCATTTTTCTGGGCCAAGGGTGTGAATGTAGATGGAAAATTCTCCACATCCTCTGACTCAGAATCTGCTAGATCAATAAAAACTGCAAATGCGGAGTAGCTCTGCATTTTTAAATATAGGCAGAATTTCAGGTGAATTTAAGTTTCTAAAGTTTATGCATCTGGTTTCTACCAGATTCTAACATACACTGTTATCAATCAATGATCATGAAAACAAATGTAAGACTATTACTGTTTCATCATGTGTGTATATTCCAAGAGCTTTGTGTTTCAGGTTTTGGTGAGTAAGCTGTCTGTTTTCACACATGGTAGGTTCACTAAGGTCTTTCAATGTAGATCTGTTTCCGATTAAAGCAAAACAGTGTTGGTTGCTTTGGAAAACATTCTTGTTCAGAGTATTTAGTGAATGTGTGCGTCTTCCCCTTTATGAGGGGCTGTATAATGTCTATCAGGCAGGCTCAGAAAGTAGCATTATGTGTGGATTGCTGATTGTGCCTGGAATGCCACTGTAGAGGGACAGTGCAGATTTAATGTCCCTGGGAAAAGTGTACGTTTCATATCAGAGTAAATTACTATATAATTTCAAATACGAAATTGCCAGTGTTCCTGGAATTCCGTGAGCCCCACACATAGACACAGACTTCGGCTGTTGACACCAGCCATGCCAGGCGTGCAATCTGTGCTAGTGACCACTGCACCCGGGGCTGGTTTCCAGACTCAACCCCCTCCCACTGCCGTGATGCTGGCAAAGCGGGAGCTGGAGTTAGCATCCTTCCATTGTCATTCATTCTAAATCTCATGCACACAGAATGGAGGAGAAAACCAGAGGTAAGCCAATCTTGACAATATTTGTGATATAAATATGTAGTTTCCCTCCTGGGCGCTCTGAAAATAAGAAACTGAAATGCTCAACTGCTCTACTTGCAGTTGACTAAATCACACCTTATTTTTGATGGTGCTAAAGTCCCCAGATAAATGTAATATCAGGTTTTTTCATTACCAAAAAGAAGATATTGGGCAGTGAGTGTGTGTATTTAGTGCTTAATTAGTAAAGAAAATTCCGGAATTAGCTTCTAGGACACTTCCAAAGATGAGATAATGGTACCAATTAGAAAGTTCAATGTCTGTGCCTGAGTGTCACCTGGAACCACAGGTTAAATATTAGGTCTGTAATTCCAGCCAAAAGAACTAGTTTCTCAAGAAGAAGCAGAACAGCTCTGATCCTGTGGCACTTTGACTGCTTCTCTGAAGGCTCCATGAACTGCTCCCTGTAAGCAGATATTCCGTGTCCCTGCTTGGCATTACAAATAACATCTGCCCAATGTGTAGATGATGGTATGGAGTATTAAAGGCTAAGGATTAGGCATTCATTAAGTGATGAATCATATTCATTATGGTCTTCTTCTGTAGAACAACCCTTTCTGCTCCAAACCCAAATAATCTTTCTGATGAATAAACACAAAATGTCTCACTCAACTAATGCCCAACTTATTTCCATGGGAGTTCATTTGCTTTATTGTTCTGTCCCATGTTCTCCTCCCAGTCAGAACAGTTGTGGCCTGTATTCCTTGAAAGTTTACTAAACAGCATCAAGACATTTTTTATTTTTGTATTTGGCTTTTTTCTTGCAAAACATGCCAATCCAGTCCCCACAACCTGCTTTCGTTCCCACTCCTTTCCTGCTGTCGCTTTTGAAACAGACACAAGGAATTTTATTTATTCATTTGATTGATTGATTTGATTGACTGACCGAGACATTGATATGGCTGAAATGTTTGGTCTATCATAAATTTTTGCTTCCAAATAATAAATTCTTTGATATGGAGCTTTTAATAGACAGTCTAATACAGCATTATAGACTGAAGGACTGGCTATTATTTCAATTGGTGGCCTCTCTTATCTTTTCTTTTTGAACACAATGAATGACACAGTAAACATTCCTATTGAGTCACAGATTCGTGGCTGCAAAAATAAACAGAGAAGAGGAAGTGAATAAATCCTCAGCTAGTCTCTGCTTAATAGAAATGGGTCAGGAACCAAGCATTAGTAAAGCACATGCTGCAGGTGGCCAGGGCAGCACGTACTGTCATTTAGAGTAAGTCTCTTCTGCTGTAGATAAAATATCTGCAGGACCATCAGTAGATAATTTCCATAACTCTCTCAGAAGTATTGTTTGCATCTAAGAGTTGTATCAAATTCTTTAGGTTTCTTCTAGCATGGCAGGTACAAATATAGTAATTGGAAAGTTCTTGCAAAGGGAAAAGCTTGCTTGTAAAAGATTATTACTTAGCCAGGGCATTAAAACAACTTCAGATTTTAGTGTTTAAAAGTAATAAAATTTATTATTTTGCTTTTAATCTGATTTTTTTTTTATTATGAGTGGCTAAAAATTTTCAATTCTGTATAATTTAATGAGAAAAAAGTTTCCATCTGAACTGAGATATGCATGTCCTACAGTAGGAGGCACATAGAGACAAGAAAGGCCAAAAAAATCTGATTTTAAAGTATTAAAACCTCAATGTGTGTGTAGATTGTGGGCAGTGCAAAATAATTCACAAATGTTAGACGTCTCTTAGTTGTGTCTTCATTAAGCACCATTGTGTTGTTTTACGAGTTAACAGTGAGTATCACACATGAATTTTATTCTGTGTTGGGGGAACCAGAAGGGGGAGACTGGCCTGCCTGGGGAAGGGAGGTGTGTGTGCTGTGGAGACCGACTGCAGGGAGCAGCTGCAGGAGCTGCCTGCAGGACAGAGACCTCAGTGGAGGGCAGAGAAAGGGGGGCTGCAAGTTCAGAACTACAATTCTATTTTTCCCAAATTCAGCGGTGTTGACTGAGATTCTACTTTGGGACCAGCTCTAAGATAAAAGGGCTGTAATACAGTTTTGTAATACAAGACTAAGAAAAAGCAAGAATCTGCCTCTTCCTCATTAGCATTTAAAAGATCCCATGTCCCACGCTCCCTGTCTCCCATCCCTGCCCTATCTCCTGTCCCTTGGAGCCCCGGCTAAATGTGTGCTCTCACACTCCCACCACCCCAGCAGCAGCATCTCACTGCCTTGTTGTCTTCCTCCAGCCAAGGGAGCGAGCCTTGTGTTCCCTCCATTCCCTGCTGCCGTGCTTGGCAGGAGGGCCAAGCTTTGGAACAGGGATGAAGGAGGAGAGCTGAGCAATCCTCTGTCCCACAGCCAGGATGCTATGGGGTACTCTCTTTATTTTCTGCCTATGAGAATGATAGGTGACTGTACTTCGTTTTACTAATGTGGCTAATTTTTTTAAGGACGGGGTACTTGAGGTGAGAGGAACGGTGTCTCGTGATGGCAGGAAAATTGGCGCCTGCCGGCCAGGTTTGTTCTTGCTGTAAGATTTGCAGTGCTGCTCTGATGGGGATGAGTTCTCTCTCTCCCCTCGTTGAGATGAATGCTGTAGCAATTCCACAGTTTTTCACTGAGTGCCACTGTGCAGTTAGTGCTTCCATTTGCTTTGCTCTTTATTCTCCGCTTAATTTTGTTTATCTTTTTCCTTTTCTTTCATGTTTATTCTAGACAGTCCTAATATGGTTGCCCATAGTTAAGACTGCCTAATAGTTCCTATTACAAGATTTGGTTTGCAATTGCATGTAAATTTGTTAACATTTAAGAGTTCAGGCAGAAATGTTTCCCAGAGGCTTCTGTCTCAGGGTGCTGCTGACTGAGAGCTGCAGCTGACCCAACCTCAGGATCAGTGTCAGGGGAAGCAGGTTTGTAAGTGCTCCTGTGATTCACCTGAGAAGGTGTGGTGTCACCATGCTTTGGAGAAAACATGCAAAAACATTACTGTCTTTGTGTCAAAGAATATTTTTTTCATCCCCACAATTAGTATTCATTGGAACTAGACTTTGATAATCATTTCAGTAAATACGTGGATGTAGAGAATTTCGAGGCATTTAGCTGTTAATGCACTGGGTATTTCCCCTAGATTGTGGGTGCTCATCATCTTACAGATCATGCCCACAGACTGCACCTCCAGTGTGCCATTCCCCCTCTTGAGAACCCACACACAACCCAGGAATGAGGAGAATGAAGGCCTTGGAAGTAACTCCAATAGAGTTTTTTCTAATTTTAAGGGCGTATTTAACTTTTCAAGTTTCTTCCTCTTTTCAAATGTTTTTGCATTTGGGTACATAAAAGGAATAAGGTAAACCAAGCCCTGAATTTGAGTACTGAATTTGCAGGCAGTGGTTTTCATTGCAAAATGTCTACAGAAAATCTGTTTGTGTATACATGACCCTGTTCCCTGGCAAGCAGAACACACATTCAGATTTTGCTCATAGCGTTTTCTTTGACTCACCTTGGACTGAAAGAACCTGATCTCTGCCGTCCTTCAAACTGAGCCAGGCAGGTTCTGGGATCTCAGTTCCTGTAGGTCCTGGATCAGCTGTTGGGATTGTGCATTTTGTGTGTGTGGCAGCACAGACACTGTTTGAGATGAAGGACTTGAACTGATGACTCTGTGCTAATCTGACAGATGGGATCAAAATATTTGCTTTAAATGTTCTTTATAGACATAGCTTTGTGGAGAATTGTATTTGTTTGCTCGTTGTCGTTGCAACTTTGAACCTTCAGAGAAAGATGTGTGAGCTGAGAAAGATGAGATCTTGTTTTGCTCGTGTGGTTCCATTTTTTGTGTTAAATGATTTCATATGGGGAAATAAGCTTTTTTCTTAGCAGTGACTGATCTTGATTTTGCATATTCATTTCACATCTTGAGGATGATGGAGACCACATTTGCGTTCCGGTATTCTCTGAAACAAAGTAATTTATTTTTGTTAGGAAAGATTTGACTTTTCTGTCTGCACTGCTGAAGCTGACTGAGGACATCCCATATCCTTTAATTCTGAGGCAAAACTCACAGTGACTTAAATAGCAAATGCACAGAGCACACATTTACTTTTACATGATATATCGCTCCACTGAGTTTACTGACGATTTGCATCAGATCCCTGCTCTGCCCTGTCTCCTACTGCAGTTTTTATTACGATACTGTAGAATATTTAACTGTGCACTGGGGTCTAATGTCACTGCAAAGACTACCATTGACTTCAGAGGGATTTGGAATCAGGTCATGAAGAATAGGTGGCGTTTTTATGGTGCAGGAGTGTGCCACAGACTAAACACATTTTTCACTCTAGTGAGTCTTGAGGAAAATTTTAAATAGGGGTTGTGCTCTGGAGGGGAACTGCATTTGGACCGTAATAGGACAGTCACTAACCACCGTGTACGTTTCAAAGATATCACTAACTTAAGTGTAATTATAGCCAAAATAATTTACTGTGTACAGTCTTGCTCAAAAGCATGTCTTTGAAACATTCATTCTGAATACTTAGAAGTATTTTAGCTGCTAAAGCTTCCATATAGATTCCCTTTTTCATGTTTTATTGCACATACCATAAAAGATCTACTGTTGCTCGTGTTTATGTACAAGTGTAGCCACTAACCTTGCCCCACTTTCATAGATTTGTTCGTCTCATGAGACACTTTGCATGCTGTAAACTGAAAAAAGATACACAATTAAAACTTGTTAAAGATAATTAAACTGAAGTGGAGGGAAAAAAAAACCTGCCTCGCTGCTTTGTTCATAATAATAGTCTCTGAACTATAATTAAATTCTTCCTTCCAATAATTGTATACATACAAAGGAATTTTCCAGATAGCAAAACAATACAATGATTAAAAATGATTAAGAAGCTGATTCCAAAAGCAAAGATGAGCCAGGGAGGGTTGGAAAGATTTTAGGTGCCTCTAAATATACTGTACCAGCTGGGTACCAGATGGTGTTTGGCTACTTGCACCCACTAGCTGAAAATATCAGAGGAGCAGCTACACTATTGCCAGAATCAGTTCCCCTCCCTTAAATAAAAGTGGCACTCTTGGGAACGACTTGGCAGTGCAGAAAAATTTCCTGACAATGAGATCTATTAGATTGTGAAATAGTCTCCCGAAGGCAGCAGTAGATGCCAAATTGCTTGGCATGTTAGAGAGGCTGGACTAAAGCTAAAAAAATACTACAGAGATGTGTTATTCTACTGAGGTGGGGACTTACTCTGCTATGAACTTGGAATTAGGGGATGCTTGTTTCGATGGAGCATCTAGTAAATCCATGTTGACTGAAGATAATTTTTGTCTGACTTGTCTCCAATCAAAAAATCAATCAGTCATTTCATGGATATAGTTGGCTTCATGATCTTGGTAGTTGTATGCTGGTTTAAAAGTTACTTTGTACTAGAGTAGCATGCATGCTTTCCTTCCAAAATGTTGTTAAGGCGTCTTGCAGAAACAATAAGCATCACCAGTATGTTATACAAGACGTGCAGACATCATCAGCTTTTGTGGATAATGAAAAAACTCTTGTAATTTGTTCCTCTTATCTGTGATCAAAGGATGATTAGTAAGAAAGAAAAGATAATTAAAAAGAAATTAACTTAACATCAAACTCCTATTCCTGTTGGCTGTTTGAGAATCAAGCCAGAAATAGGAATCACATTGCTGTATGTAGCAGTTTGCTTGCAAGAAATCATCTCCAAATTGTTGGAAGTGTGATTACATTAATTGTGTCCAAAATGAAAGGTTAAAGAAATCAGTAGAAGCATTGTAATATGGAATACAAAAATGGGAATGATCTGATTAAGTAATGAAGGTTCCACCCAGTGGGGATGTTGCTGGAACTTGTTTGCTATTCCAGACTAGCTGAATCAGTATGTCCAAGGAAAAAGTAGCAGGGAAAAAAAGTAAAATATTTTTCTTTTCTGTTTTTTTTTTATTTATTTATTCATTTAAATGAATAAAACCCCCTGGGGACCTAGAGCCTCCAGTGTCATTTGAAAGTATCATTTTCGATTTGAGCCCCAGCTGTGGACTCTTTTGTCTTTGAACTAAATGCAGCTGGGGCTGAAAGCGCCCTTGGCAGAGAAAAACCAGTTGTTTTCTGAGGCTAGGCTTTGATTTCGCATCTTTTCTCACTGCCACTACAGACTAATTTTTGCTTGTAAGTAGAATTTAAGTCTGGTGTTTAATACCATAGATCTGCCTGTGCTGACTGGCATCCATGCAGGCTGCACAGAAAGGTATAGCCTTCTCCATAGTCTCTCCTACCTTTTGAAATCTTTGAAGTATCCCAACAGGAGATCTTCTAAGTATAAGAAAATCTGGAATTTTAAAAATTCAGTCAGCTTACAGTCCAGTGTTGGCTTGTAATGATGGTCAGAAGTCAGTAGAAGCACAGTGGAGTCCTTTCCAAGTGTGTTGGTACTCCTTCTCAGTGCTTGCTCCTCAGTCTCATTTAGTTGAGAGGCAGCAGGACAAAATCACAAGACAGCTCAAGTCTGTGTTTAGATATTCATTTCTGTCAGACATGTGATTTTGTGGAAAGATTGCTTAAACCCCAGAAGCACACTGCTGCTTTGTTGTTGTTGGGCATTTGCCAAGCAGCACTTGCTGGAAGAGCACTGCTCAGGACAGTTTGCACGTGTTGTAAGGGTCTGCTGTGCTTCAGATATTTCTGTGCTCATGTTTAAGCTCTATGAACAGGACAGAGTGAATGTTGATGATCAAAAATACTGTTCATCCAGTGTCTTCCTAACTTTCCCCAAGGACAGATTGTGGAGGGGTATCAGAAATGAATAGATCACTGAGTTTGTTTTGAAGTGTTAACTGGGTTCTGCTACTGGCATTCCAGTGCTGCTACTTACTGAAAATACTACATGAAGTTTTAGTAGGAGACTGTGAAAGCAATGCAGCATAAAAATAAACATTCAGCCACGCTCGGGTCCTGGTCCCTCAGTAACCTTACGGAGCAATGCAGAGAACAAAACCCAAAGGCAGATCCTGACCAGCAGAGACTCTTTCTTTGTCTGTGGAGGATGCCAGCGTACTAAGCTGACACAGAGTCCCTTCTCCTCAAAATCAGCATGATAGAAGTACTGCTCTTGTTCTGCAGTCCTGGCTTTGGAATGGCCCTGAGGGTCCCAGTAAAACAAAGAACACAACTTAGGGTATCCTTGAAGATATTCTGGCCAAAAATGCTTTTTGCATTCCCATGATTAAAAAGCTGAGAAAAATGGCATCCAAAATAATTTTGCATTTCACCCTTTATGTAGATTAGTGTATATTTTCTGTAAAATCCCATGAACATACAGGTATGTACAGACAGACCCTGTAGTGTGAGCCCAGAAGTGGATACCTCGTATTGTTGCTGTGCGAGAACTGTGTGTACACTTAGGCACAGAGCATTTGAAAATGCACCTGCCTTTGTTTTCTTGTTCCTCAAAGTGGGACTGTCCTCTCATGTTACACGGATCAGAAGGAAAAAAAGCTGCTTTGCTATACCTCTGCTGACTTCTGTAAAGACTGAACTCGACAGTTGGCTTTGGTCAAGGTAAGCCAGAGAAGGTGTCCTTCACTATTCCACTTCACAGACCTTCAAAATATTTGTTATTTGAAAGGAGTACACTGAGTCTGTATGTCCCAGTTTGCTTCCTGAAGAACTGCAGTGAAACAGAACTTTTTTGAGTTTATTTTTTTATTTCTACTTTTTTGCTACCTGAGATAATTCATTAGCTTTTTAACATATACATAACATATACTATTGATCATCATCTTAGAGATGATCAAGTAACAGTGGAATATTTGGCATAAGACTGAAATAATCCTATGTAGGTTTCTAAAAAAAGGGTTTTAACTCTCTCTTTAGCCTAATCTAGTGATCTGTAAACTGCTAAGCATCCAATAATTTCAATTTGGCAGCACTGTAAAATAATTTTTTTTCATGTAGCAAACACATGCAACATGCATGAACAAGTGAAGATCTTGGAGCTCATGAAAAAGAGCTGACCCATCTCGATGAATATATTTTCTTTGTTGTGCTTGTGTGTACTGCACATCCTTTTGGAACACAGTCCCAAATCGTAGTGATGTCCCAAATCACAGGATTAATGTGTCTATGGACAGACCTCTTATGCCTCTAGAATGAAGTACTCCTTGCTAATTTCTCTTCAAGACACCAGCTTAATTGCATTTTAAACAAATGGGCTGCTTTGCTGGCCAACTTTTAAATGAGATAACAGCAATGTTCACTCTCCAGCAGTGATGAGTGCCTTGCAGTAGATTCAAAACTCTGTTCAATAACAGGTTTAATCTCACACCAGCAGATTTACTGCAGAATAAACTGCCACTGAGCTCATAATTAGTAAAACAAAAAACCCAACCTACTAAATATTATTTTCCAAAGCAGCAGGCTATGTTTTAGTGGAAATTTTTAGTCCTTTTCTTTGTATGTTTTATTGATTTTATGTATGATATTGGGAATTCATGCTATGATTTAAGATAATGGTCTTTATCGATCACTTAAGCAGTTGTTTAGCTACATAGTAACAAAATGATGCTCCCATTCACGGAATATGTGATACTGACAGCGGGGAGACCACAGTGCTTCCCTTCTTAATGTTTATTTCTTTTTTCCAAAAGCATATTCGCTGCTGGAAAACAGCAACTGCAAACATTTGTGCTTTAGAAACAATCTTCCCATAATTTTCTTTGTTGCAGCTATTAGTAGCCAATTGTGATTCAGTGATACCCAGCTCAACAAACAGATGTTCCAAAGTATATTCTCTGTAGCATGAAAACAAATATTAATGAGGTAATTAGAACTGTTGAAGAAAAGAAAATGGTGAATATCTAATTTCTGATGTTTGAAGTCATGTCCTTTAGTGTTTTCTTGTATTTAGTGACAAAGTGAAGTTTTAGTGTCCAAGTGCTAAATAGCAGAGGGCAAATTTTTCAAAAAAAAAATTCATCCTCAGTTCAGGTTTCTGTGTGCACAGTTTGTGGTCAGGAAGAAGAAAGCTGGAGAGTGTAATTGAAAAATTTTTCCTCCATAATTAAGCGAACAAACAAACAGACAAAAGACCACAAGTGACACAAAGCAGTTGGGAGGGCAGGGAATGAAGTCCTGCATACAATATGCTTTCTTCTTTTCAGTGGGTTGTACATGTGGTCATTGGTTCTACCTATGAAAGAGGTAGGGGTTTTTTAGGAAATCTGCATAATTAGTCCACCATCTAAACTACAGGCTGACAATTTCTATTTCACATATATGTTGTATGTGTACTAGATACAAGTGATGATCCATCTAATTAATTTCAAAGATTATTTAAAAAATTACAGAAGGCACAACACGTTCTATAAAACCACCTTCGCAGCAGATCATTTTTCCCTGGTTAGGATATTACAGACCAAAGTAGTAAAAGGCTAAATGTAGTGCATTGCTTTTACAGCAGAGATAATCTCTTCCAATAGGGCTGGGATATTGCAGCCATTGTGGTGCAATGTACATTAAGCACAGCAGTTGTGTTAAGGAGCAGAGTCTGGTTGGCTGTGCTAAAACAAGTACAGAACGATTTCTTTGGTTGCTTCCACGTTCTGAAGCAGGTGTGCTGCGGGGGGGTCAGAGCTGCCCTGGGGCTCTCACTGTGTGTGCCAGGCCAGCCCAAGTTTCCTTCCAAAGGACACCAGGGTGCCCATGACACACCCAGCTCACTGGGCAGCTGGGGATCCGTGCTAAGGGAACTGCACAAATGGACTTGTCCCACTTTAGGCACAGGCAGTGAAATCTCTCACCCCAGAGCCACCCACCGGATCAGTTGTTTGCTTTGCGGGGTTTGTAGAAGTCTATTATTCCTTTAGTAAGTTAGGATAGGTATTGTGTAAAGCTACCAAAAATCCTGCCACCTCATTCTCTCAGCAACACTTTTCATGTTTCTATATGTGCAAGTTTTTATAATCAAATGTGAGGGTACCAGAGGTATCATAAACAAATAGGAAGCATTCTGTCAAAATCCTTCACAAAGACCTGGTCTTTGCCCCCTTGTTTGTCAAACCCTGTAAAAGCAATGATCAGTAATAGCAGAAGGTTGTCACGGCATTAGTGTCTCTTGATATAAAAAAATATGATGATTTTTTTGAAAGGAGTCTGCTCTTAGATATATGAGACAGTGTGATTAGCCCTCTTTGTCTGAACATCCTCCCTGCAGCTGTAGATCTGCTAATGTACTGTAAGTGCTTTCATTAATTCTTGTGCTTCCAGCTTCCTGATTGTTTGAACAGTGGCGTTGACTTCCTTATTCTGAAAAAATAGAAATATTTTTGGTCTTGTTTTCTGTTTTCCTCTCTTGGCCAAACACGAATACACTTTTCTAAAGAAGTATTTGTAGTGCAGAAATGAGAGATGAAGTGGAGATGAAGTGGAGTGGAGATGAAATTAATTTTACTGAAGGGGTTTACTAAAAAGTCTGAAGAGCGTTTAGTGTCCTTCCATTCTGAATAGCACTCCAAATTTTCATACCGTATCTTTTTTTGTCTTCTAGTCAAAGCACAGACTATACATCATAATGGAAGAATGCCCATTAACATACCTGGGTGTAGAACACACCGCCTCAGTATTTCATCAAAGTCTATCAAAAATGTATAATGTAAGATTTAGGTTTTAATCTCATTAACAGCCTGGATTTTGGTCTTTTATATAGGTACGTCAGGAAAGAGATCAATTATTTCCACTGAAATACTGAATTCAGATGTATTTATATTGTTCTTTATTTGATTCTGTGCTCCTCTAATGATAGCTCTACAGCAGAACGATTCCTGCCAGTCAGGTAATCAGGACAAGAGGCAAGGACTCAGGAAATCTGGGCTTATTGCTTGGCTCCAGGCCAGGCCTCCTTGATGCCTATAATATTTTTATGCATCTGTAAAATAGAGGTTTCTCTGCCTGTGGGTTGTGAGGGTAGACTTTTCACTGATGGAGAGTCACAAAAAGTCTGTGGAAGTGATGATCATACTATCTAGATATCCTTACTGATAATGTTCAATATGGTCTTTTTTATAATATTTGTCAGTGCTGATCTTTTGTAGCAGATCTAGTATAATGTACCTAAAGGATATTCAGACTTCTGCATTCTCCAACTGGGAAAATTACCTGGTTTAGAATTGATTGATCATTGCTCTTGTCAATGGAATGTATTTTTCTGACAAGCTTGATCCTTTCAAAGTACAGTCCCAAATATAAAAATGTTTTTTAATGTCTGCTTGTTTGGGCATTGTCAGCATTATTGCCACGTCTGGATGTTCTGAGCCTGCTGTAAAGAACTTCATAATTGAGAAAAAACCCACATACAAGCTCAAGAGGAAATGAAAGACATCAATTAGTGCTATTAAATGTATTTATAATGCATTTCACAATTTTTATTGTTAAAAAGACAAAATTATAGATGCTTTAAGAAAATTCCTTTGAAATATGTCATATCTAAGACAAGAGAGGTGGAAAAGTAGTGTTGAGAAATTTGGAGAGAGAAAGATGAGGAGAGCGTACCATGAAGCAAGCTGACTGTAGGAGATTTGGGAAGTGTGAGTGGGAAGGTGAATGACTTCTGCCAGTGGTTTTGAACATGGAAAGTGTTGATATAAGCTACACTGAACTGTTACAGAAAACAACATTCCCTCATAATATGCTACACAATGTAAGTGTGAACAATGTAATTTGTAGTACCTGATATGATGGTGCTACAGACTTCTGATAGGAATTCCTGCACGGGGTATGTGTCAGCTTTTTTAAAGGACTGTGTATGTCTTCCTCAGGTGCCTCCTATTCAGGTTATTCCTCTTGTATCAGGCATCAGCCGTGGCATGTTTGGAGTTCTGAAAATAAAATGAAGTTCTTTTCATTTGCACGTGAACAGTGATTTAATCTCCCTACTAGTTATTAACTTGGCCTCAGGTCCATCTTGGCCTTACAGATCAGAAACCTTTGTAGTCCCTCTGTTCCATGAAGATGGGATATCAGATATTTTTTACTTTCACTCCAAGAAAACCTCAAAGAAAACTTATATCATCACTCTCATATTTTCTCCGTACAGGTTACCAAGGGTACCATTTCATTAGCCATGGTGTTGTAAGCCTGTGCAAAAGCCCATTTAGTAGAAGCTGACTGTTGAGCAAATTAATTGGTGGAAAAGATTAATATTTATTCTGTTTTCCCAGCACAGCAAAAATATTAAATATATTGTGCAAAATCCATTAAGTAGCAACAAAGGCTTTAAGCTACAATAAACACCCATTTTTAATATTGTCTTTTATGTATATGACAAAAAATCCTTTTTTTTAATGCCTATTTTTACTTAATCCTTAGAGGAAAAAATCAAACATAATGGTATGGACTTATTTCTTTCTATGGTACAAAAAAAAATGGTTTTGCCCACTAAAAGTTAATTTTGTCACTAATTTTACAAGATCCCTCTTATTCAGTCGCACAAAAAAAAGACAGAGAAAAAGCAACTGCAAAGCTTCACGCTGTCATCTGAAATCTTTTGATATTTTCAGATGAAGGTATTTGCTAAGGATCACAATGAAAATTCTTCCTATTCTGTTACGTGATTCTGTGGATTGAATCCTTCTCAGAGCTGCATTTTGCTCTGACCAAGAAATATATTTTAAATATGAAATTTTCAGTAGCTGAATTGGAAATAAGGTGAAAAGGCATCACAGATGGAATGTTAGGAGATAGGACTCAGCAGGAGGAGATATATTAATGGCTGGTGGATAATTAGCAACAACTTCATGTCTCAGTGTCACTTTTGCCATGGGATTGATGCAATGAGCCTGTTAATACTTGCTCACAGTTGGATTTTAGTAGGTATTTTGCTACAGCTGCAGCTGCAACTGCCACAGAGCGGGTGTGTGATGCCATATATGCACTGGTTGGTTGGATTTGGCTGCAGTGCTTTGGCGCTGCGTGAGTTTTATGTTTCTCTTATTGTTTGTTTTTTGCCATCCTGGTTGGTTTATTTCCACCTTTCCTGCTCATTCTCACATTTGTTTGGAACAGCCTTGGCTACTGATATGAGAACTTTCTAATTGTAGAGTAAAAGAGCCAGTTTCTCTTTAGACAAAGCAGTGCTTGGAGTGTCAGTGAAAATGCCATTGTGTTCCTCTTTCTCCAGCCTTTCTGCTCTTCGAAAGCCATCAGAAGAGAAAGTGTGACTGATAACACACACACACACAAAGGTTTTGATAAATATGTGGAAAACTTGTAGATAGGCTGAGAATACTTAAACATTATAAAGGATGGCTGAATTGCTTCAGCTGTGGGTAGGAACATGCGAAATCCTCGCTCCATGAGGTGAGTGTGGCCTGGGCCGTTCACAGAGCTGAGCTGAACTCTGGGGTGCACTGAAGAAGACTACACTGGAATTTCTGATGTAGCAGGATCTGAGCAGAAGTGGAGTGTTTTGCCATTCAGGCACATTCCTTTCTCTGAAAAGCAAAGCTAGGTTAAAAATAAAAACTGAAATGCTCTTTTAGTGAAGCTAAACTCTTCTTCCCAAAAATAAAGCAGAAAAGAGCAGAAAGCCCCATACAATTGAAAAGAAGATCAAGTGATGTAATAGATGTCACATTGGGGATGCTTAGGAAAGAGACTGAAATAAAAATTTCTCTGAGTGGAACTGTGAAGAGAGCACTTTTAGTCTCTGAACTGTCCCAACATGTTTCATGTCTCCATCCTGAATTTCTGTGTAATTTTAAATCAGTGATATATCGATAACTATTTTTATCATTAGTGTTAATTCTACAAGCTAGAGAGGCAGACACAGATTTAATTAAAAAATGGATAAGAAAGCGAGAAAATGCTGTATTCTAAATATTTACTAGAATCACTGCTGATAGAAGCATCAGCTACTCATGTTTAATGTTGGTTATAATCAGTTAATCAGATTAGGTTCAACCTGTCCTTAATAACTTGCACTTTTTGAAGTTCTGCAGAAGGTTAAGACATGAAGGACCATGGTGTAGCAGGCTCCACTGTACAGTAATAATAATGTTCTAGTGTCTGCGCATAAAACCCTTTTCACAAGGATTTCTAACTCAAAAATCCTTAGGGATTAAGTTTTCTGGGAAGTCAAAGTTATAGATTCATTTTCCACCTTAATTCCAATAATTTATTAATATATTATGCTATTCTTTGAGGCTACCTAGAAACTTTAGGAGATTGTCTTGCATATTTTATTTTTTCTTTTATTTGTCCAACAGCAGGCTTGTTTTCTACAATGAAAATGTCCTAAATCAAGATGGACTGAGTGTTCATTGTAATATATTAATGATCTTTTTGGATTGTAAGAAAAACCATTTCAGATTTGTAAGAACACCTCTTTAGCCAAAATTTCCTAAGGACTTGTAGTACGTAAAGTTACAGAGCAGGCAATGCTCTGTTTGGAGAGCTCCCCAGGTATCCACTGATGGGGGACTGGAGCTGTTTGTGTCAATGGTTTGCAAAGAATGGGTCTCTGGGAGAATTTTAAATTGCAGTTTTCACTCCAGCCTGGTGCTTTTTAGGATGAGCTGAGTTGCTGTGAGGCTTGGCACTCTTCAGTGCACCTTAGGCAGCAGTTCTTATACTTCCATTGAGATTGGAGCAGCTGGCCATTACAATCAATCAAGTGACATTTCAGGGGTAATTTTTCTTTAATATTAAGGGGGGGAAAAAGAAATAAAAGATATTAAATTGTAAGTTGTCCCAGAAAGAGCAAGGAATTTATGGGTTTACTTTTGACTGTAAAAAGCAGACTCTTGCAAGTAAATCACAAACTGATTATGCATTTATTTTTATTTGGAACACTGCGGTATTTTCTATTAACATGTAAACACTCTCAGTATCTTTGTAGTATTAATTCTGTGTAGGTGTTGGCTCTGTGTTGCACTACTCTTCTGCACACATGAGTGCAGAGCACTCAGCTGTAGGATATTTGTAAACTTGTGGGGCTGATCAACTTCACCAGCCAAACTATTAAATAGATTTTCCTTACTTTAAATCAAACCTTCAAAGCAAGGGAAGAAATTAGGATTCTAAAGAACAGCCTTCAAAGAGGGTCAAATAAGAGCCTTAGAAAAGTCCGGGACAGTAATGGGATCTAAATTAAGGTTTTTGAATTCCTGAAATGGAGTAAGAAGTAAGAGAGGTTTGATTCACTGCTGTGTACAGGTCAACCAGCAACACAGTTTGTGCAAGTTGTTTTTGTTTCTCCCAGAGTAGAGTTAATGAGTTGAAGTACTGTTTTTGCCTACTGTCTGTGTCTTAGCACTTTAACTTTCTACATGGGCTGGAGCAGCTAATCCTATATGAATGTAATCATATGTTCATTATATGATCATGTGATTATTCTTTATGTAATTAGAACTATTAATAAAGCATTCTTACAGTGTATTGGCAATTTGCTTATCAGTAACAAAGGAACAAAATCATGAATATAGAGCTCATAATCAGAGTATGTAATGCAAAGCACACCCTTCATGGGGACAACCTAGGTAACTATGTATGTAGCTATTTTGCAACTTAATGTCTTCAGGGACACTTAACAATTAAAGCACTGTACCTAAAAGATCAGAACAGGGAAAATTATAGAGAAGCTATAGTGTGATACAGTGGTATATCAGATTTGTTCTCTCTGTTGCTCCTGGAGTAATTCAGCTGACACTCATTTCGGTCAGAGTTCCAGGAGCAGCAGGTTCAGACAGTAATGCTCCCCACTTCAGCTGCCCACCTTGGCAAGTGACACTCTTTGGGCTCAATTCCCCTTCCACCTTATACCTGTGGTTTCCTCTCATAAACATAAATTGAGGCTATAGAAGATCCTCCTCTTAGGTGAAAGATGACTGAAGATGGTCAGTTGAAGCACAGTGGGTTGAAGCACTTGAGGAGGGCTGCAGGGAGGGATCTCTTCCTTCATCATACAGTCGTGGTTAGTGCTTTAGTAACACTAGTATTTTTTTGGCATATTGTAAATTGAAATATTTTCTCATGGCTTGAGAGTGAGCACTTCTTAAAAATGAATTATCTACCTGTCTGTCAACTAAATGCATCAATATTACATGTTGTCAGCTTCTATTTTTACACATTATTGTAATGATAACAAGTATAGTTGCAGGCTCATGGACGAATTTTTCACACATCATCTTTTGCCACATCTTTTGCTCCCCTGATTTTAGAAAAAATGCCAAGCAATGTCGAAAGCTGGAAAACGTAATCTCCAACTTCTGCTTTAGCATAAGTGTGCAGGCCAGCTCTTAAGTAATGTATATATTTAAATTATTAAGTGAAAAAATACAGTAATCTTGTATACAAACTCTGTTTCAGCTACCATGTTCAAACTGCTGAGTCTGGGATCTAAACAAAGATGTCACCTCTGGACTTTCTTCTATGTTTTTGTAATATAATCTTTGTTTCTGATTACCATTACCTCTAAATTAATGGGATTGACTGATCCAGCTGTACATGACTAAACCAGAACACTTTCTCAGGCATTTTTCCCCTGCCTGAGGCCTTCCCCTCTTAGCTTTCATTTTCTTCCACCTTGCCTCTCATGGAGGCCCAGATTCATCATAATCACCTCAGACCTCTTCCAAGCTAAGTTTCATCCTACTCTTGGAGTTCCTTTTTGAGTAACATCTCAGATGATTGTTTGGATTCACAGTGAAACATTCAGAACTCTTGTTAAAGCTCTTAACATCTTATGTCTCAACTGACATAATAGTGTTTTTTTGTGGCCTTGACAAGTTCATAATGTCCAAGTGAATGCTGCAACAAAGCCCGTATCTCTATTGTGTGTTTTGAGTGCATTGTAGTCTGTCCTCCCCTTGTGTTGAATTGTCCTGCCTTCCATTATACCTTCATTGCCCACTTACTAGATTTTCAGACAAGCACTTTTGTGCTTTCTTCTATGTTGACCCTACACTTGAAAGTTGCTGTAAACGTTTAAAAGATGACCTCATTAAATTCAAGGCCTTAAAACTCTCACTTGTTGTAATGCCTCTGAAAGAAATGAGAAGAAATGTCAGGCTGGGGATGTTCTGGGCGTGTTGCATTTCTTACTTTCCTGGTTTCCTCGTGCACCTGTCTGTGCTTACATCCCTCTGTTCTGTCCAGTCTGAGGTTTTGTTTTGCAGTCCCTGGGAAGTGACTGCTTTTGTCCTCATGCTACCCAGCACAGCATAGTCCCACTCCATGGTTTGGGGTCTCACAGTGTGGTCAAATGAAATGCAGTTTTACTAAGTAGTACAGTTAGAAACTCAGTTATGAATATTCAGCTAGATTGGCTAAAGTTTCTAGGTGGTTAAGCTTGTCAGTCTTACATAAAATTGGTGTATGTGATGGCATTTGATTTTTGAACCAGTCTTCATTATCTTTTAGATTGTTCTGCTTGTTTTGGACTTGCAAAGTAAGTCTTAATAGGTCAGAAACAGGAAGAACTTAAGTTATAGAGACCTAATCTGAAACATAACACTCTTCAGATAATAGCTGACGTAAATATCTATGCTGTCCAAAGGGTAGAGTCTGGGTTTAACCTTGAAATGCCTGTACTTCCCTTTCAATTTGCTTTTCAGAAGTTGCCTACTGGTTTGATTTTTTTTTGTTTGCTTGTTTTGGTTTGGGATTTTGTTTGGTTTTGTTTTGTTTCTCCTAATCTGGAGAAAACTATCTTCAGGAACATAAGGTTTCAGAAATAGCTGGCAATAAAGTTACCATTGTATAACACACAGAGGAATTTTAAGCAGAAGATCACTCTATTCCTGCGTATTCTCTATGCAGAAATATTTGGTTTTTTTCAGGAGTATGAAGACTGGGGAGTGGGATGAGGCCTCAAACAGATTTGAAATTATTTGAGTAGTATTCTAGCGAACCTGTGGATGTCTAATATATGCACATCCCTGGCATTTTTTGCCAGAAAAAATTGTACTGCACTTAGATATGAAGCCTTTGTCTCTCCAGCCTGATCTAGCAATTAGCGGCCTTTCATTTTGTCAGCAATATGCAAGCTTGCTCTTAACTCTGCTGTAATTTGTGAGGACACAAAGCATGCTTGAAATTACCTACCTGACTGCACTTTGTGTGCAGAACTCCATCCTCTCAGCTGTTTTAGATTAACAGTGAATTACAGTTCACTTCAGTGCAATTAGATCTAATGAGCTGCACATGGAGACTGTTGGGCCACCCTGTAACCACATTATATGGACTTGCTGGTTGCCATTTTAATCAATTGGTTTGACCTCTGAACACAAACCACCACAAAGCACGAAGAACTTCGTGGCCCAGATGTCTGTTTACCTGAATGGAGGGAGAGATGACAAAAATTGTCCTCTGATCAGGACAAACTGTTTCTCTAGGGAAGCTTTCACAGAGAAGCTCTGTGTGCGCCAGCACGGTCACGGCTGGGGCAGACGCCCGGCCCCAGCAGCTCGGTTTGCAGGTGGAGGTGCAGAGAGAGCCCTGGGTGGGAGCCCTCGGAGATGAGGGGCCGAGAAGGGCCAGCCTTTGCATAAGAGAGGGCACGAAGCCCGGGACCCTGGGAGACACAGCGGGAGCCAGAGCGAGGCTGGGTGCGGACAGACTGTGAGGGGATAAAAGCCCGGGGGTTCCTTCGTGAGGGGCCCCTCCTCAGAGGCCTCAGCTCGAGCTGTGTCTGCGTTACTGCGCCGTGAATAAATGGCCTTGTGGAACGAGACATCGGAGGCTCTGCCGTGGGAGACCTGGGATGAAGAGGTGAGGAAACCTGGGCTGACACGAGTGGGGGTGCAGGGGACGAGTGGGGCTCCCTCAGGCCGCTGGAGCCATGTCTGGGAAGGGGGCCCAGCGCTGGGAGCGCGACTGCCCGGGGCCTCTGGAACGGCCAGACTGGAAACTTCCCTCAGCAGTTAACATGACTGGTCGTATCACAAGTACGGTTACAGTATTACGGTAAATCCTTCCTTTTCTGGTATGACGATACCAGACGATTCCCATATTTCAGAGGTGTTCATGGGTGGGCTGTAAAGGGAGGGTCTCTCTTGTCTGCTTAATGAACAGTTTGCTTTCTATTCTACCTTCCAGAAAAAGTTTTGAGTTTGTGCTGATTAGGATTAAAATAAAAACCACCCTCAAAAAACTCAAGTAAAAAACAACAACAAGAAAAAGTGGGTAAGAAAAAGTAATTTGGTCCTTCTTAGAAGTTCAAACTGATTTTTAAGTTAATTAAAATATGTTAAATGCCTACATATATCTATATACATATAGGTAGCAATAGTGGCTTGTCTTTTCTTTGTGCCACATAATATGAATAGGTCCAAAATGTTTGGGAAATGTACCTACCCAGTCTTGGCGTTGCTAAAACCTTGGTAATTATGGCCTTGTGCCTTGGAGAGCAAATATTTGCAAATAATGGCTGAAAAAGTTCTCATTACTCATTTCTAGGAGACTGAAAAGGCTCAGTTTTATAAGTCTCTTTGGTATATTTGAGAATTATTGTCTTACATCTTTCAGAATATCTTCTGCAGCATACCTTGTGAGAGGACATGAGTCAGATGTGCAACCTAACAGGAATCAGCTATGAATTCCTGGTTATGAGTCACGATGAGGAACAATGTTTTGATCCTTGCTTAAAATCTCCAGCCTGTAAACTTCCTTCTTCCTTTTGTGCTTTGCTTCTAAATGGGAAAAGTACTTTTGTACTTCAGTTAAAGGAAACATCCTTAGAAATCATGCTTTATTCTAATGGCATGTATATTGAAAAGGAAAGAAAAGTTTTGTGGTAAATCAGTGAAATAAGCATTTTATAGAAGGTGTCAGATTAGACAAAGGTATATTATCTCCCAGGGATAAAATATATAAAAATATATATTATTTTTAAACCCATCTTCTGTTTCTAATATAGGTTATCAGTTGATAACAGATGTGATTATCAATGAACTCGATAACCCACTGATAATTGATTAAAGCTTGAAGCATGTTTGCTTGCTTGTAGGCCTTTAATACCATCACATCATACAGTCTGCCCTCTACTGTATATAGTTTATATAATATGAGCAAATCTTATAATTTAAACTTTTTTCTGTTCCTGATGAAGTCTGTCTGATGTAAAAATGAAAATGAAAGCATCCTGAATTATATTAACTGTGTGAAAATACTGGTAGCCCATGGAATAAGGATGTTCAGGATCTGTGCTAGCCACCATGTAGTGATTTGAAATGCTGCTCCTGTAAGGTATAACCTAGATTACAAATGTTCTCAATTACTTCTTCCATGGATTCTTTAACTGTGCTTGAGGTAAC
Source organism: Oxyruncus cristatus (assembly GCA_013399855.1). Lineage (NCBI taxonomy): Eukaryota > Metazoa > Chordata > Aves > Passeriformes > Cotingidae > Oxyruncus > Oxyruncus cristatus. The sequence continues at coordinate 691,327 of VXAY01006446.1, forward strand.
TGGTATGCATGGCTGTACACCAAAATTGGTCTCCTCTAATGTAGCCTTTTCTGTACAGCTGAAGTACATTGCAACTGTGGTAAAACTGGTACTTGACCTTCTTCTGTTATTTTCCTACTGAGAATTAAAATGCAAGTGAATTTGGGGTAGGTATTCCTTCTATGTAGACTTGGTTGAGATGTAAGCTTTTGAAGGATTTCTGTATAAACAGGCAACCTGAAACACAGATTGACTTGACTTGTGTTTGAACTCCCTTCCTTTTTCTTTCCAAAGGTTGGTTGATGTCAAAGGCCATCTGTTTCCTGTAGTGCAGAAACATGTAGACACTGAGAGAACAGAATTTTAATCTGTTCAGTAAACTACAATTTCAGTGGTTGTTTCGAGAATCTGAATAGTTTCACCGCTGGAATTTTGAGTGCAGTGATTTTTCTGCTTGTTTGGGTGTTTAAAGTCTGAGTGTTCTGCTGTATCTCAGAGTAAGGCAGCATGGCACAGTCTCACTGTGCCTCTACTGGCACCTTCTCAGGCTGGGGGAGATACCCAAAGCTCAGATAACATGTCGTTTGAGGGAAGGAACTGGCTCTGGTGTGCCCCAGCACTCAGTGGGAGGACTTCCCTGGAAGGAGAGGAGTGTTCAGCCGAAGCTCCTCGGCCCACTCTGTTTCCCAGCTGCATGTACATACATAAGAGCTCTCTTCGTTCAGAAGGTTGGACCATCGTGAGAATCCGGGTCATTGACTCTCAGTTTTTCCCATCAGCACAGATGCCCTTCAGTGTGGGGACCTTTTCATGTATTTCATAAAATATTTACGTATTTTAAAGTGTCACTTTCTAAGTATTGATAGTGTTACTTTAAAAGATGGAGGATAACTGGGGGTGGGGGGTTGGTGGGTTTTTTGCTTTTTGTTTGATTTGGGGAAGTTGCCATTACCTGTCACAGTTTCGTTTCTATGTATAGGCATACATGGAGTATATGGCAACCAGACATAATTTATAAAGTGAAAAATTTTACCAAATCATGAAGCAAAATAAAATAATTGCTAGGTCATCTTTCTGTCTCAAAAGGTTGAATCTCAAAGATGAAAGAGTTTCTATTATTGAAAAAATCTGATTCTCAAGAAATTTCTCCGACTAAAGAAACAGTGCAGTTAGGCATCCAATATTTGGTTGTTTTCACTGTTCTGATAATTGTAAATCCTGTATTGGCAGATATTATTTACTTTTTCATACTTCTCATCTAATTCTTGAAGCTAGGCTGAAATTTTCAAAATAAACTATTTTCCTCTTAGACACTCAAGGTAATTTTACTTCATTTGTATAAAATGTAACCTGTCACTGTGCTTCAACATTAATATTAAAAATTCTTACTCCTCTGTAACATAAAACTGTTTAATTAAATAATATGGGTAATAGATGGAAAAATTGCCAGAATTGCTCTTGTTCTGGTGCTGTTTTTTGTTATGCTCCTTCATTGTTTGGGTTTCTGTGTCGAAATAATAATAACAGGAGCATTTGCAAAACAACAGCATTTTGGCTTCAAACCCAATTAGAACAAAAACACAATAACACATTATAACATAAATCTGACATGTAGTTTTCCTTCAGGACATATTCAGTTTTTAGTTTTAAACAACTCCCTTAGAAGCTTTAGGGTTCTTAGGATGCCTAGAGTCAATTTTGAACAATTTTATAACTTACTACAGGGAAACTTAATTCAAATTCAACAAAACACTGAAAGAGGTAGTGCTTTGGGGTACTTAACTTCCTCAAAGGACCATCAGTATGAAACCTCAGATGGGGAGAAACAGCATGTAAATAAAATATGGCAACCTAAACCCATAGTAAATAGCAAAAATAGCACTCTCCTCTTAGGAAAGAAAAATTGTGTTTCACATTATCAGGACATAGAAATATTCACTGTAACAGTAAAATTATGAAAAAGCATTGTTTCACTGTCAGAAAGTGGGATAGAGTTCTTCTGCATTGGAAAAGGTTCAATTATTAGTTGCAAGTACAAGATCTAATTCCCTGATTCGTATTTGAGAAAGATACTGCTAACGCTGGCCTTCAAGTCTTCATCCCCAGAGGAACTTCCTTTAGTGCTTCCAGAGAGTACTTAATAGTACAGGGGAAGAATTTTCAATTTGGAGGCTTTTTGCATTGGATGCTAATGAGGGCATGTAACTCATGGCTTAAGTTACATTAGGACAAACTCTATGACAGCTTTGATGCTAGAAAATCACAAATGATGTATTGACTGTTCTGTTTTCGTGATTAATTTAGGCAGTAAAAACCCTCCAATTAAATATAAATTCCTGTTGCTTGCAGTCTCTGTTGGTAGTAGTGGGTATTTGGCTGTAGGCTTATGATTAAAAACTTATTTCACACTGAAATTAACAGTAGAACCACCTCAGTATATATATTTAGAAAACTGAGCACCATATTTTTATTAATATTCAATAGTCCTGCTCTTTCAATATCACTCTCCAAAGGAGATGTAAATATCACACACACTTCTTCCATTAACAGGTTCAGATTTCTGAACTTACCACATTATTTACGGTGCTCTGGCTACATAATAGAATAACATCTGATATAAGACGAGTTTTGAAAAGAACATATTTAATCGGGAAGTACAAGAAAACCACTATTCTTTCCCAAAATTCCTAAATTTATTTGTTTTTTCCAGATTTCCTATTCCCTGGTACAGCTGTGACACCAAGACTCTTCTGCCATACATATGTACAAGTATTTAGAATAGCTTAGTGTTACTATTTTTTAACTATGCACTCACAGTTAATAATTAGTACTATGCATATTATAATATCTTTGTATACTAATCCTATGTAAAATTCTTTTAGACGCTGAGGTTTGTAAAATCCCTTTTCTTATTGTAGACTGTATTGACAGGAGGGGTGGGGGGCCGGCAGCAGGAAGCCGTGTATTGCTCACGTACACTGTTTCACTGCACAGCAGGCCTGTACCATTGCTGGAATACAAGAACAAGGAGGGTCTCTTAAAAAATGTGAAACTCCTGTCTGACCCTTGAAGACATGCGCTATCAGGTAGTTTTGTGTTGAGTATTGGTAAGGAAACTGTATTGTGACTTCCGTGTGTGAGCAACGCACTGGAGTTATGTTTTCCTTGGCAATTTTTATATTTCAAGGTCTTTACAAAATGACTTTTGACTTGAAAAAATCTTTTAAGTTTACATATCATTTATCTGATCTGCAAAGAAATGTATTTCAATTGACTAAGTGGTTTATGCATTTCTGAATGGAATAAATGGCATATTTAGAAACAAACTGTTAATATTAACAACTTTCTCTGGCCGTGTGTAGCAGAACATGCTACATAAACAAGAGCAGTCCTAACTATAGCAGAAGGTATTGCCCCTGGCAAGTGTTAGCAGGGAAAATGATAACACTCGTAGTATCTCATCACTGTAGCACAGTGCTGGAAGGTCAAAACATTTGTCCCATGTTGCTTTCCTTATTTTATTCAGTTTGACACGCTGAGCTAAAAAGATACCGACCTGCTGTCACGATCCCAGTAGATCGAGTTGTTGATGTCAAATATTTTCAGCCCCTTCAGGGTAAAAGCTCTGTGCTGGCAGCCTCACCAGTGAGCCGGATGAACCCTCAGTACATCGCATAGGCACTTTATTACCTGTGTCTGGTGCTGACAGAATAACATCAGGAGTAGGAAAGGTGGTTGTGCACATCCCCTTGGCTTTTTTCCCTTCCCTAAGGCAGCGTGGCACAGGGGATAGGGCTGTGTCCCGAGAATAGTCCCTGGGCTGATTTGCTTTGTAGCCTTTGCCTTCACACATCGTTCTGTAACCACCACTTTCAGGATTCATTGATGAGTAAAATCACATACTAAAGAACATGAATGAGAAGAGGCTTTCTGTCCCAGCTGCAGTTTAATGCACTTCTTACAAAGTTAATCGTTTCCAGGAGTTTGAACACTTCATCTCTTGCCACCTCTCTCGGGAATGAACTTGTGTTTCTTTCTGTGGAAGGAGAAGGGGATCTCTGGCACTTTCCTTTCAGTGGGCCAGAGGGCACCTTTGGAGGTTTTTCTGCCTTTCTGGCCTTTGATATTGTACAATCTGAGATATCAAGTTGCCTTTCATTCCAATTATAATCTGATGTTAACTACTCTGGAAATACTGATACTTCCTTATCTTGATTAACAATGTACCACACAATTAAATACAGTTTCAATATCTCACTTAAGAAATAGAAAATTGAAAAAAAAATCAATGTCTAGGGTTAACTTCAAATACATAAATCTGACTCATGTTCACCAACGCACCAAGTTGCAGTTTTTATTTTGAACTTTATTCACTGTAAGTTTAGCTATAAGGTTCCTCTAAAGCCACATAGTCTTTAAAAATCTAATTTAATAGTAACAATCTTAAAAAACCTGAAAATAAAATAAAAACCAGTGCTGAGCCAAAACTCAGAAGTCTCTTCAGGAGCTTGCTGGATAGTACATACAGTTTGTAAAGGATGGCATCACAGTGAAAAGTTCACAGAGACAAGGTACTCTTGATAGTATTCACTTTAAAAAAGTACGGAAGCTTCTAATGACCACATGGTTGTAGTATTTTGTAGTAAAACACTCAAATTTGACCTAAGTGTATGCTTACAGTTTGATGCAGTGATTCCTTAAGAGTGGTGAAGAGGACCTTATTGCAGACCTATTTTCTGACAGTTAAATAGGTAATTGAAAAACCAACCAGGAAACACAACAAAAAACCTCAGCTGATCTTTTTGCCCTCTTGACAACACAAACCTAAATCAGATGTGAACTGGATAGGAACTGGCAGACATGTCTTTGTGCTGTGATAGGGAAAAGCAAGAGCTGGGGGCAATGGTGCAGAGGCACTAAAGTTGACTGTAAGGTGCCCAATCCCAACCAGAATGCATTATTAGCTTCTTGCAGTACTTTTTTCCCTTCCCTTCTTTTCCTCCTACCATTTTGTGTATTCCGACCACTCATTATTCTGGACAATTTAGGTGAGGGGATTTACTTCAGAGAGACAATTTTATGAAAACATGTACAAATGTACATCTGTCAAAGCCAAACAGAAAACAGCTTTCCTGAAACAAGTCAGCACCTCATCCCAGCATCAGAACTGGAGCAGGCTGTGGCGAGGGAGCTTTATTTTCTGTTTTGTTAAAAAGTGAACTCGTGCCATTTATAATAATTGTAATAATAATCAAATTAAATCAAAATCACACACAGTTATGCTTCTCTTGTTTTAACAGTTCTCTGTTATGCTCCTGATAGGTACTGATGGCTTAGTTTAAGAGAAAAATTCAGGGTTTGTTGATCCATGGTTTTTTTCTCAGAATTGTTTGTCCTCTGCAGGGACATTTCCATCTCAAGTACAGCATTAACTCTAGTGGACTTGTATAAGTCAGTGTAGCTTAATGGAATACAGAAGTGGATAAGAAAAAGATTAAAGTTACAATTTTGGGTTCAGACCAATATGTACACACATTAATTTACCCATCCTGCCTGTATGGGTAGTACAGAAAAATAAACTGTTTGTTTGTTTGTTTGTTTTGTGGAAATCGATGGTTCTATACAGACAAATGATACACCTTAAAAGAAAAATAACAAAATTAACTCAGCGGTTTCATTTGGTCTGAAAGCAACCTGGTATGTGGAACATTTAATTTGTCAAGACGTTCTGGCAGCTCTCCTTGGAAGTCCAGTATAAGCTGTACTGGTTTGGCTCATTAAATTGAAAATGGGCTTGGAAAAGGTCATGGGGAATTAGAGGTTACAGAACAACTAATCAAAGCAATTAGCTATAACTTGAATCTTCTGAGCTGCCTAAAAGGGAAAGCAGACCTGACCTTGTCAAAGAGAGAAGGATATTAAAATTGCTACCAAGAAGTAATCCAGAAAGGTTATTACAACTATGTAGAACATTACAGAAGTTTTATTGTTGCCATTTTAGTTTGTTTTCTTTTTCTTTTCTTTTTTTTTTTTTTATAAAAGTATCAAACCCCTCCAATGCTCAGAAGACATCATTATGCTATTCTTGTACCAAGCTCCCTATCTGTTTTAAAGGTTTCTGATTCACTGATTCACAGTGAAGATTGCTCATTTATGTTGTGATGGGAGGTACCTTAAAGGCTCGGGATCTGATCCTTCTCTTATACTATGCTGTAAATCAGAAATAACTCCACTGAACTGAATTAAGTTATGTCAGAGTAAAAGTGACAAAAGAGGAGAAACAGACCAAGAATGTCCATGTTAGTTTTGATTAAAATAATCCAAAATAATCCATTCTGTGAAACCTGAAAATGTATCCCCAGTTATTAAGTCCTTTTTCTCTTAAAGTATGTTCACATAAAATTCTTGTATGTTCCTGTATCAGTCATTTTGCTGAATTTTATAACATGTTATATGGCAATACCAAATAGCTTCAAATTTCTTCAAGGCAATCCATGTTGCATTATTGTTTTGTTGTTGTTTGTTTTGTCCTGAGGTAAAAGGATCTCTATTAAGAGTTTCCTAAAAGAATTTTTTTTTAAATTATTTTGTTTTTGTTAAGTTGCAGGCACGTCAGATAAATGCCTGCTCAAGATCTGAAGTAGAATCAGACTAACAAAATGGAAACAGGTTGTATTTCTTTTTTGATTTATTAAAGAGCTGTCAGAGGAACACTTGGTTCACATAAGTACCCTGAAGGTTATCACTGGAGCTCCCAAGTTAGACCACTTGACACAATATTGACCCTCCTCATCTTCTGTGCTTCTCACGTTGGCTGATATTTTCAGAGCTGTTCTACACCTTCTTCACTTACTTAAAAATTTTGTATCAGGCCCACTGTGTTAATCCCAGTGACTACAATTAACCTTTTCACGTGTGGGCATGCTAACAATGATTTGCATTTACTTCTCAGAGATTACTTTAGTCTGAGAAAGATGGACACCAAAAGTTTAAGCTGCTCTCTCAAAGGCAGATTATTATGCTCCACTGGCCCCAGAGAGAGGCTGTGTAATTCATACCAGCTCAGGATTTCGGCTCTGTTGCCTTGCAGGTGGTAGGAAATGGGAATGTAGTATGTGAACGTGTTCACTGCTGGGAAAGGGATTCTGCTGGACTAGAACACAAAGAAGGCTCAAGGTTTGAAGCCTTCCCTAACATCCAAGAACTAGAATGTTTTGCTGCACTGAAAATCAGAGGTGAGCTGTTTGAGAAGTGCAGTCCCTTGCTCAGCACAGAGGTGGCTGGAGAGCAGGAACCAGCGGCGCAAGGCCGGAGCTGCCCGTGTACGGCGCCCGTGTAGAACGGCGCTGCTGAACAGAGCTGCTCAGAAACCGGAACGAAATCTGAGTAATGGCGCTCGAGACAAAGGCTGCACCATGAGGCAGCGTTTGTGATAAGTGCTTCCAAAGAGCTAAACGATCCTTTTGGATGTCATAAGAGAGAGCAGTTGATGAGTTGAAGGTGACAAAGGTCACTTCTTCAGGGCCAGAAATGGCTTCAAGAATACAGACTTTTCAGAATCAGCAATCCGCTGAAGTTGTGACACAACAGCACGGTATGTTGAGCAGTCCTGAAAAAAACCAGACCACTGGACTATGTTTAATAGCAATGCAGAACTTATAAACTTCCTACAGCCTACTAGAATAACATTGCAGGATCTATTCAGCTTGTGATCTTACCATGCTACTCATGTCATAGATAAAAGAAAATTACATTCTGTAGTTTTGATGAATATGGACAGAATGACTGAATGCTGTTAAGCAGGATTGTTTTTTTTTTATTATGGTGAAAGGTGTGATTTTTGTCATATTGCTTAATGTAGGTGAACCTGCAGTGAGATCCTTTGTTGAACTCAGTTTTAAAATGAAGCTAAAGAGATGGTTTAAAATAATTTTATTATGGTCTTTGTTGGTTTCCAAAAATAAATCACACATTCTGTGTAACTTTCATTACACCTTCTTCTGGATATGGATTATTCAGTTGGATTCCTAGTTATTCAAGAATTTATTTTTGATTTTTCTTTCCTTTTTCTAAGGGGGAAAGAAAAGATGTGGCAAAGTGATAATTTTTTATCAGATAGTAAAGGCTTCTGTTTATTTGAAATTAGTTTGCTTTTAGAAAAATGCATAGATTGTCTAATTGTGATCATTTGAGTGTAATTGAATATATTTTTAGGAAAAGATTAACCCTTTATTTGACATATTACAGTAATGCCTTTCTCTGGAGGTTAAATGACTTTTATTTCCAGGTCCATTTTTGGTTGTCTGTGTGTACGTGTAGTTATAGTAAAGTATTAAAGAGGAGAATATTTCCCATGATTAACTAGCCAGCAATGCGTATGAACTTATGAAATAGGAATTGCTCCAGGCCAGAGTAGCTGATCTACAAACAAAATGTGTTTCATGCACCTTTTACACATGTCAGAATGTATTTTCAATCTAGTAGGATAGATGGAAATCAGTGGTATTTGTGCCCTTATGTCAACTTTTCCCTGTGGATGATATGAACTATATAGTCCCTATATTAAAGGGTTTACTGCTTTCTGAAACCTGCACCAAATCCTTACTCCTTGTCCTCTGAGTTGTTCTGGATTCAGGATTTAGGAATATTCTTCATCTTCAGTTCTTTTTCTCATTAAGGTTCTGACCTTACGTTGCTCTGAATTGTAAGCAAAAGTTGTGTCAAAGATGACCATCACTGAACCTACAGTCGAAACCAAATAATACACGAAGTGTTATCAAAGGCTTCATCTTGAAATGTAGCAAGGAGCAGTTTCCTGAATTATATATTATCATTTTCCATCCTGTTTTGACCAAACTGTTGGCAGATGTCTTCGCAGAAGTCCCGGGTTCTGTAGAAGACACATGGATGATGGTAATGTAGCAGCTCTGCCCGCTGCCAGACTTTCTTCATGGGTAGTTTTTATGAAAGAGATAAATAAACACTGTCTGTGGATCACCTTTCTGACCAGGGAAAGGTCTGAGGAGACTCTGGGCTCTGTTAGGTTCGTGTCTACAAACGGCTGGAGACGACACCAGGCTAAATGTCTTGCCTCAGGTCACATGCAGTTTATTAATCCAATCTGAGTGGGACCCAAGTACTTGATTTGCAGGACATTTCTGAATGCAATGTTAGATTTTTAGCGATAAATAATATAATCTATTAAAAAATGACAAAAACCCCTCAAGAAATATTATTGTGAACCAGTGTCAGATGGGATGCTTCTGATGAAGCACAGGCTAGTTCTGCTATAATATTTGCTGAAATATCTGCTGATGGGAGAGCTATTCCAGACTGAGGGAAATGGCAGAATCTCATCAAAGCTCTATAGGAAGGGTTGGCTCTGTCTTACAGGTTCTGCATTTGTCCTTTGTTATCAGCTGTGCAGAAAATGAGGTTTTTGGACTTTCCCATTTTTAGGATATCTGGAGAAATCATATTTCCTATTTCTTGATGTTGGTCTAGAGATAAATTCATATCCAAGGTGACGTAATAGGTCATAAAGTTTTGTTTAGAAAGCTGGTAAAACAAAATTCAAAGAGGAAGAGGTTTTTCTGCATCGTTGTCGTCAAGCCCCTGTACCCTAAAAGTGTGGAGAAGAATGTTTACTTTGTATAAAATGTCGGTGCTGCTGTAAAGTGCCTGGCACTGTTGATTACAGGAATAGTGGAAGATGAAACTTCCAGGTACAAAACACCTGGCAATTCTGAGAAGACCAAACTGTATTACTTTAAAGTGAAATCGAGTGGAGTGAAACCTCAAGTTTTAAAACAGTGTATATGAAATTTTCTTTTTCAGTGATTACGTTCTATCCAGTGCAGTGAAATTCTAAAAATTGAGAGGAGGAATTATCAAGGAGTCCCAGCCATTTCTACATTCAGGGATTGCATGAAAACGTGTAAGTTGTCTAACTTTCTTTAATAGTGCTTGCCAGTTGACTGAATTTGACATTTTAATCACATTCATGTTCTGGATATATGCAATTCATTGTTATACTCCCCAAGAGGTTTTTGGTGCAAAGTGACAGTGTTGTGAATTGTTTTAATTTATTGTTTTTAAATGCATGTGTGAGGATTGGTGAAGATTATAAAACATGAAACCTGAAATAAAATTTCACTTCATTAATTAATTGACTAATAGCATACAACATTGTTTTAGCAGAAAGTTGTGTAAATAATTTAATATTTTCAAGTAACATTGCATCTTATTAACAATTAAAGTCTTAGCCATATTATCTTGTTCAGAGTTGGAACCTAGTCAGTGTTTTGAATTGCCATGAACTCCTCCCCAAGAGGCTGTAGAATCACTGAACAGTTTCTAGAACTAGCCTTTGATCTTGGAAATTTAAAATAGAACTAAAATGTGAAACAGTTGGATAATCTTCCCAGCTGTAGCAAACCCCCAATGGAAAGAGGCACCCTTGCCTGGGCTGGTGTTCCCTGAACAGGTGGGCGCTGGTGTCCGGGAGTGGGGAGGGAACGCAGCGTTACTGCCCTCGCAGGGGCCGCTCTGGATGTTGCTTGGGAAGTGCCATCAGGTACCATCTGCATCCCCAACTTCCGCGTGGGGGGAAAGAAGTGTTAGAACCATACGCTGACATAAGAGGTATCCAAGGTTTTTTTCACTGATCAGAATTAAGTGTAGGGACAAAAGCTTTTTCCCCCTGAGGGGAAAGTTATAAATGCAGCGAGTGAGGCAGGAGTCAGATTTTAATAAAGGCAGAGTGAGGTTCACAGTGTGACTGTGCTGCACTGTAGTGTGCTTGGCTTTCATAGCTACAAAGAGGAATGAAAGGCACAGAAAGAGAAAATATGGGTGATAAAGTGAATGCTAGATCTTCAGACCAACATAAACCGTTTATTTGGAAAAGAATGGTCTCGTTGCAGTAAATGTAATAATCTAACACGTTTGGTCTCGTAGAGGTTGTTGTTGCAGAGAGGAATCACATACACTGAAATGCAAACTTGAGTGTTTTCATCCCCTATGAGAAAAGCTGTACTATTTTTTTTTATCTCTTACCTTTAAGTAACTTTGTATAATTATAAAATAATTGTCTGATAACTATGTTTGCTGCTGAAGCTTGGGTTAGGAAATCAAAATTCAAGGGAGGGAGAGTGAACTTAGAGGCACTTTGCAAAAATGACCTCTTGCTGAAGTTGGAAAGCTGTTAAGCTCATACTCACTTTTACACTGATGTAGCTTCCTAGTTAGAAAGGTAAATCTATTTTTAGATTGGGTAACTTGTTGGGACATTAAACCAATTGACACTTCTGGGGATTGCATAATTATAAATTGTTGTATATAACACACTGCACTGAAATCATTCTTACAAAAGCTCAAAACCAGTTTAAAAAAAACTCCAATTCCCTTTCTGAACTGATTTCTTAGAATTTAACAGAATACACAACCCTGGAAGAAAGAAAGAAAATTAAATATTGTACAACTCTACCCACTAATAGATTATGACACATGGAATTTATGAATCTCATGACTTGTTCCTTATTGATGAGAAGCTAATCATAGCATTTGAATTAATAAAAGTGCAGTTAAAGCCATTCACAAATGATACTTCAGTGTAAGTGCAAGTAGGTTTTATTGATTTCCAGTGTCAACTGGGCTTGAGAGAGATATACCATATGTTCAACATATGAAAATAGCAGAAAGAAAAATCAAAAGAAATCTCTCCTACTCTATCAGCTAATAAAGTTTTAAATGTTTGTAAAGAATTGAGTGGGCTCAGTGCAGCACATCCATGTGTATTTCATAATATCCAGTCATTTAAATGAACAAATAATCAGCTAAAATATATTAAGTACATTTTTGCTGAAGAATTTATTTAAAACACAGTTTTTCCATTTTATCAGTATTTTTCTGGATACTGAAATAGGTATGTTTTCCATAGGAAAAGCAATGAAAATTAATTTTCTATCTCTGCCTCCTCCATGTAACATACCTGCCATGGACACATAACAGTACAGTGGGAAAATAATCATAACCAGATTTGGTATGCCTTCATCTTCCAAAATCATTTTCAGAGCATTTTATGTGGCTCTTAAAAGTCTTCTGAATCCTGTCATGTCAAATTCTGGTCACAGGCCAAAGAACCTTTGGTTTCTCACACTGCAAGGTAGTTTGGCAAAAATACATGTCTGAGAAATCAGAGAAATGATGCAGCGTAGATACAGCAGGGAAAGTAAGACCTGATGTTGTTCCGTGGGATTTTCATGTGGGACCTTTGGTCCTTAGGAGTGGGTTGTATGAAAAAAAAGTTTGTGTTTATTTAAGGCCTTTGAAACTGGATGAATATGGACACTGCTTCTTTGATTACAGCTTTAGGGGTACTTGTCCCCTATAGCACTTGTTCATATTAACTCACACCCCACTGCCAGGAGGTGAAGTGGCTTTTGCCATTTGGCTTTTGCTCAGATGTGGAAGCTCACAGTATTTAGACCTTTTGCCTAAGATATTCACAGGTACACTGATCATAATGACTCCACTGGTCAATTCAGTATAAGCTTTGAGAACTTGTAAATAGGTTTTTTGAAGTGATTGAGAATTTTCTGAATCACAAAACTGTTTAATCTTAATAGAAGTGATACAACCTAATGTAAGGAAGAGGGCAACTTAGAAAATACATTTCCTAAAATTTACCACTTTCTTTCTAGCTGTTTCTCTAAAACCTCTTCCACTGGGACTTATTGTTGTGGTAGCCTATGTGCATTCAGTCTGCTGCTTTTTTTTCTAGAGAATGACTTCTGAATATTTGAGATGATCTGTCCCCCTTTGTTCTTAATCGGTTATATCACTGTAGAGAAACAAAAGAACTGGACTTCTCAGAGTTTGTTTATTTACCTCTTACCTCCTCAGCCAAAATTTGTTTTATATTAAACTTCCTTTATCCACGAAGAGTCTGAGTTTAAGCTAGAACTTCTAGCTAAACTAAGTACTTCTAATGATGAACCCTTTTATGGCAGCTTCTACCAGATTAGGCTTTTTACATGAGAGAGAAAGCCTGGCTTGCTGGAGTAAGAAGCAAATAAGCGTTGTGCTTATCAAGAGACCTTATACATTTTCTGTTCCCTGCCTGGTAATGAGATTTATGTGTTGTATGGCCAATTAAAAAGGATACATTTGAGAATATCTTTTATTTAGTAAATAATATATTTAGTTACTAACAAACATGACAGTCTTGAAAGTAAAAAGACATGAGATAGGATAGGCTTTGTACACTGGCTCTTAATACCAACTTTCCCATTCATTCTGGAAATGCTAAAGGATTTTGTCATGGGAAATGTGCATTTATCGTGCTATTGTTATTCTAGTTGAAATATGTAAGATTTGATGGATCACAATTGCATATTTAACAACTTATGTTTTACAACACAACTGTTATATACTGGTTATGGTTTAGAGAGCAGCTGTGCCAGTGCACAGTGTAAGGTGCATGCAGTGAGGGAAGTGGAGAAGAACCTCTCAAAGACGCATACTCGGATTAGTCCTCACTTGAAATCAGAGTCTGTAATATCCATGCAGATCTGAGGGCGAGTGTCTGCGTGTGTTGATTCAAAGATACAGCTGGGAGACCTTTCAGCAGTGCCATGGAATAGCACTGACTCAGCTGGTAAAGCTGGAGAGCTGCAACTCCACAATCGACCTTTGAAGTTCAGGCCTTTGGAACGCAGGTGTTCCTCTTGAGGTGAGTTAGTTGTTCACACAAGTGCTCCAAGGACTACAGCAAATGTGCCATTCATGAATGAGAAGCCAGCCTGCTCTGCCCATCTGGAGGGTCTTCCTTGTTCTGTATTGTGTGGGCATCCCCTGCTTCTCGGGAAATACTGTGCTAATCTTGGAAAGTAAATATTTTTCAGAAATGGTGATGTGACACATTTCCAATTCTAGAATATTCAGGCAAATAAAGAGTGCTTGTCATGTGTTTGTAAATTGGGCCGAATATGTATTTTTGCTGTTTCTGGTCCTGGAATGAATATTTGCAGATACAGAACTCTTGATTCCTAGATCCTTTGCAAAATAATGAATTTGCCAAAAAGGTAATAATAAGACCTTTCAAAGAATTTTATTTATTTGTGGACAAAAAAATAAAATAATAAAAAACCTGACAAAACTGAATAAACCCATCCAAACAAAAGACCCAACAAAACAAAACAACCAACAAAAATCCCCAAACAAATCCTAGCAACAGAACTCTGTCACCAATGCTGAAAAATGTAATTGCCTAAAAATTTTCAAAATTTTATTTCATTAGAGACTACAATTTTCAGTGGAAATTGGCTAACTTGAAACATACTGTAGTTGTCAACTTAAACCAAAACAATGTCATCAGAAATTCCAAGCAGGCTGTAGAAAAACATATGGTTTAGTAAATACAATAAACCTTCATTGCTGAAATCATGCACATAAACCAGATCTCTGTCTGAACTAGCAACAAAAATTATAAAGGCAGCCCTTGAATAGTCATCCCCCACTTTAATGAAACAAGTTTCAGTTGAAAACTAAAAGATTAAAGAACCACAACAAAAGTTTCCCAGAGTCATATCATTTATAACTACAACCAGTTTCCAGATGCAGAAATGTTCAGCTGTTTCTGCTGAGAGCTCACAATTCAAACCATGTCTTTCACTGATCTGCAGAGCTCCTTCAGGCTGAGCTCTGTGTATAGTTCTGCCTGAGTATTACAAGTCCAGCCCCCTTCGCTGGGACTGCTTGTGTGTAGAGGAAGTCAATGTACAGCAACTCATGGCAGTATCTTTTTCTCCAGTTTATATCTTTCAAATGTGTTCTAATCTTTTGCATTTGTTATGCATGAAAATTAACGAAATAGGGTAAAACAACAGCATTATAAACCTCTTAGTTTTATGATAGTAAAATCAACATTTGACATGCATTTCAAATTCTATCAGAAAAAGCAAACAAACAAAAAAAGAAACAAAAACCCCAGCTGAATTGAGACCTTCATAGTATTTGCCTTTAAGCAAAGGAAACTTGATGCTGACTGCAACAACAGTGTCATAATTATTCTTAATATCTAGAAACAAGGGACAAAGAACATACAATTGGTTGTGCAAGAGTAAGCAAACAGGTCCTTTCTGGACAAACAGGAGTTCCCAAGCTGAGGAATAGCCCTGCCGAACATTCTGTTCTCTCATGCTTTGAACTTTGGAAGATTTGATTGCTCAGTGCCTTCTAATTAACAACAACAGATGTGATTGTGTAGGTTAGAAAGACCTTATGCTGCTTGGATTAGGACATGCAAAGAAAAGAAATACAGGAGAAGGGAGAGTGAAGAAAAAACTGGGAAAAGGAAAGAAAGCTCCAAGTAACAGTTACAGCACTGGGAAAGTGTGACTAGGCATGACCAAGATGTGGTCAGCCTTCTAAGAGGAGTACTGACATCCAGAATATCCAGAAAGTCTTGATGATACATCAGCTTCAGGAGGCACTGGGCTCAAAGGTCCAAACAGCCTGTGTAACCTTCCGTGCTGCTGTTACAGCGTGAGTGCTGTTCTTCAGGATCAGGCGTCATTTAGGAAAATGTGTCCTTTGTTTCGGTCTGTTGCTTCATGTTACTAAAGTTATAAGGCACAACATAACACACAGGGTCCAGTTAAGGCTGAAAAATGCATATTTAACTTTAAATTACTAGTCTTTGCTGCTTAATGTCAGACAGCACTACTAAGAATGGATATGTGCATGTGTGTCTCGGAAGATGTATACTCAGTACTTAACTAAATAGTTGCTTGCTGATTGCATTGGTAAGGATGGCTATCTGCTGACACAGTATTTGTTTTTCATCTACTTCATTTCCACAAAGCGTTACCCAGTAGCTTACTGCTTGTCTCCAAAATATTGCCACCTCTACTAGGAATTGTGCCGACTCCTTGCCAACCTCTCAAAGTAAAGGATTGGATTCATATAGTAATGGTAACCCAGTTTGACAGATCTTCATGTCAGCCTCAACTGTGATTGGCCAAAGGCCAAGCGTTTGTCAGATGGATTTTGGCAGTGGATTAAAAATGAAATCTATTTCTGTTACTTTTTTTTCTTTTAATATCAAGCGTACATTTTCTCTGCTTTGTGACACAGATTTTAACTAGTAAGTGACATTTTGTAGGACTGCAGAATTCCATAAAAGATATCTTCTTAGAAATGTTTTGGCAGTCGTAAAGAAAAGTAAAAATCAGGCTGAATTGAAAATACCAAGTTGAGTTTAATTCTTAGTTTCTATTTCTCACTTAGTTGTCATGTTAACAAGTAGTCCTTTTGTATTTGGATTTTAGACACTCCCAAATGATGCTGCAGGTTTGTAACAGGGTTTTCATTTTATTTTATGATATAAAAATAATAAAAAAACCCTTCCTTTTCAGGATACCCACTCTTAATTTGCTGTAAAGTCCTTGATGATTCAGAGAGGAAATAGGCTGCCCAGTCCCAGGGTATTGTTCTTTTTTTTTGCATCAATTTCATGTTTCAAGTGAGGGAGGAAATATTCTATAAAGTTCCACAAATACATAATTTTATCCCTTGACAACAGGGAAGGAAAAGGAGTTTGGCTGTCAGGAATATTATCCGCTCTAAAGAAAATAGCAAACTGATAACTGCTTAAAAATTGGTCAATTAAAGTTGAATGGCCAATAAACAGTTATGGTGCAATGTGTTTCATTTTAGGACAAGATATAAGCATACAGGAACACTGCCACTTGAGAGATTTATTTACTATTCTAGCAGAGATAACTGGAAATTAAAGCTGTCACTGAAGTTGCTAAACCATACAATACAAAAGCTGTTTTCATCTAATAAATGGTACAAGACAGAGCTAGAATGAAGTTTGAATCTCAGAAGGGCACAGTGGTATGATACTTGTGTTGTGGCTGCTTGGCCCATATTCCCTCCAAGTTTGAAGTCCCTCATTATTTCCCACATGGACTATCCAAGCCCACACTGTCGGCAGTGGAGCAAAGCCTGTGGTTTAGGCTGGGCACTCTGAGCCCTCACCCATTCAAGGGTGTGAACACAACCAGAGACATTTAGGATTTTTTGTAAAATTTGGGACAATACAGATGGAGACACAACAGTAATATTATTTATTTTAAACAATTGTAATAAGTAGTTTCCAAAGATTGCAGAATTACACTTGCTTTAGGAAATCAGTGATAAAAGAGAATTGTTTTCGCATGTTAAGAATTGTGAAGGGCTGTTCATCTTAGAACTTTCCTATTTTCTTCTGAAACTTGTGTCTGGTCAATTCTATTCCCCCAAAGTGTTTCAGCTGTAATAAAAAACATTTTCTGATGGGGATATTTATTTGTATATGTATATTTTATTTTGTATGTTTTCATTCCAGGTCCACATTTCCCTTCAGGCATTGATTCAGCAGTAGGGCACAGAAGAATCACATTGAAGTCTTTGTCAATTTTTAAATCTCTTTTTTTGCCTTGGTTTGTTCAAAGGTCCCTTGAAGTCCGTTGGGAAACCCCTTCCATTTAATTTTGGATCATGTTCCTATTTTTTTTCCTCATCACCTTAAAGAAACATGATTGAAGCTGATGAAATTGTACCGGGAAAGTCATGAGTTAATTCCTTGCCATGTAATTTCTAGATATTTAAAAAAAAACCCTAACCACTTAGAATTTAGACATCTGTGTGAATTGCCAGATTGAGTAACTGGATACCACTTTGGATATAACAGAATGTCTGGGGTATTTAAAGTCTATAGGGAAGGAAAGGGAGCTTCTGTTATTTAAGGTATGTGAAATAAGTGGTATTTCAAAATTTTGCTCCAACTTGAAGTACTGGAACAATAGCTTGAATCTGAGTTTCCCTTCTGTCATATGTCATCTGCAACCTGAAGACTTATATTAATGCTGCCTGCAGAGGCTTGCATGTTCTTGGCCTAGACTTTTGGAGTGGAGGGAGTTCAATGGAAGGAAACTAGATGAGGAAGCCCCTTGCTGCTAATTTCAGTCTTAAAAATATAAACATTTAATTTAGAGCACGCTGGTTCCTTAGACCTGTCATTTTGAAAATGCCTTTATTCCTGCACTGTTTCTAGGTGGCTCTGGAGAAGCAGCCTCTCAAAGAACCATCAAAGTGGAAGCAGGCAAGCAAACACATTTTGAAATGACAGGTCTGTCCAGAATGTCGGTGTTCTGATGAAATCTGTGTGCTGAGACACTTTGCTTCATCCAGTCTTGTCCGGTAATAGCAGCTTTCAGTTAATGTCCGTGCCTCTCAGGGGAGGTCATAATGGGAGCACCAGCAGGAGTCAGCAGTAGAGTACAAACAAGTACTATTGTACTATTAAACAGTACTTTTAACTAACTTCCTTTTAGATGGGAATTTTCAGAGGATTTAAAAAAATAAAAGTAAGAAGACGGTAAAAGAGCTGGCTTGCCAGTTCGGATTTTACTGACTTCCACAGCTCGAGGCATTACTATACCACAAGTGTTATTTAACATGCTGAAAGTACATCCCTGTGCCTGGTGGATATTTGCTCACATCAGAGTTTGGCTCTGTTCATCACTCTTGGCAGTCTCTGGTCAGGAAAGGCCAAGAGCTGGAATAGCAGAAGGGTTGCAAGTCAAGACTTGCTCACTGACAAAGTTTTGTGGGAAAGTTTGTGCAGTGCCTGCCTATGTTAGACTTTGCTCTAAAAAAGTGTTGTCAGTCCTTTGTTTTCATGAACACAAAAGTCATCCCAAATGTAAAATAAGTATTGTCTGGGAACGTCTATATTCTACTTGATGGATGTTTTCTCAGAGAGTGCCAGATACTGAAATTCTTATATAGCCCCAGAGAGGGGCTCATTTACAATGAAGGTACCAGTTGTTACAGCTGCTTCTCATGGCATTTCCGGGGGGTTTCTTTGGTTGATGTAGCTCAAGGAGCTCATGAAGTCTTTTACATGTCTAGGTGGAGATAAGGAAGTTTGTATTAGAATTAGGTGGAATTCAATACATGAGCAGGATGTAGATTTCTAGTTTGCAGATAACGGTTGTAGCTGAAAGAAATTGTTTACTACTTAAAAAAGAGGGCTTTAAAAAGAGCTTCAGTAAAAGGATATATCTAAAATTACCTCATTTTGGGGGTAGTGGTGGTGATTTTCTGTAAAATGGATAATTTTCCACGGCAAATACTAGACTCTTAAGTGACTGAGCAGATACATGTCCATCAGCTGTAATGATATCTATAGGCTGATGTTGCACTCTAGGTTGAAGAAAGAACTCTTCTTGCCAAATCTACAAAAAAAAAAGTAGTTAATGCTACAGAAAAATCTGATTGGTCTTGCTGTTATTATTGTAATTATCCTATGGCTTTCTGAAAATAGAATTGGGGGTTTGTGTGTTTGTCAGTAAGAGACAATATTTACATTGACACTGACTGACAGTGTCCTATTGAGCTTCCCTGAAAAGTTCATTGTGGCATTTATTCACACCTAATTAGAACCTCTTGGGATTAATACATCATTTTATCAAACTAATGCGAACACAGTATAAAAATACGTAGATTCAATATGATAACAACAAGTACCTGGGTTTTTAATTAATCTGCCTAAACTGAACATGCCATTCCAAATTTATAATGATCAAGCTTTCAACTCCCTCTGGAATTCTTAGAATATTAATTGGATATTTTGCTAGTGAATGCTCTCCTTGTTTTTCTAATAGTGGCTGGAAACCAACCCTGTTGACCCTGATGGCAGGTAATGAAGAGAAAAAGCTGTGTTTTAATACATGTATGGAGTAAATAGTACACCATTTAAATATAAATAATTTACTAAGTATAACTAGTAATTCAGTGTAGCTTGGCTGACTTGAAGCAAGAGCATGTGATATATTTCATCAACTGCTTGTTTATTTAAGGTTCTTTTCTTTACACTGGAACTTCTTATGTAGGCAAGACAGCTACAGTGAACACTGCTAACAGCTGTGTTACAGAAATACAGCATTTTCAGAACTGCTGAAGGCACACTTCAAGCACACTTCCAAAGAGCTTTTGGACTTAGCCTGTTGTAGCTTTACGTCTTACACAAAGTCTCTTTGTGTAAGAGATTCTCCTCACTGTCCACTATTGCCCTTTTTACTCACGCCCCTTGCCTTTTTATTCAGATTATATCAATAGATTAGATTACTATGGAGATAATAGTAGTTTTCACAAATATGGTTTTTTATGCATATTTTTCTTTTTCTATTTCCCTTCAGCAGTATTGCAGTGCATGACCTGTACTATAACTTTTAATTTTCCTATGCACTTTTTCAGATGAGAGCAATTGCTTTTTAGGATATTTTTGGGTGCTGCATATAATGTCTTACTAATATGTTGTGAGTGACACCGCCGATATACTAACATTTTCAATATATGAGAGCAGCAAAAATACACAGACACATTTTACCGTTTTCTAGACTGCTACTTGTTGGTGCAGTGTATCATCTCCCATCAGCAAAGGCTGTCTCTGGCATTCCAGTTTGAAAGTTCAACTCTCTTCAAATGTTATGAGAATAAAAACCTTGTTCCTTATTTGTCCTTCATCATTTGGTGTTAATGTATGAGGTTGGAGTGCTATGAAGTGTAATTTTTCTAATTGCTCAGTCTGTGAAAAAAACATCTTTAACACTCTTCAGATATAAATTTAGGCACCTTTTCTATAATTTAAGCACATTTTATTTAATTTGTGTTTTCTGGAGTGCATATAAAACAGGAATGTGTAGTTAGGCAAAGTATGTCATGAAGGCCATTCTGTTAGCCTGTCTATTTTTGCATATCAGATGATAGTGAAATATCTATGGCAAAAGCCCCCCACATTACATCTGGACGGGGTTTTAATTTTGTTTAATGAGAAGCAGTAAGCAAATATGGAAGAAACACTGGTAGAAATAAGCAGGAAGGGGCAAAATTTTGTTTTCATTGTTATTGTAAGTTCACGTGAAAGCT
The DNA here is from genome assembly GCA_013399855.1 of Oxyruncus cristatus. Taxonomy (NCBI): domain Eukaryota; kingdom Metazoa; phylum Chordata; class Aves; order Passeriformes; family Cotingidae; genus Oxyruncus; species Oxyruncus cristatus. Next base: position 712,291 of record VXAY01006446.1, read on the forward strand.
TTTCAGTTCAATAGACTTGCTCTGAATTTGCTGTGATGCACCTGAAAACTGAATGAATCCCTGGAAATCTGTCTGTTCTCCGATGCTTTTAGTTGTGGTCTAGAGATGCTTGTTTTTTAACTGATACACAAGAAGCACGATTTAATTGCAATTTTATGCACAAAGAGCAATAATTTTCTTCCTGACTGACGGGTTCTAAATGGCTGTCACTTGTAAAGTACGTAACTATCACTTTCAGGTAGTTCTGTTTGAGTTATGTGAGCGTTGCAGTGTCTTGTGAAAGTTACAGAAAAAATGTTATTTGCCTTAAAAGAAGGAACAGCCTGCAGTTCTGTCATGGTGAGGGAGGGGACATACAATGTCACACTGCCAAGGTCAATTTATGAAGCGAACCAAGCGAGGGCCAGGTGAAACCAAGGAGAGCTTTTCACATCACAGACACACAGGAAAATATTTCTGATTAATTCTTCCTGCTGTCCTCAAATTGCAACTGGAATACACTGTACCAGCACACTTTATTGAAGGCTCTATTCCCCACGACCAGTCAGATACCTTGGTTAATAAACGTGTGAATATGCTGTACTTCTGCAAAACTCGAGTGTAGCAAAACTCTGTTGTGAGCTGGCTATTTTAAAGAATGAAAGTTCGTGTTGATAGTGTGTGAAGAATTATAATTGAACTCTTCAACTCCTTTCTAGGGTCTCTAGCTGGAAAATAAAAAGGAATGCAGGAAACTTCTTGATGCCTTCCACCACCTTCAAATTTTAATGTGGACAATATTTTTTTTCCTGCTTTGAAGTCTGAAAGAAATGTGGAGAGACAAAGCACAAGCCACATAGTAATTATTGGGAAGTAATAGAAGATGACTTGTACGATTTTTGTCCCATTCTGTGGTTCTTTGCTCAGGTTGTATGGAAGGGTAAATTAAGGTCCTGGAACAGTGGATTAAAACCTGTGCAAGTAATTCTCCTGGTGTGAACAATCAGTTTGACTTTATTCAGTCAAATAATGAGCCTATTTTAAAATTCACTAAAAGAAATGGGAATCTTAGGGCTTCCAGCATTAGGCTAAAAATAACTGTCAGTGTGAAAAAGAAAGTTAAGAAAAATTGCTTTTCTGTATTACAAACACAAGGCTTTTTGGAAGGAAAATTTTGTAGTGCATTTCTCTTACTTCATAGTGTGCATTGTTGTGAAAGTTTTAGTTTTCTGAGATTAGATGTAAACCAGGACGGGATCTCATTTTTATTGCTTCTTTTATCACGTAGGTAATGCAGAGAGTAGGAGCTCAGTTGTAGGTGTTGTAGATGTATTGACAGAGCCACTGTTCTGAAAAGGTCATTAACAGGGTAAGACAGACAAAGAAGGTGTTATCTCCATTTCGTGTGTGGAGAACGGGGGCAAGGAAAAAGGAGATGAAGCCAAATTTCAGCCATGATGCCAAGATGATATAAATTCTAATTTAATTTTATGGGTTATGTGTCAGGCCAGTAGACAGTAATTTTTCGATTCGCAGGAGTTTCAACAGCCCTGTTTTTTCCTTGATTGTAAGGAAACTGCTTGTTAGTTGAAATATTGTATTTTGGTTTTGCATTGAGTAAATAGCACATTCTGACTTAGTTGTGTAGAGAAAACTTGAGTTATCCCTCAGCTTCAAAGGCTTGGTATTAACTGACCAAACCTGGATTACAGAAATTTCTACATCTTTTTCCCATTGTCAGTGGTCTTCTGATAAAAGGGAAGCAAGCAAGTCTTGCAGTGCCATGTAGACTGGAACAGTATTTCCTCAAAATAAATGTAAATATTGGTGCTGTAGCTGTTGTTTTCTGGTTTTTATCATATGCCCTCAGAATGACGGCAGGATGTTTGTGTCTGTTTACCTAACAGACACCTAAGTCACTATTCAGCAACAGTGAGTTATGGAAGAGCTGGCAGATGCCAAAGCTCCTTTGTATGGAGAGTTCTTGCCCTTTCGTGGTGTTTGTTTTGGAAAGAGTTCTTTGCTTTCACCCAAGGTTGAGATAAATCTGCTTTTGTTCATTGTGAAAAAGAGATGCTCATGTTCATGCAAGACACAATTATTGATTTAGGTTTGTGTGAAATATAAGTAGGAAGGGGTGAAAAGAACTTCCTCTTTCTCTGAGGCATTCCAGGATGGCATCAGGTAAAGCAGCAATATAGCTGTGAGACATTGCCTTAGTAGGATTTAACGCCTCTGCCCTCCACTTTCTTGTCTTGTGCCCCTTTTTGCTCCAAACAAGCAAACAAAGCTCCCTTGACAGAGAACAGGAGTAGCCTCTGAGGCAGTGGGCCTGCTAAGCTTCTACTGCGCTGCAGCTTTGAAACAGGAAAAGACAGAAGACGCTCCATGAAAGACTTTATTCAGTCAGCCACTCTGGTCAGAGAACAAAAGAAACCTGCTTTTTTCTAATGAAGACTGAAGGGAAGAAAGAGCCAATGCCACTGCTAGAATTCTCTCACTAATTGCCCAGAAAGTAAGAGATAACCCCAGACAGTCACTGTTAAGGGGGGAAAAAAATCTCAGGAAGCTAATGAGGAGATAGAAAAATATTTTATAATCATGCTCACTGAAGGAATCTGGCCCTCTGACATCTCCCAGTGTCTCTTGCATTGTAAGGGAGAGTTGAGGGACAGCTTCAAAGAAAGGAAGCTGTTCTGTAATTGTATTTATTGAAAAAGTAAATACATTCCAGCACAGCAGAGGATGTTAGACAGGACAACATTAATCATGCTATGATACTTTGTCTTTTCTACTGTAATATTAGTGCCCTCCTTATATTTGAAGGGGAAAATTCAGCCAATATTACAGTATGTTACAACTTCCACCATTCTTGCAATGGCACCTGCTGAATACTTTGGAAGAGACTTTCTGAATAAATGAGAACTCCTAAATGAGTTATATCAATATTTTGCTTTGGGGAAATGAATGTTGTAAGAGCAATAAAATAACCTCAGATACACTTTGGGAGGCTTATATCAGCAGTATTCAGTTTTTATACAACAGTGAAAACCAGTCTGGTTTCCAACAACTCCCCCTATTATCAGTCTGCAGCGATGACAGCTGCAGCCAGCTGAAATCTTTTCTTCTTGCTGTCCTGATCCAGCTGTAGTTCCACTCCAGTCAGTTTATGTAGGCTTCTGGATTTGTGTAAAGAAAAGTAAGAAAGAAAAGCAGACAAGAATTTCATCAATCTCAGTCCCAAGATTCCACTTGAAGATAATGGAGGTCATACAGAATATCAGGCAAGGACTGGAAGGGGCAGCTTTTACGTAGCTGGCATGAGCAGAGAGCTCTCCAGGTTTGCATCACAAAGGATTAACTAATCAAGGAGTCAATATTTGTTTATTTAGAATATCAAACACTTCTAAGGTTTGATCAAAATTCTGGCTTATGTTACATCCCTTTGATCTCCTTGCCTTGGGAAATCCCGTCTTCCACATTCAACGTTTTAACTAAGCACACATAGTCTTTTTACTTTAACATCAATAAACATCTCTCCAAAACTACAGACTGATTTCTCAGCAGTTGCATAACAGATTGCCACACCAGTGCAGAGAAAACATGGTTACGTAAGAGGATATAGAAATCTAAGGTTAGTCCAATAAGTGCAAGCAGCACTTTGTGACATCCCTAAAATACAGTTCATACAGAAGTGGGAAAAACAGTGGGAAATGGATCTGTAGGCCAGAAAACATTGCTTGTAATTTCTTGCCTTTCTTTAATTTCAGCATAAGTGGGTGAATTTTGTTTACTGCTTCTACCATCATGGTTATTTAGGTTTAATATCTGAGCCTTACTGTTTGATGAAGGCAAAGTGAACAAATTGGTTACTGCTGTTTCTCTTGACACCTTTTTAAACAATTTTTCAATGAGAAACATGAAGCTTGATATATGCAAGTTATGTCTGATTTTGGTGATAACGGCAATGGGCCACAGTTGCATATGGGCATTACACACAGACAGGCACATATGTGGTGGTGATAAATGTGGTGAAGTAGAGCTGTGTGATAAATTGTGTAAGCATGTGATGAGCTAATTGATTTTGCACCTTTGACTTCTTCTCCTGCCCTCTGCCTAGGAATCCATCTCTCCCAGGGCTTCTCTGACACTTCAAACCTTGGAGCAGAGTCACACAACTGCCATTACAATGAAAAAAACATAAGCTTCCTTTAGAGTGCTCCTTTCCTCTTGCACTGGAGGTAGCATTTCATCTCCACTTACACCCACCCAGTACAGGGAGAGGAAGAATCAGTCCAGTGGCAGCTTGCTTAGATGTAAAAATGTCATGTCTCTAAATGTGGTTAACATATGAGTCCACATGGTTACAAACTGCAGTCTCAGCCACCAGGAGGAAACAATTCCCAGCTTCCTAACATAGCCAGGACATTCTTCTAATTAGACAGCACTATTAGATCTATGATTTTCAATCATAATGTACTTATGGATAAAAAATATTTTTTAAAAAGGACTACTAAAATAGTCAGCATTCTACAGACAGGAAAATTCAAACTATAATGTCAGTCAATGTGTTTTGAAAGTCCTTCCAGTTAATGTCTTGAAGGTTGTCTGTAACACCACAATATTGTGTGTTCCGTAGCCATTACGTATAAGATTTTGTTTGCAACTGAATGGAATGGATTTTTGGTTTTATAGTGGGACAGCTATATTGAACTTGGATTTGTTTTTATATCACAGAAATCTACCCATGTTTCTCCAAAGGAAATATGTAGTTTGTGTTAATAAAGGAGTGTAAATTACCGGAATAACCATTATGGTTATTATGAGATCATAGCAATTCCTGTGCTTCTATAGAAGTAAGTAGACATTTGCCAGTGATTCTGCTTGAAATGTAAGAGCAGATTAAGATAAAGAACAAACCTTTCACTGCATTTGCAATCTAATTTTGATATAACTCACTGTGTTTACTACTTACACGTGTAGCATCACTGACTCCCACTTTCAAAGGTAACAGGAACAAACTAGCTGTTTGGGACATTTTCAAACCTTTCTTTCACCACCAAACCCTGTTTTAGTGTGGACATTCTGTCTTCATTATTCTGTTTTTAAAAGCTGTGTGAAGTGGGTTTGGGGAGTGTCTAAAAATGCCTGCATATTCTGTCCAGCTGAAATTTGCTCCATTTTAAATCATTATGTGCCAAGGACCTTCTTGGCTAGAGAGAAAAAATCCTAGTTTTCAATAAATGATGAGGACCATACAGTTTACATGGCAATCCATGTATTTATACAGATAAAACTGTATAAAAGCTTTTTGCAATGTGCTTGGCACCAGCCTAATGAAAAATAATTCTTCCATACTCTTAAGTGTAAACATTCTTCCAAAATTAAATTTTGCGTTACTGGGCAATAAACTTTTTGGAAAACGTGATGACTCGTAAGAACAGCAAGTCAATGTTCTTTTCATTCTCATGTCCGTGCCTTTATCTGTATCCCCAGAAACAGATACTGTCTAAAAATGGGCCAGTTTAAAACCACCAACAGATACTTATTTTTTGCTTTGCCTAACTTTCTGTGATTTTCATCTTAACATAATGTTTTGTGTGGAGCACATGCACAGCATACACTACAGCAGATGTCTGCAGAGCAAGAGTTACTGCCTCCGTGTTGTAGAAATTCCATGTGTTTAAAAAAAAAGGAGAATCAAATTTTGTAGTTTTTCTTCCAGTAGCAAGAACTCTTTGTTGCACTCCGTGGCCAGTCCCACATAAACATGGAAAAAGTTGCAATTGCAGCTGGGCTGAGCTTCCAGATGAATAGCTTAGCCAGCTGCAAAGTCATGACCTCATCTGGTTTCCAGGGTCTCCTGTATGACTCTGATTCTTGCCTGCAGAATGTTTTTTAATCCTTTAAACCATAAAATATTTAAAAAAACACCCCAAACACCAATATATCAGCACTGGATGAATACCTTGTTTATTATGTAAAATAGTTGTTATCTAATATTTCTTAAATAAAAAGCAAATTCCCCTTGACATAAATAGGATTCTTGCAGACCTGATGTAAAAAGAAATTTTGAGGAATAACGATATTAAGCGTGCCATGTGCAGATAGGATGCAGTGCAATAATTCCAGTGTGTCCTAAAGTTGGTCTGGTAAATAATTAAAAAGAAAAGATATAGTAACAATAAGGTAAAAAATCATGAAGTTAAAATCTCTAGTTCCTGACTGTACAGTGACTTTCACAATTCTAACTGGAATCAAAATGTCTTCCTGCTTCGTTTTATCCGCATGAAATGACTTTTGGAGCAATAATATAGAAGCACTTGTATACCTCCTAATTAAAGAAGCGTGGGAAGAATATAATTACTTGATTTTTTGCAAGAAACTCATAGTTGAGGCCACAGGAAATGCTTAGGTCGTAACTCTGTTTGTTATACTCTCATAGAAATAAGGTACAGCGAAGGAGCTTATGGGCTGCGGGGTAGGACCATTGGTCTAATGTTGCCTGTCAGGAAAGTACGTGCATAGTAAAAAAAAACAGAGAAAGATTTCTCAAGATTAATTTTATGGGTTTAAAATTCACGGCTTTTGTGTTATTTCAAATGGCTCAGTATTAGTGTTCAAACTGGGAGAAAAAGAGGGTCATGTACAATCCACAACATATTGAAAAAAATGGACTTCCCCATGCTGCCATTATGCAGAATTGATTATCAGCAAAACCTGTGCACCACTGAAGTCCAGAGCATTCACTGTCCAGAGTTGTGGGTGTGAGGTTTCCAATAGTATTTTGGGATGTTCAGATGCAGTTGCTGCACTCCAGTCTGTTACTCAGAGAGAGGGTTAACCATATGGTATCCCAAAGGATGTATAACTTCAGAATCTAAATAATTATTTAGAAGCTTTTACTTTAGTATGAATTAATTTATGATACCTGTACACAGAGTTACGAATAATTACTTTGCAGTGCTGTAAACTTCAGCAATAAATTTAGCGAAATTTGGGGTATCATGAAATCCAATAAGATTATTTTAGAAGAGCTGGCAAATGAGAACGTTGGAATTGTAAAATCAAAAGAAGGTCAGTTCTTTCAATTTCTTAAGCTTTGAGTTAGGCTTACAACTCCCATTATTATTATTAGCAGATCTGTGAAGCTGAATTCAGCCTCATGTCATTTACTGTGCACAGTACTGGGAAAATGCTGTGAGAACCTTGCTTCTTTAGTCTCTACTTTATTTTTTTTATTATTTTAATCCTATAGAAATAGAAAGAAATCAAGATGAGATAGTACGATTTTTAATAGTGTTGATGTTGCAGGTCCATTTGTTGTCCCAAGCAATTTGAAATATTGCTGTCAAAATGCAAGTTATATTTAATAAAGATTAATGCAAAGTTATGTATCCTTCTGCTAAAATATTAAATACAGCAGAACTGAATGGTGCAACAACTGGTGAATAGCCCCTGAACTGCACGTGAAGTTAATGATTGTTCTTGTCTCAAATGCACTTTGCAGTATAAGACATCAATGATGGTACATTCATTTTGGAGAGTAAGAGAAAGGTTCTGGAACAGTGGGAAATGTTTAATTGCACGTGTATCAAAAGCAAATTTCACCATGAAGTCATGGGCCCTGAGGAAAGAATTGACAGTTTGAACTGTCACGTCACAAAATCCTTGTCAAAGGATTATAGCCATACATGCTTATAGGCAACAAACAGAAGTTAAGCTCTGGTTAAAGTGAGAAAAGACGCAAAAAAAGGCACAGGTTTTATTATTGAGAGCACTAGTAATTTGGGGTCTTTTTTCCTTTCTCCTGAGAGTCATCTCTCTAAAAGGCAAAAATCTTTTGTGTAAGGATACAGATAAAATCTCTAGTAGATATAACTTGAAAACTGACCAAGGCACATCTCTCAAAGGACTATACACTGCATGATACAATCAAAATAAACAAAATATCATTGTGTAAAGGTAACAGCCTGTTCTTTATAAGAGCATCAAACTTTCAAATAGGCCTCACTTCAGCCTCAAAAATTGTTGGTACTGCTTTTCTATACAGGCTGACTTGGTGTGCAACTTAAGGGTATGAATTGTTGGCGTTGAAAACCGACGTAGTAAGAAAGTAGCATGCAGAGATATTACAAAACAGTTGGAAAAAATTCTCTTACCTTTTAGTGTATTTCCACTTTTTGGGAGGCTTCGAGCCACAGATAAACACTCTCAGTGTGGGAAGTGGAGTTCTCTGGGAAGATAAAATTACTGAAAGACAACTGAGCCGCTGCCCGTGCTGCCACTGCTTCACCGCACCAGCTGCAGTTCTGAATTGCCTTATTGACAGAAGTAATCAACTTTGAAAGTTGATGCTGGCATTCAGTGCAAAGCAGGTGGATGATGAAGCAGCAATAATTTTTAGTGTCAAGTTATAAAAAATCAGTAATACTTTCAGATGACATGCTGAATTCCATCACTTTGAAGAGCCTACATTTAAAACTTTTTAAAGCACATTTTTCATAGTGGAAGTGTCCAACTCTCACTTTAGAAACTTCTATATCATTGATGCATATTTAATTGGGCTTAGGATGCCATAACAGCAACAATTAGGAAACAGTGTAAAGCCTCTTTCTAAAACGTAGGAGTTGCGATAACTGCAGAATTAAGGGAAGTATTTACTTTTATTTTTAATCTCCACATGATGCAAAACCTATTTCTGAGGTTGAAATCTCATCCTTATGGCAAATATATGTAGGAATCTCCATGTTGAAGCTACAAATCATTAAGAAATCAATTGAATTCTTTTAGAATGCAGGATGTTACTTTTGCTATCATAGTTTCATGTGCCAGATATGTACATATTCTTAAATTATCATAGTGATGCACTCAGTGTATATATGACAAATGCAAATAATGACTAGGTGATTGGTATTTTAGCATAACCCTCTGAATTCAGGAAATATGAGAATTGAGGAAATAACTGAGGAACTGTGGTAAACGTTGCTTTTCTCTCCTGTGTAAAAGAAAATTGGTAAACAGGGTCTAAAAAAATCCCACAGTCTCTCACCCATGTTTGAAGACTGCTGGCATTTAAGAGTCCTCTGGAATAAGTATTCTATCCTTTGAGAAATATATTTTATCTACAGTACTCCATTTTCTTCTCCTCTTTTTAAGCCTCTGTCTGACTGGCAGTGTATTTGAGTTGACTTTGTGTGGTGTTGAATGCATGGTACCTCGCAATTCCCAATCACTCTTGGAAAAAGGTACATTTTTTAATCACATCTCGGTCTTGTATATGACAACAGGAAAATTAAAAATACTCTGTTCTCGTGCATCAGAAACAGGAGCAGACACAGAAGCAGTGGTAGCTCTTGCTAATAGGCCAACAGTAACACAGGTACACTGAGACTCCAAGTAATGTCTGGCCACCTCATTAACCTCCCTTCACGATCCAAATTTGAAGCAAAAGGTAAAATGAAATGATTTAGGGCAGGTAAGCCCTATAAGTCTCTTGGTATAGGTCAGGTACTGCTGACTAATTGTGAGAAATGCGCTTTAATTGCTGTCAGTCAAATTGGATAACTTTGTGATATACCACTTTTTTTTTTTTTGGCTTCCATGCTTTAATGCCAGCTATTGTAGCACCAGCTGCCACCATCGGCCCTTGTGTAATCAAACATTCTGCCTCTGGATGAACTGAAGATTTGGAAAGAAGCACAGTGGTAGTAAGCAAGTCTACTGGTACCAATCATATCATCAGAGCACACTGTATTGCTGGAAAGTAAAGCTTTACAGCGCCTGCTGGTTTTGCAGGCAGGGCCCTGTTTCAGATAGGAGGAGTAGTTGCTGATTGAGGATGCAAACACTCAAGAGTTGCTTCCCACCAGGTAGACATGGAAGTGCTGTTTTTTCACTCCCCGTTGCCACTGGAAAGACAAAGGAGTAGCTGCAAGTAGCGGTGGAGCTGATGTGAGAGGTGGGCTGAGGGATGCAAGAGCTGCCCAACACTGCAAGTAGCAGCCCTAATAACTTCACCCCAACCCTGTCAGGCTTTATGTCAGGAAATAGGTCATGAAGAGGTGTGTTAAGAGGGGTTAAGCAGGCATGAGTGGTAATAGATTTGATCTGATAAGGGAAACCAACAGCAGCAACAGAAACTGAGGAATTGGCGTGGGCTGAGAGACTTGTTAGCATGTCTGGTTAAGTGGTTCAGCTGTTTACTGTTGGCTTTTACAGTATGGTTACCATTTGTTGTGATTTTCCTTTAAGTAGCAAACAAAGGTGGAAATTAGATAATTAGATTTTAAATACAGGGGTGTTTTGAGAGGAACCTAGATGAGTCGTAGCTAAAGGTGCTGTCAGGCTCTCCTACTGCATCCACAAGCAGGTACAGCAGTCTATTTTTATATATGGTGAATATTTCTGATATGGTTTGCTTTTCTGGTGCCTATCATGTGCCTGTAGGGTGACTGCTCTGGAGTGCTGACTTTTTAAGCTGCTGGGAATTTGCTCTCTGTAGGAAGCAACTGCTATTTTGTATTTAGTTCAGGTGCAGCTTGTCCTTGCTGAAGACAGGCTCTGGTTTCTTTTTCTGTTTGGTCTTGGTTTGTCCCCTCAGTCTTAAATACGGAAATACGTGTTTTTCTTTGAAAAGAGCAAGCTTAATACTTTAGTGGTTTAGTAGCCATGTCATTTTATTGCTGACAAAATGACTCCTGTATTTCTGCACAGGGTAAGATGCTAAATGTGAACACAGAGCTATTTTTTCTTGTGTTTATCTTACTGAGAAAACTGCTGTTCTTTTGGTGCCATTTTAACTACTATATGTGTAAAAATACTGTAGAGCAAATAAGCTGATTGTGCAATAGTTTGTCTATTGTCTCAGCAAACAGAAAAAAAATCTACCTGTTTTTTGGGGGGAATTTTGTGATTGTTTAGAACCAATTAAAAGGATCTTATGTTTTATGAGTTAATATATTTTTAGTAACTTAAGTTATCAGGTTTTGACAATAACTTGTTACTGGTCAACTATGTATAAACCTTAAATTGCTGTTAAACATCTTTTGTCGCCTTGACATATGATAAGCAAGTTATGAAATCAAGGTACCTAAAATAAGGCACTCTACAGACATTTTACTTCTGTTCTAACATCATACAAGTCATACTCGTCTCAGTAACTATTTCAAAGTAAAGTCTAAACTTCTTAAAAGGCAGATAAGTTAAGCATGTGCTTTGAAGGGTATTGAAGTCTTACTTTGTTTAAGACTTAGCCCAGTTCTAAAGAAGAACACATTTCACGTGATTAGAGAAGAATGGTAATGTACAAATGTCTTTCTTCCAACGGTATTTTGACCCTTATTACCTATAGCATCATATCAATTACTTTTTTTAAAAGTATGTTAGGTACAAATTATGAGGTTTTTATTTACTTACAGTTCTATTCCTCCCAAGTGAGTGTAACACTCTCCAGGAATAGGTTTATTGTCAGGTTCTAATTTAATCACATAATAAATTTATCCCTAGAGTTTTTGGAATAAAACAATTTAGAAAGACATTTTTGCCTTGAATATTCTATTAAACCTGTCTCCTGCCTTTATTGCTCAAAAGTGTCTTTCAAGCAGACAGTTAAAATTGAAGGTATTCATTTTATTTTCATTTAGACTTAAAAGTACATATCCTGTCCATGAGTGGAGTCTTACTTCAGCAGCTCATAGTGACAGGCTGATTCTGTGGAGCAGATCACATACTTGAAAATGTCAACCATGATAGAAAAGAGAAAACTCAAAAAAGTGAAAGTTGGCCAGAGGTACTGGGAGGGGTCTTGGGCTGTGCAAGTTCTTCTGGAGCAGGCAGAGCTGAGGTAGGAGCATCGTGCTGCTCTGGGGAGGCTGTTCTGTCACCTGCCTGCTGCTCAGCAGTCATAAACCTCCAGATAAACAGCATAGTGCCAGTTCTTTTTGCCAGCATAAGATAACAGGTTTTTATTAATGGAACTCTACTGGAATGCTTTTCTTTCCTTCTTCCTTAACAGTCTAAAATGTTACAGGATCTAGTTTAAAACTTATTAAAGTTCTGCAGCAGGGGATACCACCTGTGTCTCCCTGCTTCTTCTGGCAAAGCCTTTCTCACTCAGCTTTTCAAAAGTTTCAAAAATACGTGTTGTTTTCCTCTCTCATTGCTTGTCAATCAGAGGCAAAAAGGATTAGTAAACAGTAACTTCTGCTGTCAAAATTGGAATTTGAGTCTCACATTGGTTGCTAAAGTAAGTTTTCAAATCTGCAAGTTTCTTGGTAATTAAACCTGCAGTAAATACAAGAAAATACTCCAAACAACTGTTACAAACTTCTCTAACTTTGCAGTAAGTGCCTTTACTATCTGCTGTAGAAAGTCAGTCTGCATTACAGTAAGTAACTGTGATTTCTTGCTCCGGCTGGACTCTGGTTTTTATGTAAAAAGGTAGTTTGCCAAGCAGCTGGAGCCGTGAGAAGCCTTGGGAAGCTGTTCTTCCTTGCGGATGTGACTGTGCTTACGTAAGAGTGTACCCGCTGTGCCCTGTTTGCCTTTGAAACAAAACCACTCTGCTTTTCAGAAGGGACTGGCAGAGGTGGATTCTCACGAAGGCCAATCCATTTATAATCCAAATGTGTGCTTAGTGCAGGTTGCAAGGTCTGAAAACGTGGCCACAACATGTCACTTCAGCCTTATAACTCTGGAGCACAGACTGTCAGTCAGCTGACCGGAGCTGAAACTACAGTTTTGGGGTCGGACAGGAAGGAAGTTAATCCCTGACAATAATTTTGGAGAAAGAGGGACAATATCTGCCTTGATTAGTGACAATCAGGAGATTTAAGTAAAAGTTGACCCTATGGGCGGTGCTGGTTACCCTTTAAAATGTTGAAACAGGCCTGTTTAGGTCTCATGCAACACTTGCTCATCTTGTTACTAATGCAACTGTTTGAATAGCATTAACCAAATATTGCCTTAAAATTCTTAGATCTTTCACAGACTAGGTAAAGCAGACATTATGAAATGAAAATGGTACTGCACAAATACTTTGTCGCTCATCAGTGTAGTTTACGTGACCCAGTTTGTATTCATTTCAGAAAGCATGGTTTTTTACTCTTGGCAACCTTGGCTACATGTGAGGTCTTTCAGGCTTGGAGGGCATCTCCAGAAATAGAACTTTTCTCATTTGTCTGGTTGCAAACCAGTGAAGACAACAGGGTAATGCTTTTGATTACTTAAACCTCTGTTTAAGAACTGCGCTTAAATAGTCCTTCCTCAATAAGACAGTTCTTGTGTCTGATACTGAGTGAATATATGAGCAGGTAGAGAAGATGTTCAGTGGTTTCACTTGTGTAGGCATGGACATAGTGTAAATTTTGTTTTCTTTCAAGTTCTTGTAACTTTAGTTTGTGAGGCTATAAAAATTTGTTCTAAATTAGATCAGTAGTGTGTAGTCAACAGTTCACTGACTCAAAATTCAGCCTGGACTGAGCATGGGCTATAATATCAATTTGCAGAGAGAGGTTTTAAAATGTACTGTTAAGCTTACTCACCTTTGTATTTGCAACTGTAACATCTTCCTGCCTTCAATACACACACAGAAAATAATAGAACATACTATTAACCAAAACAGATGGACAAACATTGAACAGACTTGTTCTGATATGTTTTATCCCTTCCAAACAAGCTTTGAATTGACTTGCAAAACAATTTCTGGGGGTGTGTTCAGCAAATTGAAATTAGGTTTCCGTCTACTTCCAATAGTGGGGTTTTTTTTCTCCCTCTTCTTTATTGGAAAGCTACTGCACTAACCTGAAGACACGTTAGGAGCTGCCACTCTATAACTGCTGTAAGAGAAAACTGTTGGAATAACAATGTTTATATTAAGAACTGGAGTGCATATGTGAAATAGTTAAAATTCATTGTAGGTACAGTAAGTTATGTATTTAGTAATTCTTGCAAAGAAATACGGTTTGGATACACATATGGTAGTGTAGACAGAGCCACCTGTTCAGTAGCTTTTTATCATCCATCTCCTTTCTTTATTCCTCTAAATGGAGCAAGTGTTCCCTTACCTGGCAGGTTACATTCAGTAGGTTCACCGCTTTATCAAGTCAGGAAAACAAGATGCTTTTAGTGAATTTTACAGTATGTGCACATAACCTGCTTTTGTGTTAATTTGGGACAGGAAAGGTAATCAGAATTCAAATTTGCCAAAACTCACTGTTGGGATTTGTACTTAAAAGCCCTAAAACTTCCATACACCTATACACTTCTGCCTTTAAAATGCTTGGCAAGTTTAATCACCAACTAGAATTGATTTTGCAGCTCAGATGGGACCAACGCATGGCTGCAGCTTCTTGTCAGATCTCCCTGGGAAAGAAGCCTCTGTAGCTCTGAGTTTTAGCAGGGTGGAAAATAGCCAAGTGTGTCTGAAGTAGAAACCTCCAAGTTGTTCAGTCCTAAGTGCACATAATTCAGATAGTTCAATTGTAAATAAACTGGTGTACTTAGCTCAGTTCCTCAGTCTTTGCAATATGTGGCACTAACAGAATTATCAGATGTGTTGATCTGTTTATAGCAACAAAGTAGATTTACCGTAACATCTTGTTCTGTGCTTGTTTACTGCACTTCCCATTTTTTAAAGAGGATAGACCTCATTGAAAATGGTACAACCTTTCAGGAAAATACATCTTACTTGAGATATGATAACCTTCTTTGGCTTTAGACTATTTGAGGTCATTATTAATTGTTCCTTTGGTAGTTCACTCAAACAGCTGAAAGCATAAACATCAGCATTTTTCAGTAATTTTTAGTAGTTAGCTTGTCTAACACTTTTTCATCCTTTTTCCCCAAGTGAACAAAAGAGAATACTATTTGGGCAAGCCCTGATAAATCAATAACTTAGTGCAGTTAGTTACACTTATTTGGTGCAGTTAATATTAAGAGCTTGTAGGAGTTTCTTTGTATTTACTTTATTCCCCCATCAGCCATTAAAGAACATTCTCATTTTCCACATGAAAGCTTCAGGAGCAATTTTGCAGCACAGACCCAACAAACTGAACACCACAAGATTAACTGACTGTACTGCCTTGCATTGCTAGTTCGGCTCTGCCTGTAGGATTGAAATTTGCACTACCCTTCTGAACAGACATAAACAACTTAACTGCATCCCAAATGCTTCATAGAGAAAGGCTGTTCAATTTCTTCCATTTCTAGATTGCACATTCAAAGTAATTTCTCTTAAATTAAATGTCATTTGATTGTATTAGAATAACCAGAACAACTTCAGATTTTAATAAAGTTATTTTAGACTGAAACTATTGAAATGGGTTAAAAAAACCCAAACCCAAATATGAATTCTCAAGGCACAGAGAATGAAGGTAGTAGCATTATAAACACATAATAATATCCAAACATGCTGTATTTTTCAACCCTGCTAAAATATAAACTGGCTTGGAAATTTTGAAGCTGGTAAATTAAATAGGAAACAAAATCTTGAATTTGGTTTCATGTCAAACCATGATTGTCTCTTTGAGTCCCCATAAGAAGCTATTCCATTTAAAATGTAATCAAAATTTAATGTAATCAAATCCTATAAATGTAAACAGTGCCTGAAATGTTATTCATTGTATGGCAACTTTCATTAGATGGTCCAGATAAGTAGAATATATCTTCTTCTTCCAGAGAATCTTTTTCAATTTAGTACAAGATCAAAGATAGAGCAGCTACTCAACCTTCCTACCTTCATTTTGTGAAATAACAGCTTGACTCATAATTACCTTTTCAAAGCACTTGGCCTCGTGTTGCCATTTCTTAGGCCTACTCTTTATGTGGAACAAATGGGTTTAAATACAACAGTATTGCACTCGTTATTTTAAATCCCATTTTGCTATTTGAGTAGGACTGGAGAGTTATATTTTCTAATGGCCATTTCGTTTGTTTCCAGATTTTCCATGAATTTACCAGTCTCTTCCTTGAACTGCGTGTTTTTCTAACCTTCATACCGAGGCTGCTTCTTTTAAGTTAACTATTGTGACTTCTAACATTGCATTAGTGGTTTTTGCTTCTGCTGTGCTACTTTGATATTGGCAGGATTGAGTTCAAAAGAATGCTATGAAGCCTTCATTAGGGGAACGTGATGCTCAGGCTCTGGGAATTCAGCCAGTGGGAATCAATTGGTGGTATATTCGAAGTGGAAAAGTGTACTGTAATTCCTTGTTAAAATGCACATACACCCGGGCAGACTGCTGGGATGTACAAGTGGAGAGCCTGGGCCTGCCCTTGCTGGTTGTGTTCAGTGAATTCTGGGGTGAGAAGTGCGTGCTGTTTGTATGAGGTTAGACTGCAAGGGGCATAAACCAGGTGGTATTGTGGCTTCAAGGCAAGGCTGTGCAGATTCTGCTGTGTAGCCGCGTGTCTCGTGAGAAGGAGGCCGGGGAACAGCACGTCTTGTGTGGGAATGACAGGGGCAAGTGGAGAATGCTCCTGGTCGCTCAGCTGGTGGAGGAGTCAATGTGCAACTTGCAGGACATTCCTGAGCATGAGGAATAGTAACTGTATTGAAAGACCAACTCTTAATAAAGCATATTGCAAGCAACTTAATGGTTATCCTATGTAATTCAGTATCCAAGTGACATCTTAGAAAGGATATGGTAGTAATCAAAGGATCAAGAAGTAATAATCCTACAGCAATGTTTTACTGACTAAACAGCTTGCTGTAGCTAAACTTATTAGTAACCTGATAAGCATGTAGGTAACTAATTGTAGGTACTTAATTATGAAATGTAAACATTAGAATTTGTCTCATAGTTATCTTTTAAACTGAAGGGATTTCTCTCATCAACATGGGACTGAGTGGAAGGGAAAAAACCCTTTATAATCCACTATCTGTATTTGTGTATAATTTTATCTGATTTAATCTTGTACTAAACACTGTTGCTGCTTATGCTGAAACCCAGTTACTTAAAAACACTTTCTTCAAAAGCTATAGCAAATACACGTCAGAGTTGTCCACTTTCTCTGGGCACTCTTGACAGTTTTGGCAATCCACTCGTATCTGGGATGCTTCTGGCTGTGCCCTCTGTTTCTCCATAGTTGGCTGTAGGTTAAGAAGAAAGCATTTGGGTTTTTTATTTTATTTCAGATGCGATCTCTTATCTAACGAAACTATGGTTTTCTGCAGAAACCACAACAATGAAAGACTGTGTGTTATCAGTTTGATTCTGTTCGATGTGATTACCTGGGACAGCATTACTTCCTCTGTCATTTTCTGTGGTACTCAGTGTCTCCAAGTGTCTCTCAGTAGCTATCCACAGGAATTCCAAGTTCTGGTTTGAGTTTACAAAACTAGTGCGAATCTTCTTAAAGGAAAGCTCTGAAGGAACAAAGTTTTTTGTCTCCTCCTTTTCCCCTTACAAACTGTGCTTTCTGCTCTTGTTGGCCCAGTTGCATCTCAGAGCTTTACCCTGCTCTCTGGATTGCTGTTCTGGCATCTGGGAGAGCAGTGACTTAATGGCTTTTGAGTCGTGGCCTGTCTATCTTTGTTTACCAAAGACAATACCAGCTAAAATTGGTCTTCTGGCCATTTGGTTTTTTCATCTGCTTGGCAAAATAGCCTCTACTTGTAAGTAGAATTACAAGTAACAGTAAAATGAAGGGAGCTAAGGCAAACGGCTTTGTTTCTGTTCAGCAGGCAGAGTTAGGGGCCAAGATGCGTGGCTGTGCTCAGAGGTGGTGTTGGAGCAGAGTGTCCCAGCCTGCTGTCCAGTAGGCTGTGGTTCCCTGTGTTATTCTTCTGTACCATCCCTCCACATGTATGGATGCTGGGGTAGCTTATGAAGTTAGTTTTACTACCAGAGCAGTATGAGGTGGATGGACAGGGCTAGGACATGGCAATGGGCAGGGTCTCTACACTCACAGTGTGCAGGCATGTGAGCAGAACAGTGAACACTGCCCAGATGTTTCTGCAGAGATAATACTTGGGGTGGAAGGATTTAGGTGAAGCTGGATTGGGAGGAAAGCAGATGCAGGAAAAAAAGCGGTGATAGTGCAATGGATTCAGGCTCCTGTGACTCTTAGCAGAAACATGTGTATGTTTGTTTTAATGCTGACACTGGTTGTTAAATTATCGTGCTTGAATTTTATGTGTGACTGTTTTATTCATGAGTCTTTATTAAAGTCTAATACTAATACCATCTATTTATATATTTGCCTAGGTAGATATTTAGAATATCTACATTTAGATCATTAAGCATCATGCCCAATACTACAAAATGCAGCATGCTGAGTGCCTTTGCAGTGGTGTTTCTAAGGACCAAGGCAATAGAGAATATGCTTTCAGCAGTGAATGTGCTGTTTGTTTTCTATAGGAGGTTATGATTTGTGATTCAGAAGTGCTCAGAGGACTTTATTATCACCTATGTATATATCTGCTAGTTTTCGTAGTTTGATAATTATTGTATAATGGTGATTTTCTAAAGGCCTAAAATAATGCCTAATGAAAGGTTACATAGTTTGATTCTGTGGGAATTATAATGGAAAAATCATAACCTAGCTATTAGTGCTGTGTAGCAGTGTGCATAATTCTATATCATAGTGAAAGTGTGGGATATCAAGGGAGGGGGAGGAGTGTAATGGATAGCTGGATGAGAATCATACCTTCTGTTTTCAGAAACCTTGTACTCTATGAAGAAGCACCTGGAAGTTTTTGTAGGCTTACATACTGCAAGTTAGTTGCATCTTGAGTGGAAATATCTGACCTACCTATTAGAGGTCTGTATCTTTGTGTTATGGAAGGGCATCCTACGGCCACACTTCAAGCACAGGGATGAGGAACTCAACTACTACAGCCATACAGAGACCATACAAATCCGTGCAGCAGTGGCTGAGTTCTGCTGAGGCAGCAGTTAGTAGGGAAGCAGTTCTACTTTCCAGGGAGACGCAGCAACGAGTGACTGTTCAATTCTGAGGTAGTTTGCCAAGAATGTAAATATTTTTATATGGTGGTATACAATATTAGATCATTCCCTGGATTCTTTCCCCAGGCGTTTTGCACAAAGAATGCATACTTTTCCAGCACTCATACTGAGAGGAACCCTATTTTCCATGTTTCAAGTGAGATAGAGTAAAATATTTTGTACTGAGAAGTGTCATGTGTTGAAGATTAGACCACTGACATGTGAGACATCCCCAATTCCTTTATATTTTTTTATCCTAAAGCATTATACCCACATGTTCCTTCTTCCTGAGAAATGAAGTGTTCAAATTCTGATGCACTGTCATACACCTCTCCAAGTGTTTTATGATTTTCAAGGATGGACTGTAAAACATTGAACCATGGGTGTACTGCCTGATTCTCTGTGAGATGAGAAAGTATTGTTGCTGTACTTCCACATTGTAAATGCAGAGTAAAAAACACACTGTGAATAAAAGCGTGAAGGCAACTAAGCATAAAGGCTGCACAAGAATATATAATCAGTTAAAAAATCATTTTTTTCCTGATATTGTGCATTATGCAAATGCAAAATAATCACATCGTGTAGGAGTCATGACCTCTTCAAATAATTTTAGTGTCTTGACTTCTGCAGATGTGTGTCCCATTGATGTATGGAACTCAGTACCAAAGGAGTTCGACAAAAGCTAGGCAGGAAAATGGACCTCAGTGTGAATAGAGAGGCAGAGCTAGCAAGTGTTTATTTGATATATAAGTCCCAGCAAGAGCTGGAATATGCAGTGAATGAGGCTTGGAGGGCAAAGGGGTATTGGATGGGAGGGAGGACCCCTCAGCAGTGCATAGAGAGCCCCCAGACTTCTGGATCTGAGCGTGGAAGTCCTCTTTACCATGGCTATCTTGACATCGGTCTGATTCTGTTATAATGAACTGTTATTTAATGAGGTACATTTGTCCTTTTCTTTCCTCCCTACCCTTGAAAAGCATGGGAATGAGAGTGCAAGCCAATACTGTCCATTTAGCACAGATTTATATTGTCTGTCCTTGCAGAAGTAGCAGATGGCTACCCAGGAGGCCTTTTGGGACCTACTTACTAGAGTTCCATGGAGATGAGTTAGTTACATGATGCCATCTCATCTCACTGTTTCTGCTACTTCAGTTGTATCAGAAGCAGCTAAAATGCTGTATTAAGTGAAATGGATGGTCCAGGTAAGAAATGGCTGTTGCTGCAGCAGAGACACTGAAGGGCTGACTGGAAAAGAAGATCATGTCTATGATATAGATGGGAGGAGTGACATGCATTTCGTTATTAAGATATCACGCAGAGTGTGGAAAAAGTTTAGGGACTACTGCACTATAATGAACTTGCTTTCAGAACTTTACTGAAAGCAACTATTTACTGAGGATATCAGTTGCAGGGTCAAACAGAGCTGATTATTTCCAGCCCCAAACTGGGACTCTCAATAACTTTGCAGCATTGCTGAACACCTATTGTTTAACCCTAAATGACGTTTATTAAGTTTGTGCAGACAATGGACTGACAGAGTCACTTCTTCATTATTAAAAGTGCCTTTTTATAATCTTACATCATCTCAGTGCTTTATTTAAAACTAAAATCATTATTCATGGTGCAGAGGCCTTTCTTCCCTAACTCTTTCGTGAATCTCCTAAGTACTTCTCAGTTTTCAAGTACCTTCCTTCAGTGCAGACAGCAAATACATCTATGACATGACAGCCTCGGAGAAATTGCTTACAGTTCTTTAAACTCTAAGAAAGAACCAATGTTGTCATACTGGTTTTGCATCTTCCCAAAAGAGGATTTCTGTCTTGTATATTAAAATAAACACTTAACGAAAAAGGTAGCTGTGCTGCAGTGATGTTAAAATATTAAAGGAAAACAATAAGCAATGTTTATCCTTGTGTACATTAGTGATCTACTTACCGTCATTGCAGACTCTTGCTACCAAGTAATTACAGAACTAAATACTGGAACAATATCTTTAATATAATATAATGGGGATTTCAGCAGTGAAGTGAGAATAAATTAAAGATTAAGCAAGAATTATTTTAATCATATGTGCTGCCCAAAGAATGCTCCATTTCAGATGCATCAATTTAAACCCTGCACAAAACAGTGGAATACTTCCTCTTGTAAAAAGCCAAAGCCAGTGAAATACTCTGAATATACTTCGCTTTTGCATTATCCTAAAGTTGTAATGCAAAAGAACCCTGTTTCAGTTGTCATTTTTTCTGATGGTTTACTTTGGGGTTTTTTTTAATCCTTTTTTTGGTGTTTGCTTTTTTTAAAAAATTATTAGTAAAACTAGGTATGTGAGCAGCAATAAGCTAAAGGGAGTTCTTTATGCATATGTGTAGAAGTTAAGGGATGAAATAGGTATTATTTTAAATTGTATACACTTGGGTTAATTGCTAAAAATAAAATGAGAAAGAAATGATGGCATTTCATATAGAGAAAATGAAAACTCTTAAACCTAGAACTCTCTGTAATGAATCAAACTGAGTTAGAATATTAAAGGACCATGGTAAGACCATGCTATAGATGACCACAGCAGCACAGGCTGGGCCAAGGCAGCATACTGTATGATAAGGACGCCACGTATGGTAATAACACTGTGAGGAAGGCTGAAAACACCTCCGTGTTGTTAACTTGGAAATCTTTGAGATGCTAGGGAAATAAGAGCTGTTGGGAGTTGCTGCTTGCTGCATCATAACAGGAACAGCTTAAGCACAAATCTGGCTGTAGCAAAGCTAATGCAAATACCAACCTGAGTAAATAAGTAGTTGGTACACAGACATCTGTCTAATCTGGGAATTGAAGCAATTACTACCAAAAGGAGAGGTGTGGTCTCAGCAACTTGGATCAACCTTAGGGATCAACCTTAGCACAGAGACTGAAACAGGCAGAAATGCCCGTAAAATTAGCCAAGGATGATTTTCTTTTTATGCACTTACTACATTTCCACAAACTGGGATGGGATCCTTAAAAAGAATGAGGTTTTTGTGGCACAATAGTGCTGAAGTCAACTGTTTTTAAGAAACTAAATACAGTGTTTGGGTACCATGTCTATAAAGACTTTCTCCTTGCTGATTGCCTTGACTGCAGCAACTCAAATTAATAACTTCCAGTGGCATCTTGTATCTTTGCAAATAGTAGTGTAAACTTTACAGAGACATTAAGAAAGTCTATCTTAAAGCTGGTACGTCATTTTGTGGATTTGGATGAGAATATGGAATGTGGTGAAGGGTTTCATGGGGAGGGGGGGAGAAAAAATGGCTTTTTGAAATGCAAAGGTGACAGAACAAGTGAAACATAGGAAAAGGGGAAGGAAAATGGGAAATAAATTAAAAGGTAGTGAAAGCAGCCAGTCAGGTCTCAGGCTGTAGACAAAAGACTTTCTCCTTGTACTTTGCTATAAAGCATTTGTAACAGAACAGTTGCAGAGAAGAAAGCAGAGAAGTCCTTGCTGGGCCTCCTGCACTTTGTTCTTAAAGGCATTTATGATAGTTTTTGGTTAAAAAGACAGATAGAAGTAAACCGTCCGATCAGTAAGGCAGACACTTTTCCTGGCATAAACAAACAGTACAGGTCGTATTTTCTAGTACTCTGCCCAAGATATTTTTTATTATTGAACTGCTGAATGGAGAATGAGATCTGGCCTATTACAACAGGCTGATTATCTTTTTGAAAAACTCACCATAAAATGTGTTGTCAGGAGAGGACGTGTCATGTTAACTCTGAATCTTAAGGCACAACAGGAAAACACTGAGTAGCAATGAGTTTGTAGAAAAATACTTAAAACACTGTGTACCCAAGGATGTCATTATTATAAAACATTGTCAACATCTCCCTAATACATTTTACTGTATTTTTTTTGTTAATTCTCTTTACTGCAACAATTTACAGGTAGGAGGTGGATTTCCAGTACCAGTCTTTCTTCTTACTAGTCACAAGTTCACTTTTTTTTTTTCCAGGTATGTTTGCTTTATTTCAACTTTCTTTTAATGAAACATTTAAAAAACAAGTTGCCATTTTTAATCTCATTTTTCACCTGTGAGAAAGTGAGTCATGAATTAATTCAGTGAACCACAGAATGTTCCTTGCAGTGAGGTAGAGATAAAATCGGGGACAGAACACAGACCTCCTCAAGCTCAGCAACCCTTCCTCCTGCCTACTTTGAACAGTTATTTCACGGCTCAGTCTGAGCACAGCTTGTAACAAACAGTCCCATTTGGAATATAATGGAGACTTTTTGGGGGTATTTAATGAGGCAACGTGACACGGGAGGGGTGCTCTTCAGAAAAGACTCCTGTCAGCGGCTTGCCCCGCGCGAGCGCAGATGTTCAGCAGAGTGGCAGCGAGATGTTCACCGTGGTTCTGAGCTCTGTCTCGCAGATCCCCTCCAAATGTGTGAGCTCCTGCAGCTTGTCCATTATGTTGCTGTTTGGCGGCAGGGCCGCTGCTGCTGTGCTGACACATCTCTGCCGCTTGTGTGCTGACGCTTCTCTGGAACCGGCGTGGCGATGGGGCACACCTGGGCAGGGCTTATTTGAGCCCTGAAATGCTTTCTTTTCTCCTGAGGTGATAGATTCCTTTCTGTCACTGAAACTGTGTCAGAAATAGGGATAATAGCAAAATTCCATGAGCAAGGAAAAGGCTGCAAAAGATATATATCAACCCCAATATAAATATGTTGCATTTTGGTCTTGTTTGTTTTTCCCCTCATCCTCCTACTGTGATCAGCCGAAATACAGGTTTCCATGTCTGATACTCTAGGAGTTCTGGTAGTCCTTTTCTGCTTTCTTTGAGCAGTAGGACATAAGCTTCGGGGATGTGTTTTGTTGCCTGCCCACAGCAGCAGTCCTTTGGTGAGGTAGAGGTGGGGGGATCGTTTGCTGGGGTGGAGTTGGTGTTGCTTTTCTGGAGAGGGGAGGGACTTGAGTATTATGAAAGTTTTGCACTATGATTTCTCTATCACCACTTGTCATGTGGCAAAAAGTCCTGGAAAATAGCATAGTTTGTATGTAGAACACCAGCAGCAGTGATTTTTTCATATATATTAAGTCTTCATGTATCTTCCAGTAGGAATAATATTGGTTAAAAAAAAAAAGATCAAATTTTCAGACATGCTGACTATCTAGTGACTGTTAATTTCAGTTCATCTTGGGGCTGTTAAAAAATGCTAAATATAGGACTGACGAAGTGTAGGGTCTCACTTTTAAGTAGCAGCTCAGACAAGCTGTATTTAAATCTTTGTGTTGTGTCTGCTCACATGTTCTAAAGTCTGCAGACACACGTATTTTATTAAACTCATTACATTACTAGTACTGTGTGTCACTATTTAAACATTTTAATCCTTTTCTTATTTACTGGGTTGTTTGGAGGCGACCAGGTTAATTCTTAATTACACTTAACTGGCAGGAGTTGACTACTTTGTAACTTCAGAAAGAGAAGCGACATCCGCACTTGGGGCACCTGGAAGGTCCTGGAAGTGATACCCGGTAGTGTCTGTAGCAGGAGGGGCAGGGACTGCCCGTGTGCTCTGAGCGCGCAGGGCGAGCACAACGCCCGCGGCAAGTCCTGCTCTGTGTGCGGGCCCTGCTCCCTGGGTTTGTGCAGACCCTTCCCCGCAGAGCCCTCACCGTTTGAAGAGCGCCCCTCCAGCGTCTGGCAGTGACACCTGGCAGCGCTGACTTGTCACTCGACTGAAGTGACACCTGCTGTGTTGTCCACGCCCGGCTGGAAGCAGTGGCTCTGCAGGGGTGTGAAGTGTGCTTTTATCACAGTGTTCTTCCTTAGTCCGAGTGCTGAGGGTAAATGCCTGTGTGTTTATACCGATGTTTAAAGCTGATCAGACGTCCATTGCTCTTTCAAAGCTGTCTCCAGGAACAATTACAAGAACTGGTATTTTATTCTCCATGCATTGACATAAGTAATATTATTGTAAATCAAATACAGATTTGGAGTTCAGTGTGACAGACTTCCTTCTTTCTGCTTTATAAAAGTTTGGACAGTCAGGAAGGAAAACCAATACTGCTTTTGATCATGTGTCATAAATAGTGTATTAAATATTACAAGACATATTTAAGGGAAAAGTACTTGAAATCAACATACATTAAAATATATTTGAATAAACTATTAATTTTGCCATTTGGAATTCTGCTTAATAAACTTTTTAAAGAGCTCTCTAGTCTCTTTACCTCAGTTTAGCTAGTACTTGTGAATCACCTTGTTCTTTTATTTCCTCATGTTGAAATTCTATAACGTTCAGTACTATTGTTTTCTGTGTTGATTAATAGTAACCACCCTCATACATCAGCCATTGTGGCATAACAGAGGTGATAAAAGTTTAAGGCAAAAATGTGTTCTGTGCAAACTGATGTGCCTTTGACCTAAAAGTATTTAAATTTTTATAGTAGCTGTTGTATTCTCTTTTGGAGAAAGATATTGCAGGTGTGGAAACCTGCTTTCTTCATTTGCTGCCCAAGTGTTTTGGTTTTCTGTTTGTTTGCTTTGGTTGTTTTTGTTTTGTTTGTTTGTTCAGATTTTTTGTTCATTATTATTTACAGCCTTGAAAATAGAGCTTGCAGTTCTAAACTTGTCCAGACAATTGTTACACAGCTTTTGTGACTCCTTTTGTCCAGGCAACAATTGCATTCAGGTGGTTGCTAAGAATAATTTTATCCAGAAGTGACTTTGAAATTAGAATTTAAATAGCTGGAGAATTACAGGAGAGGATATACTATTTTGATGTAAACTGATTTAATAAAAATCAAACCCCTAGTAATTATTAGAAATTATTTGACAATGAATAGTGTACCAGAGCCTAGAAATACATTTCTACTGTACCAAACCTCTGTATGCTAAGTTAGTGATCAGCCACTCAGATATTGTCTATATAAGATTGAAATATTTTGTGGGAATGAGAAAGAGACAGTGAAAAAAGTGGCCCAAAATGGCAACGAAAGTGATTAAAGACGTGGTTTTACCTCTAGACAGGACACAATGAAAGAAGGAAAAATGTGATAGTTCAGGAAGAAAATGAATGAGGAGATACATGGCAGAGGTTTGCGTGCAAACTAATGGTATGACTGATGACGAGGTGCACTGTGCGCTCATGTTTGCGCTTTCCAGTACTAAAAGAACATGCTTTAAAAATAAATACGAGTATTTAAAAAATTATACTTTCTCTGCATGGTGGATAATGAGCTCATGATGTGTAATTAAATTCAAGAGCTTAATGGCTTTGGGTTTTGGGTTGTTTGTCTATACTTCTTAAACCTTAGTTAATGCGGATTTTCACCTTAATATTGTGGGAGGGGAGGTGTGTGAGAATTAGAATGGATATAACAATTCTGCCTGATCCATTGGAAAAGAAACTGCTTTTCCGATCAACTGTGGAATAATATAGAGCAGTGAAAGAACTTCAAACTAATGTGTTAAGTTAGAGAGGGTAGACTAGTGGTAGACTAGAGGGTAGACCAGTTTTATATTTGGCACCTGCGTTACCCTGTTTTTTTTGACATTAAGGAACCTGAACAAGAAAGAGCTCACATCAACTTAGTGTCTGAGAAACACTAAACAGTCAGGGGCTGGCATATGGCCAGGACTCCCATTATTTGTGGGCTAACATCTGTAACCTTTGTTTCAGACTTCTTTTCTGTGTGATGAGGTTTGCAGCCATGCCCAGCGGCCTTGACAGCTCACTCTGTGCAGAGAGGGCACTGTGGTTCAGCAGTGCACCAGTCCACAGTGGATCGTGGTGTCATCTCGGTTAGAGACCACTTGCCTATAACACAGTGTTCTGTTTTATTTCAGGAGCAGCATACATGCTGGTCAGGGGGTGGGAAAAAAGGTCAGGGTTTGGTGACACTGTGCAATCAAGTGGGAAAATATTATGTCTGCCTAGCAGCATGATAGTGAACAAGAGAGACATTAATGTTAAAGTTCTTGTACAGTGGCTACATAGAATCTAAGTGTTTTCCCTTACATATATATATATGTATTTATATTAGAGTAATTCTTTACCACAGCATGAGGCTGGAGGTTCCTATTTTGCATTCTCTATTTCCTTGGAACTTGGCAAAGTAATATGAGACTTCTCCACTTGAGAGCAGACCCCCTCCCTCTCGGGGATGGACAGACAAGCTGATTACTTAAAGCGTTTCCTGGGCCGAGACTGCTGAAGGCAAGTCAAAGTGCCTGTCTAGGACACCAGGTCCGGTATGACCCCACAGCTGCGGTTCATCCCCCGCTCTGGCCCAGCCAGAGCTGGGCTGATTAGTGCTGCAAGAGAGACAGGGGTGAGGAAGGGCAGGAGGGCCTTTCCTTCCCACTCTGCTCTGCCCTGTACCCACTTCTCTAATCATAACAGGAAAGAGGCAGCCTATCCCATTTCCATCCCTTCCTTTCCTAGGCCACAGTGTCCAGCTCAGTCGTAGTTCTGTACAGAGGAGCCTTGAGCCAGTTCTATCCTGGCAGATTTATGATTGTTTTTAGACTCCAGATTATCTCTTGATATGCTGCACTCTTGAGCAGAGCTCAAGGGTTTGGAGCAAGAGAAGGCAGACCTGCACTGTACTCCTGCACAGTATCTGACCTCTTTCTGCTTTGTCAGTTGTGTGTCTTTCTTTACCAGTGCAAAGTTCTTTTCTTAGGAAGTGGAGAGATTTCACTGAAAAGGGAGAGATTCAGTTCCTTCAGCTCTTGCTCTTCCGGACGGTAAACTGGTGTCTGGATGCATGTTAATGAAGTGGTGTCCCAGTGCCAGGAAAGAAATAACTTGTTTGCTGGGCAGTGCAAAGATCAGTTTGTAAATGCTCCGTAGTACTCCCCTGTCATCTTTCCCCATCGTTTCTGTACACCATGGAGACAGTGGGTTTGGTTTTTTTTCTTGAGGTGGTCATAGTGATTGAATGTCTTCCATCACTTCCAAGTCAGGCTGCCCAGGGGGCTGTTGAACACATGGCTTCAAATCTGGCTTGTTATTGCAAATGCAACTTGGATTTTATCAAAATAGCAAGTGAGGTTATTTTCATTTTTTACATATCTGCCTCAATGATGTGTGCAGAGGATATTTTTTTTTTTCCAGAGATAATTTGAACCTGGAACCAGGTTTTTTTTATGCTTCAGTAGAGTTACTGTTTCTTTTCCACATAGAGCTAAATTGTAGTGATAGGATGAAGTGGTAGAGAATCAAAACTGATATTTTTAACAAAGAGGTGGACTGGCATTTCTGTAACTGTGAGCAGGGATCACTCTCACCCTGCTGGTAGCTGTATTTCTGCTTTTGTCTTCCATCTTTGCTTCCCTCAGTGAACCCTCCATCTCTTTGATTTTAACTTTGCTTGAGTTCCAGTCTGGCCCTTCAAATTCCCCAGTAATTTACACTCTGTCCCTGTTGGCATCATGTTTGGAGGGCTACTTCTTTGTGCTGTCCTTCAAGAACATCTTCCTTTTCCAGACTGGTAGCCCGTACTTCTCTAGAGAAAAGAGGACGTGCATGCTGGAACCGTCCCACTGACGGGAGTTCTCTGGCTGCCTCTGCTGTCTTTGAGTGCTACTCAGACATGTTCTTTTGAAACACAGCCCAGGAAATCGCTCTTGTTTTGTCCTGCTATGGTTACAGCTGCACTTGACTTACAGTTTTTGGTTCCTAATAGGATGACACAATGTGACCAATTTGTGCTTTTATGACATGCAGCCCGCAGCAACCCTGTTCAAAGTTGAACAAGTGTTCTCATGTAGAGAGAGCTCTTGGTAGCCCAGGCAGAAGGGAGATTTAAATAGTATACTTAGTGGAAGGCATGAGGGAATATTTTAGCAGAGATTATCACTAACTAAATTAAAGACTGATAATTTAATTTTGTTTCCAAAGGAAGACAGTGAGAGTTGCATCCTTCCTCTCTGGCATTGCTTGGGAAAAATGCTCATAATGTAAATGATATTCTGGCACGGGGGAAGTGTCCCCCCAGTATTCCTCTGATTTTGTTGATTAGAGAGCCCCAGTGCACGACAGCAATACCATTAGACCATGTTCATGGCTAAGATATGCTAAATAGATGGTTGTGTTACCAGGCCTCGTCTGCAGTTCCACAGGAAGAGCTCACTCAACGTGTCCTGTCTCGGAGCTGTGCACGGAACAGCAGGAGGGACCTCAGAACTGTGGCATCAGCATTTGGTGACTGCTGCCACACTACACGAGAGCACTGTGAAAAACAACTGTCCATGCAATGTGTGCCTGTAGTGATTGACCAGAGGTGGCTGTGGGGCATTTATCACCTCAAATATTAATCTGGTAGAGTAGTGAATGCCTTATACCCATGTCACAGACAATGAAGCTGCACTTTGATACAGTACAGTTCAGCTTTGGAAGGCAGTGGCTGATCAGTCACGTGGCAGGTTTGTGGAGAAGTTAGAAGACACTGTGCCTGAGATGATACTCCTTCCTTCCAAAGGGACAGCTTTGTAAGTGGCAGTTCTTAATATGTTATTAAGGTAGAACTTATTTCAGTGTGGCCAAAAAACCCCCAAAACCTTGAGCTGACAAATGGCAGCTCACAAATGAGATTAAAAACTCCTGCTTATCCCTTCTTAGAAACAACAGAGGATCCTCCTTGGCATTGCAATTTTAAGCACAATATAAAGACAGAAACACCAGCCTGTATTTAGAAAGTGAATCACTGCTGGTTTACTGTGACTTCCACGGCTTTAGGAAAAAAAATCCAGCACCTGAGATGTATGGAATGTAGTGGGGTTTTATTCATTTGCTGGGGTTTGTTCCTGTAGGCAAAAGCTGGGAAACCTGAACTGTGAGTGCTGCAAAAACAGAAGAGAATTTTCATCAAAGAATGTTTTAGAAAGAAACCTTGCAATTAGCTTCATGCCTTCTTATGTACTTGAGTGCTTGAGGGTAGCAAGAGTCGTGATTCTTTCTTGGAAGATAAACAGTGCAGAGAAGAGTTTCAGATATGTGATATACCAAGGTACAGTCACCTGCTCACATTCAGCAGGTACCTGCCTGAAAAGTCTCCCTGTCCTGTGTGACTTAAATCTCCTTATACCAACCAGGCAAAATCTGGCAGTGCATTCGCTGCTCTGTGGGCAGTCCCAGCAAATCAGTGTGGCTGTCACTGAAGAACCCGGACAAAAGCCCTTGATCAACTCTGCTGTTTGTTCTACAGTAATTGCAGCGTCTGAGTATTTTCAGGGGTATACACAAGTAAAGCACACTACTGTAATCCACAGCAAACCCAGCCATTGGCATGAACATTTAAGCCCCACACTTAAAAAGTATACAATTTATAATGTTTGTTACATTTAGCCCTTTTACAAAACAAAGCAGCTCACCCTTACATAGGCAAAATCTGGTTTCATCAAATTTAGGAATCAAAGCATCCACAAGAGAATCGGAAATGAAGATATCAATCAAATGAACATATCAATCATGGAAATGCTTGTGACCAAATACAGAATATGTACTCAGCAGCACGTGAAGGGAACTGCATTGCTGTTGCATTCGTGCCTGGCTGCCCATCAGGCACATCTGACAATTATGCTCAGTGAAGACACAGCACAGAAGAGAACTGGGAGTAAAAGAAGTGATATTGTGATATTGCTGGGGCAGAGGCCAATGAAAGAAAGACGTTTGCTGTTCTGCCTCCTCCTCTCACCAGACCACCAGATAAAGGAGATGGTTTGTAATCACAAGGGATGGACAGAAGGTTTTGGGGTGGTGTGTTTTTTTTTTTTTTTTTGTGATTAGAAGGCAGAGTGAGAGTACAGAAAGTCGTGTATTGTCAGTGAGTCAAAGTAGATTACAAAGGACAGAGAACACAAAAGAAAAACAGTTTAAAAAGATATTGGTTGGGTTTTTTCCCTCTAAAAAGCTTGAGAGAGATGGAACATTTATTTATCTAAAAAGAATAGAAATAAAGACATTTGTAGTTTCTGGGTCAGCAGAAAGGCTCAGCTGTAGTTGTACATCCCCCCTTGCAGGACATCACATTTGGGAGTGACCAAGAATTTTCCTCCGTTGACCTTCCAGGCAGAGGTATTGCAACCTGGAAAGAAGGGGTTTGCACTGTCCAATCCCACACAACTTGTATGGGAATGCCACGGTTTGTGAGGTGGAAGTGGCAGCCTTTCAATGAGATTGTTTGCTTTACCATTTGCAGATAACCTGTAAATGGCTGCTGGACAGATAATGTTGACTTTAAAAAGTGCAAAGATGAGCAATTATTTGTCTTCTCAACTGACTGCAGCAAAAACAAAGTGGGAAAGGGCTCACAGCCTCATTCCTCTGAACCTCTTGCTTTTTTATGGCTAGATTTGGTCAAATTGGTTGATTGGGATAGCAGATTGCTCTGCCAACAACAGCCTCCTCTGAGCTTGCAGGCCTCCCCTGTAATCCTCAGTGGAGCTGCACAGCAGAGGAAAGGTGGGATTTATCCCATACTGAGGGTCCTGCACTGCAAGTTGTGACCTTCTGTTCTGCTGTTTCCAGCTTCAGTTGGTCAGCAGATTAAAAAGTTACCTTTGGGGCATGTGAAGGCAGGAAAACAAGCTACGCTCATGGAGTTGAAACTGCGTGCCAAGGTACTAACATACATAAATACCTAGTGAAATAAAGAGTGTGTTCTGAGCAAAACAAAATTCTACTAATGTAGACACTTCTGGGAAACTTCATCTTTGTAACTATTTTGCCAGTTCTTCATTCTCTGACATTCTAGCAGTAGTGGAATGACATAATTACAACACCTGCTGGGGCTGGAAAACTACTTTTTAATAGACTATTTCTTTTAGCTTGCTAGGTTTAAGAAGGACTACATCTTTCACCAGATCAGAATGGAATACTAGCCTCTGCTTTATGGAGAGGTCTGTGAAAATAAAACAAAATATGAACAATCCCTACCACTTCAGGAAATTCTTACATAAAGCAACAAGTGACCCAGAAAAGTCAGTGAGGAAATGATTTTTTTATATTGACTGCAAAGGCCAAACAGAGTCTAGAGTGTGTGGTTAGTACCCCATACTGTGCTGAACATCAGCTGGTTTGTCTTATGATGCAGTTTTTCCTCAATATCAGACTTCAAGACTTTTTCCACACTTGCTTCTTGTCTGGCTCATAACTGAAGGGTATCACGTTGTGTAGCATTTGAAACTGCTCTGTCCTGAGTTCCTAGATCTTCTCTTCCAGATTCACTGCTAAAACAGAATATTTTGACAACTCCTCCATTTTGTTCCAGTACCTTAACAGGAAAATAAACACTTCAGGCTTTCTTTTGCTGTTTTGGGTGCTATATTTGAAAGTTAAATTACTTCAGCATAAATTTTTTTGAACTGGATTACACTGTGTATGCTCCACTGCTAGGCTGGGACTTTTCTGCCCTCCAAATGTCAGAGTGCAGTTGACTGACAGAGGCTGTCTTTGCTTGCTACAGTCACACACCAGTTGATGGGAGCTGTTCAGCAATGGCAAGGAACGCTCCAGTAGCTTTACATCCTGAGTCCTGGCACCCACTGGGCATCTATGTTAAGTTCTAAAAAGTAGATATCTTCATCTAAAACAGTTGGTTTGTGGGTTTGGTGTTGTTCTCCCCCCCCCCCCCCCAATTATTTACTACCTTTACAGCTGCTGTTAGTGAAGTTTTTCTAGTCTGGTTTCTGTTCAGGCTTTGGAGTTTTTAGTAGTTTAGGGTTAACAGTGCCAGGGTAATTGGGCATGGCTGGCCAGGCTTTAATGTCCTCTCATATGGGAACATCAGGACCAGAAAGTACGAGCAGAGCAATGCTGAATGCTGGTACTGCAGGGAAGACATGTGCTGTGTACATGTGCCTCACAGACTCCTACAATAGGATACACATAGAGTAGATCATCTTGAAGAATCAGAGCTTTTGTAGGATAAGTAATTACTTCATTCTAAGCCTCATCCAGATGTGCAGCCCACAGTCTTGGCCAGGAGTTCACTCTTTTACCAGAGCCTGGTGAGAAGAATAAAATCTTTGCACTACAAATGTTGCCACATTTAGCCACATTTTTTCTGGCTTGGAAAAAGATTGCCCTAATCTGTTTTGCATGTGGCTACAGCCTGGGATCACTTAGAAATAGAAACTAATGCAGGAGGTCACAACTCAGTATGTTTTCCTGCAGTGAGATCGCATCACACTGGTGCTTGGGTCCTGCTGTCATTGCCAATAAATCTCTGAGTAAAGTTGTTGGCCTTAAATTCCCAGCACCATGGTGTTGTTATGAGGAGCAGTGGACGTGGTAGCTCAGAGGTAGTACCCGTGAAAGGGTTGTGGTTCTGGAGTTCAGCCCCTTTCTGTGGGGAAGGAAAAAGGAAGAAGCTCCAACACTGTTGTCATAAATGTACATAATGTACATAAATGTAAGGTTTATTTATTCCTGTTAATTCCTATAAGGTGTGGAGTCCTTCTGCTTTGCACTTAATAGTGTGAGTGTTACTTAAATGTGATCAGTGATGACAGTCAAATTGCCCATACTTTCTTATTGAGTCTTTCTTGCCCAGGGTGGGCTCTGTTGCTTTGTCTTTTCCCTCTTTCCAGTCTGTAGGAGTTCCATGATGAGATGCATTTAGCTACCTCTCTTCCCCGAACTACAAAATCTGGACAACTTTAACATAAACACAGGCTGGGGGGGGTTGTGTGTGTGTGAAGTTTTTTTTGCTTTCTGTTTGTTTGGTTTTGCGTTTTTGTTGTTGTTTTGGAGGTGTTGTGTTTTTTTTTTTAAGTGTAGGTTTTACAAAGAATAAATGCTACCTAGCAGTGGGGGAAGGATTATGTGTACTGCTCTGAAACACTATAACAAAGTGTCCATTTTTCTCCTCTTCTGAAATGTCAAATGGGGTCACAGGTGGCAGATGTTGGCTCTGCTCAAAGGTGAAAGAAACCTTTCAATCTAATGTATGAATATATTGCCTCACATAGGAAGAATTTAGCTTCCCAGTGCCTTATCAGTGCCACTCCACTGAGAGTAGATCATTTTCTTGAAGCCATTATATTATCTTAAAAAACGCAGTCCCTCCGCTTTCGATGGATGTGAGGACTTGCCTGTCTGTAGGAGCACCAAAACATGGCAAGTGGAAGCAGAAACTTCTCTGCAGGTCTTCTGGGCACTGCAGACACACGGGGTGGGTCTTTCAACGCCCCGTGAGGCTGACAGGGAGTGGAGTGGGAATCAAGGTCCAATCCTGGTTTCTTCCCCATAGTTTTTTATTCATGTTAAGTTGTTCCCATCATCAGTTTTCCTAGGTTTGATCCTCGTTCCCCTGGGTAATCTGGGTATGCTCCATGCTTATCACATGGCTCTTTCTGCACTCTGATTTGAACAGAGGTCTGTAACAAAGGACAGGGTGGGTGGAAACACCAACTGTGCAAAGAAAGGGATAGTTTGTCCTCAGAAATGCATTTGTTTTCTGAAAACCTGCTGCTTGATTGATATTTCTTTTTCCATAATAGAGTCAATGCATCTTGTCCTCATGATGCAGAATTAGGTAATATTTAATTTCCATTCACCTGAAACAGTTTTGACATAAATTATATTTAATGCTAATTGAGTTATAAAATTTGAGCTTATACTGAACATTTGTGATCTGTGATACATATCCTGTTTACAGAGAATTAAGGAGATGTTATTAAATACTTGGTCACCTTTGTGTTTATTATCAATTATATCCTTTGTTACTATTTTCTGTCAAGACGGGCTTTATGAATAAGTACAAGGCAGGTTTAGAGGTTATGTTTCTGAGTCATTAATTTAAACTTGCATATATTCAGTAGTGTCTGAAAATTGGTCTCTGATTATGCATCTCTTCCAAAATAATTTATCCAAACAGATTAAAGGGAGAAGCAGTGATTAGTTATTTCTCAAATCCCTTAATCGAAAATAAAATCTTCCAAAGCATTTGCTATGAAAATGGTGAATATATGTGAGACATCCTATGTGCAGCTCAAGAGATATTTTCACATTTATGAATCTGAGGAAAAATAAAGAATAGATTCAGATCAAAAGCAAGAGGCAGGAGCCCAGGTTTTTGACTTCCATATTTTCAAAAGATATGCAAGTGGCAATGTTTGTGCATGCTGTCTGATCATTTATGCTGGTAAAGAAGAGACTGGCAAGATCAAAAGCCAAAGAGAAAAGTCCACCTAAGCTCTGTTAAGACCTCGTGTCTGAGAGCCAGGCTTCACGGAGGAGGGAAAGATAAGCAATTTCAACTTTCTGTCTTTATCTGAGGAAACTCCTTGGGAAACTCAGATGATCCTTCAGTCTGCAATTGCCCCTTTTAAAATGAAAAGTAAATCCTTACTGGAATCTGACCATAAGGAAATTAAGAGATGGCTCCTGTCAACTGCCTTATGCAGGTCTAATCAAAGATAACAGGAAGATAATTTAATTCATTTTACTGTGAGGCAAAAGGTGTTTGTTTGAATATTACCCCATGGCAAAGGCTCGGCAGGCAGGTGTCACTTGTCCATCGTACTTCCTTTGCCAGGAGCTGGTGTTCAGACCAAGTTGTTGTCTTTGTCGTGAATCACTGAAGCAAATTCTTTCCCTGTGCTGTGAATTGGGCCATTTTTTAAATACTGAGAAAGTGTCTGCAGTTATGGATTGGGGAAAAAAAAAACCCTCTGAAATAACTTTAAAACACCTCTGGTTCACAGCTCCTTTGTAACTGTGGCAAAATGTTAGTTTTGAAACCATTGCATGGTATTGTCAACCCAGAGAATTCATGTGTAGGAAGAACACCGACATTATTAAATGATTCACTAAAGCTCTTGATATTGTAAGGCAAGGCAACACTGTTGTTTCAATCTGTGCTTAATGATAATTGAATTATTAATCTTGAACTTTCCATACTGAACATTTAATATGATCATGTTTCTCCAGAATTAAAGCAAGTGAAAGAGAGAGAAACTGTGAAATGGTTGGTCACTTCCAATAAGTAGTATTATCAGTTATATTCAACAATTATTATTATCTGTCAAGATCAACTTTACGAATATGGAGCCTTCATATGCATATTAAAATATATTAAGAGTTGCAATGCATGAACAGTAGCTGATTTTCAATATTTACAATTCAAATATTTCCATAGCTATGTGGTTCATACAGCTAACTGTCAGAAGGAAAGTAATGCCTTGAAACCAGTAGGCCTTAGAAAGAATCTACAGCTAATCGTGGTTTTCAGTGGCCAGATGGACTCCTCTAGTGTGCTCAA
Source organism: Oxyruncus cristatus (assembly GCA_013399855.1). NCBI lineage: Eukaryota > Metazoa > Chordata > Aves > Passeriformes > Cotingidae > Oxyruncus > Oxyruncus cristatus. The sequence goes on from VXAY01006446.1 coordinate 748,475, forward strand.
GTTTAAACACTCAGTTCTTGTGCAAACACAATTTCTTCTGGCACATTACATTTGCAGGGCCCAACTAATATAGTGATGATGTGTTTGAGACCTCTGAAATGGTCAGGTGCGGTGCAGCCACCCAGTCATTCCCCAAAGTGTTTGTGTTCACATTCTGTAGAATTCAAGTGACTTTGACCATACAAACCCAAAATACTCCTTATGTAGAAAAACACAACATAATGAAATTAATGAAAAGGATGAGTGAAGAGGGATTATACACAATGATCCTGCTAATTTTGTGTCCCCCTAACCTGAACTGTGTTTCATTTCTCTACCAATGTATCCCAGATACGCTTTTTTGAAATAGTGTTTGTAAACTTTCGGTCAGTAAAAACATTGCGTAAGAGCTTTCTCAGTTGTAGCTTAACTGCATCTGATTCAAATGTTCTTTTGCAGCAGTCTATTAAACAAGTGTATGCCCAACTCATGTTACTGTTTTCCTCCAGTGCTTTTAGAACATAGACATCTAAAGCAAATAATCGTAGCATTCTCCTTAGACCTGTGAATAATTGTTTACTCATTAATACCGTTTCATCTTTCGAGAAATTACTCTAAACAAAACCAAAATCAGTGCAATTCAGAGTAAGTATAATAATTTAGTTCAAGGGCACTGAACACAAATCTCTAAGCTGAGAGGTAGTTCTCAGAGATTGGTAGTTTCTGATGGAAGTAGCCTCGTATCCCATCTTTTAGATGTCTGTTTCTGTTGGACTGGAGGTACAAAGTTGCAGCTTTGAGAAGGGCCAATGTGTAGAGCAGGTTCCTGCTTTACATACACACTCTGCCAGGGAAGGACTAGAAAGATCCCGGCCTGCAGGGGCACAGCTGCCTCACCATGGCCTTCACCACGGGCTGCAGGGGAGCCTCAGCTCTGGTGCCTGGAGCACCTCCTGCCCCTGCTTCTGCACTGCCCTTGGTGTCTGCAGAGCTGTTTTCACGTATTCTCACTCCCCTCTTCTCTGGCCACAATTACATCTGCACATTAACTTTTTTCCTCTGTTACCAAAGAAATTAAGGAAAAGCACGGCATTCTATTTTCTCCTTTTTACCCCACTGGCGACATTCTTCTTCAATACCCCCCATATCCTGAGGAAAACCAGATCCTGTCAAATGTGTTACTTTGCAGGCCATCTCTCCCTTTATAAACTCACCACCTGCTGGCTTTCCAACAGCAGCTCGTGCTCGAGAAGGAAGAGCCTCGTGGAGAGATGCTTTCAGTCCTTCCATGCTGCCGTCCTGACCAGTGTGGTCTGGGAGCTGCACTCTGTGGTTACCTCAGACACCTCTGTGGTGTCTCGTGACATTTCCCGTCAGCTCTGCCAGTGCAGCTTCTCGCTCGTGGCACTGAGCTCCGACCTGGAGCTGTGTCACCTCCTACGGACTTGGGAGCTCTCACTGCCCTGCCCTCTGTCCGTGCACACCAGGCGTTCATTTTCCTTAGCACCCCAATCCTGAGTGATTACTGCTAGTGAGATAAGGCACAAAAGACTGTTTTAAAGTGACACTGTCAAGTGGATTTTAGTACTTTAAAAATATGTTCATAGGAGGACATGTACATAAAAGAATGGAAAGACAAAGTCAGAAGCAATCGATTATAAAGACTACGGAAAGTTTCAAACATATTCTGTGTTTCAAATAACCTATCAACTATTTGAGAACTTAATTTATAGTCAACAATAATAGACCATAATGTGTAGAATACGCAAAAACCTGCTTATTATACAGAAAAATCAATGCGGGGTTCTGACAGTTAGGGTAAAGGAAGGTAGTGGTTAATATTTACTGCGAAGCTGCCTAAAAATAGTTCGCTCCAATTGGAAAATGGGAGATACACAGACATTAAAAAAATAGTACATTAAAAGCATTATGCCTTTCTTTCTATAATCCCATTTAAATATTGCCTGAATAATCTACTCTTTTACATATATTTAGCATGAAAAATACTTTGAAATTCATGTAATTCATGATCTATTTTAGAGTTTGGTCCTCCACACCCAAAAGCATTTGCCTTTCTGTTTCAGGAATTTTTGCTGCTCATTAGAAAGAGGGTGTTATTCTAACTAGGGTTGTGAATTTATTTGCTGTCTGTTATAGTTTTAAAACAGTTTTGTGGACATTAAATGTTAGGCAGTGTTTATGAATTGTTTGCAGTGAGTAGGGTCTTGATTACTGTGCACTCTGATCACACTTTTGCAGTGTTTGATATGTCAGCCAAGAACGCAGAGTGTTGCTCTTCCTCTCTAGCAGTATAAGAAAACCTCAGAAAATGGGTTGATTATGCTTGTGTGCCTGTTAACAAATACTCATACAGGTACTATATAAAGAAGAAATCTATAGTTAGTGTGTGTGTATACATATATATATATATGCATTTCTATAGCTTCCTGGAGCTATTAATGAAAGTGTATATAGGGTGGCTGAAACAAAAAATAATGCTGAATTTTCAGGCATGTATTTGAATACTTTTATTTCTACTATGTATCTGTTCAGAAGTTGAGTGCAGTCAGTAGGAAGACTGCAATGGACAATTGGCCAAGGGCCCACTTGTCCAACTGCATTATGTCAACCTTCATAAAAGCTTAATCCAAAGACAGAAATTCAATAATATTTTAATATATGTTCAATACTGCTATTGATTTGTTTAATTTTTTTTTTCAACACTCATTACTCTCCTTCAGCTTAGATATAGTGCCAAAGAGGGAGTCTAACTATTTTAATCTATGGTCAGAGGTTTAAAGTCTCTGGTGGATTTCTGAATTCACTGTCAGTATCTTTTTCTACTGATGGAAAAACTGTGTTGATGATCTTGGCAGTTTTTAAAGGAGTTAAACAGACTCAAGCAACGTTCAGTTTTAGGATCTACATCTATACAAAAAGCATTATTTAGAGTAGCCAGTAAAGGTTTGTGATCTCCAATTATTATGGAGATCATTATAATAATCAGTATGGTTATGTATTCCTGGAGCAGTGTTAGTGTAAAAAGGGCACTGAATTGCCATATAGACAGAATTCTCCCATCCAAACTGTATGCATCTGTCTTCATGGCTTTTTGAAAGTTGGAAAAGAAAAAAAAGAACTCAAACTTTCATCAGTCTGCACGCTCAGGCCGGATTTAATCTAAGGGCTGGAGAGCTCTTGACTTAAATAAATAGAAGTTACTGTATTTTGAAATACATGTTTCTTACTCTCTATTATGGTCCCAGTTACTGTAGATCCTGGATTGTTGTTGTTCTCTTTGGCTGTGTGGAAACAAGAATGTGAAAAGGTCACAGGTGATTTTTTTTCCTTTTTTTTTTTTTTTCCCTTTTTTAACTTCAATTATCCTTCTCACAGAGTTAATCATCCTTGAGGCCTCTTGCAATCTTTCTGGCACTGTCTGTGAATTGTCCTTGGTGCAGAATACAGGTAGTTTTTGATGGGTCAGTTCTGCTCAGAGAGCAAGCCTAGAAAGCCCTCCGAACGACAAAAGATAAGCAGCACACTTGTAAAGCAATGTAATAACCAAATGTTGGCATGTGTGACTTACCGGTAATTAACAGTGCCATAAAATCCCTGCACTGAATACTAAAGGAAGATTTTAAACATTTTAAAGGTGACCAAGGTAACATGGCAAAATTACAGAGGAGTGCCAGCTGCTGTAAAAGTCTAGCAGAAGATGTGGGGACTGCTGTACTCCACTGACATTTGATATTTCCTCTCACAGAATAATAATAATAACAGTTACTTCCCCTTCATTTCAGTACAGTAAAATATGAAGAATTTGCTTCCACACCTGGGTTGCCATTCTAGTCACTCATGTCATGGACAATAACATGTTTTCATCTGCTGTTCATCCGATTGTTGGTCTTATTTTTGCTGAATTAATGGGAGAGTTAACAGCATAAAGATGCAGCATCTCATTCCTGCAATGAGAAAACATTACAGCAGATGAGGCAGTGCTGCTCCAGAAGTGGGCCTTAACTGTCAGCCTCCTCCACACTATTACAGAGAGGAAAGAAAAGGAGCTCGAGGGCTCTTCTGGCTCCTATCCAGAGAGGTAACAACGCTCAGCAGTAACCGATGAGCAAAGCAAACATGTTGAAAAGACAGCACGTGTTTAACACCTCAGTGGGGAAAGTACCAAGATGTGACGGGCTGTCTGTCACTGGCATCAAAATTGGAGCCTTCACATGCTTTGGTTTGAACAGGAAGTCTCCCATCTTGTGTTATGCTTTTGAAATCTTTTAAATTTAACCCAAGTTCCCTGTAAGATGTGGTTTAGTGCTTTATCTTGCTGGTTTTTTGAGTCATTTCCTTTTGGGACAGCCATATTTGTTATTATCACACAGGGCAGTCAGGGGCTATTTCCTAACCTTTATTTTATAGTATTTAGCTATTAATTTTTGCTTCATTATTTAATACTTTAAATAATTTAAGTATTTAAAAATTTAAATATATTATTTATAATGTACTACATTCTCTGATGTTCCATCATTTTCATCCAAGAACTTCTCTGACTGCTGCAGCACAATATGTTCAGTTTTAAGGCTAATTCTAGCTGCATGAGATTGGATGACCGAGATGCTATTTAAGTAGAATTATTTTCCTGTCTTGTCTCTAATGTAGTGAAGTTCTAGCTGTATGTTTGCTGGGGCAGGCACTGCGTAGGTCTCTGTCAATGCAGCTTTCAACTGTGCTCTCTAAAGCTCCTGGTGGTCTTAACATAAGTGATGTCCCATAAGAACTAAACACTGACACTGCATGCTGTTTGAAGTCTCTGCATTTGTGTATTGTTCTGTTCATATATATTAAAGTGGCATATTCTTAAAGCAAAAAAGACTCTGAACAAAGAACGTTGAGTGAAGTGTTGCTGTTGATTCACTAATAGTTCTTCCTGGTAGGTACTTGCTGAGGGAAATTGGGTAGCTACAGGCTGAAAGCATTTTTCTATGGACTCAAAGCAACAAACTATTTTTTTGGGCTTTTTTTTTGTTTTCTGCTTGGTCTCAGACTACTGTCAGTATATTTATTAGGGTGTCCAGAGATGACAATTTGTCTATCTGCTGTGGATAGACTAGAGTCCAGGCTGTGGTAATACTGTGTTAAGGGAGGTCCTACCTTAACAGAAAGGGTAACACAGACAAATGCTTAGTGAAAAGAGGTTTGGATGTGAAGTATGTAGTGCCACAAAGTTATTCTTCTAATGTAATATTCCAATGGTGCAAAAAGTGATAACACCCACTTTAAAATTTCCTAACACCTTTTTTCTTCTTAAATAAATAAATAAAAATATTTCCCCCCTTTTTTACTGGCCACCTCATGACTCATAACAGTCTGCATAAATTTTAAACATACTGCATATGAAAAAAAATTGCTGACCAGCTGAGACCATGGAGCCTGAGTTTCAGCCTGAAGCAAATGTGACAGCTGAGTTATTGAGACAGTGCTATAACAACAGCATTACCACCCTGACTGGCTACGTAGGTGAAATATTCTTTACGGAGGAACCTATTTGCAATTCAGAAAACTCAGCTTGGGCTTCAATCCCCAGCGAAGTGGACTAGAGCTTCCCAGGGCTGTGCTGCAGCAGGTCTGTGTTCAGGCATAGCCTGCCTTAAGTCTCCGGAGAGGCTGTTTCTGGAGGGGTCACCCTTCCCTCTGATATTATAAAATTCACCCTTGCCTGGGACTAACTGACGAGATGCTTTTTGCCTTCAGAATGTAGCTCATGGAACTACATGGAGCAAATGCACTGACTCTCAGTTCCTGGGATAGAAGAAGCTCAAACTGCCTTCTCGTTAGTCAGCTTTCTCTCATGCACACAGACTTGCACAGTGGGCAACACACTTCAAATTACACACGGTGAAAACAGTACATTTTTGCAGTAAAAGGATGTGTTTCCAGAAGATGGACTGAATTTGGTAGCCACTCTTTCAACACTGCCATCTTGTCCCTTCCCTTCACTGCCCTCCTAACCTCTCTACCACTGGTTGTGAAAGCATATTTCTGTGTGACTGAAAAGCTGTTATGTCTTTTTTAGTCCTTCATCTCATAGAATGAATTTTAGCACAGGCTAATTTGATTGAACTGATGCAGGGAGCCCCTTCGTAAAATCCTTAATTGTAGCTACACTGAGAGGCTCCCAAAAGAAGATGATATAAAGATAATTTTCACTTTCTCTTGTCTAGAAATACAGAATGCCTTTATCATGGTGAAAAAAGGTAACTGCTTTTGCCTTTTTTGGGTTTTTGTTTGGTGTAGCAGTCCTTATCGATTTCCATTCACAAAGCTCAGTACTTTCTATCATTTGGGAGGTTGTGGGTGTGAATACACAGACTGATCAAAGAGGTGGCATTCTTTCTTATAAGTAACTTCATTATCTTTGAATTCGTGTGACACTCATAGTGAAACCTTGCCTGGACTCCTGGTATTGCAGTGAATGTCATGTTTGGTTTCCTAACTTGGAGTGTTGCACTTGCTGCGTGGATTCTGTGGCTTAACACAGGTCTTATGGTCCAGTGAAAATACAAGCTGCTTCTCAATGGAAGAACTGTCACTCCTGCCAGGGAGCTTGGTAGTACTATAGGTTTGAAAGAGAAAAATCTGGGACCTTCATATATATATATACATATACATATATATGTTTTTTTCTCTGTGTGGAAATGACCAACATTTTTTATTTACCATAACTCTAGTCTTAATTTTGGAAAACATGAACAAATATCCGGGGGCTGCTATTTAAATCTGAACTGCTTCCAGGGAGATCTGATTTGCAAACTGAACCTTTATTACCCTCATTATGCCTTTTTCCATATGTCTCTATGCCCTTTTTCTTCTGGTTATAGCTAGAGTTGAGGTGACCAAATATTTTCATGTTAATATCCTTTTTTGGTAATTTAACTTGGGATTCTCTCTGTGACTCTCATGATGTCTCTTTTTACAATTACCAACAGTTATTTCAGTAAAAATAATTGCTTCTGAAAGAAGTACTTACAGAGGAAATATTCTTAGATTTTTAAAACTGCAGCCTTTTCTGGAAGAATCTATTAATTTCCATGTTTTTGAACGCTGTCTGGCAGAATGATTCCTGATATCAAACGTATCTTTTGCTGCCCAACTGCAAGACCTTCCAAAGCTGATTTTGCTAAAAGAAAAAAAATCCACATTTTGAAAGTATTTGAAGGAATCGGAGGTAAATTCCTCAAAGATTTAATCCCTTTGAATCACACTTGGGCAGATTCTGGCAGCTGGGTCCTCCCTTCTCAGTGGCTGGTGAGGCACCAGGAATAGGCACTTGAGCTGCTGTAGGGATGGCAGCAGATGAGGGAGTTCTCTGCCTGGGTGAGGTGACATTCAGCAGCTGCACCGCTTCGGTTCCCTGGCTGTTTGTGCTGTGGCCAGTCACGAGGTGTAACTTGTTAAGGGTTGTGATTTAATCCCTTGTGCACCCAACAGCTGACTGCCTTTCATGCTTTCCCCTTTCCTGCTGCTGGGAAGGAGCCTGGCTGGGCTGGATACCGAGGAATGGCGAGACTTAAATAGAAAGGGGTGGAGCAGAGGTGTTGTGACACGCTTGGCTGCTGAGCTTGAGCTGTACATTGTGTAAGGAATTCTTAGAAAAACAGTATATGCTTAGATAATTAAAGCAGGACTATAGTGCTTATGCACAAAATATCTGAATCCAAATTACTTCTGGTATCTCCTATCTCTGAGTGCTTCACTTCAGAAACAGTGAATTGCTAACACCCAGTGTTTGCTAGTGCTGTATATCAGAAAGAACAGTGTACTGACACACACTCAGGTATTGGTTCCTTCAGGATTTACCGGAGTGGTGTTTGTCATGCCACTGCAGTTTTTAGTGTATTGTAAATAGCAACCTGAGGTAAAGCCATCAAGTGACCTCAATGATACACTGCACCTTTTGAGCCACAAAACATACATTAAAGATGTGCAGGTGTAAGGTCAAAAGAGTATAACCTAATGTAATACTGCTCTAAATAGATGGGTCTTGGAGTGTTTTATACTGCAGTACCTTAGGTAAATGAAACATTTTAAAAGACCCAGTGACCTTGAGTTTCACCAACTCATTAGGGTTGGAAGGGACCTCTGGACATCATCCAGTCCAAACCCCCTGCCAAGGCAGGGTCACCAAGAGAAGCTTGTACCTAAGTCATTCTAATAGAAATCCCTCTGTCAGGTGTTGTGCTTTGGTTGTGAACATTACAAGAAACAACTGCAAGTAAAACGTGGTTTTTTTTTTTTAATTTCAAATACTGGTTCCCTCTAGAATCACCCCAGAGAATTTCTCCTCTGGCTGAATGGCTAACATGAGTTTATGCAGCACAGGACTCGTTTGCTTGTGAGGTGACTCTGAATTGTTGTCTGATTCTATGCACACATGTGCTGAACCCGATTTATATCTTTGTTCTCCCCCTTCATTCCCTGTATGCTGTGGGATGGCTCTTCAATAAACAGCAGTAAATCCCAGCCAAAATGCAACTTTGTGTCATTAGCAAAAGGTGCATTTGGCAAGCTCTGAGCTCTTTCAAATTTTATTTAATTTATTGGAGTTATATGATCATTGCAGAGGTGATCCACTTGGGAGCATTAGTACACAGACAAATTATAATCTCTCATGCATTCTTTTAGTTCAGTTACATGTGGCTAGAATTAAGCAGCAAATTTTGCTACAAATCAATTACTACCCGATTGTATTTTGTAAGTGGTCCTCAGTTGAGAACTATTGATTTTCTTTCTAAGCTGTGCTTTTTTACTAATTCATCCATGGAACTCTATTCAGATAAAAATAAATGATAAAATTATACATATTGAAAGAAGCGTTTTTTTTAAGACTCTGCTGAAAAGTGGATTAAAATATTTATCTTGGGATTAGCAGTATACTGTTCAGTAGTCTCGTGGGTTTAGTTAAATACTTGATATAACTGATCCATAAATTTGAATTCCCTACTGCTTCTAATAAATTATAACCATAAAAATATGGTTTTGAAAATAGTAACCTACTTTCTGTCAAAGTTATCTCTATTCAAATTGAATAAGAAAAAGCAAATCTAAATTTAATTGGGGGACTGTTACAGCTAGAAATATCTGCTAAGTCACAGTATCAGTAAGAATATTGTGATTTAAATGATCAGCCATAATTAATGAAAACAGCTTTGGGAGACTCGGTACTCAGAATGCATCAAGGGGACCCAGTCATCTTCTCAGGCCCTTGAATTGTGGTTTTCCTACTTTCCATGTAATGCAGTTTTGAGGGGTGCTGTGCACAAATACTTATTTTTTGGTTGACTCTGTGTTTAAAACATTTTAAGAATTATTTAGCTTTGTTCTAAGTAATCCACACAAGGAATTAATTCTGTGTATGGATATTCCGCAGTCAGAATTTGTCAGACAAATGATACATATGAAGTTTTCTGTAGAGATGAGCCAAATGAGCACATTAGAGTAGGGAGTGTTGCATATGCTAATGTGTGTGTTTAATAATACAAAGGTTAAATGGTTTTACTGGTTTTGGTGGGACTGTTCAAATACTTGTGGTTGAGTACGTTGGGCACTCCTGTAAGGACTGTGACCAAATTGCTGTCAGCTGGGAGAACAAAGCCTCAGATTCAGTAACAAAACAGAATCTGTGCTACGAGGGATTCCTGCCCATGTGGCAGAAGTTAAATGGGCACTGGATTCACATTTTCTTTCTTTGGTGCCATTTAACTAGTAACAGGAACCTCTGTCTTATGAGCCATCTTAGGGGAAAACCACAGAAACTGGGAAAGCAGAGAATTGAGAACTTCAAGCCTGAGCCTAAAAATCAGACATTAAGGAATTATTGGTTGTGTCCCTGTCTTAATTAATGTAGTATAAAAATGCAATTGAGTATGAAATGCATAAATGCATCCTGTGCATAGAGTCATGATCGGATGACATAACTGTAGTTACTCCCTGTGGTGGATGCCAGCTGCCTGTCAAAGCCACTCCATCACTGCCCTCCTTATCTGGAAGGGGAGAGCAAACACAGTGAGAGGCTGTGGGTTGACACAAGGACAGGGAGAGAAGGCTCAGAGTTACCGTCACCGGAGAACACAATCAACTTGGGCAAAATTAGTTCAGTTTATGACCAGTTAAGTCAGAGTAGGATAATGAGAGGAACCCCCCAAATCTTAAAACACCTTCCCCCACCCTCCCTTCTCTCCGACTCAGCTCTGCTCCTGATTTACTGTAGCTCTTCCCCACAGTGGCACAGGGAGATCGGAACGGGGGGCTGTGGTCAGTTCATGACTCGTTGTTTCTGCTGCTGCTTCCTGCTCAGGGGGAGGACTCCTCACACTCTTCTGCTCCGTGGGCCTGCAGGGGCACAGCTGCCTCGCCATGACCTGCACCACAGGCTGCAGGGGAGTCTGCTCCAGTGCCTGGAGCACCTCCTCCCCCTCTTTCTTCAGTGACCTTGGTGTCTGCAGAGTTATTTCTCTTAAATGTTCTCCCTCTCTCTCCAGCCAAAACTGCAGTTGTGTAGTTTTATCCCCCTTCTTATACATACATTATCCCGGAGGCTCTGATGGGCTCAACCTTGGCCAGTGCCAGTGGCAAGTCCATCTTGGAGCCCGCTGGCATTGGTTCTTTTGGCACAGAGGAAGCTTCTAGCACCTTTCTAACAGAAGCCCCCCAGGAGCTGTCCCTCCCGCCCAAACCTTGCCGTGCAAACCCGTTCCCCCGTGCAGTCACATCGGCGGGATGTGTCGTGTGACCACTAGAGTGACAGATGCTTCTCTAAATGTTTGTGGCTGACTGACAGCCGTGCCCAGTGGAGCTGGTGGGCGCCGTGGGAGCAGACGTGTTGGCTGCTGGAGCCTGGTGTGGGCACTGCTGCAGGGTCGGGAAGAGCTGACAAGGTCAGAGTGGGCAGACGGGCTGGCCCTGCTCTGCCAGCACCAGCGGAAGAGCGGGAGGGCCTGGGGACAGAGCACACCTGAAGGGTATTGAAGGGACTGTTCCAGGAGGAACAGTTGTAGAATCCATTTGCTTCTTCTCTGGTCCAAACAGTGCAGGAAAACACCCTTCGAGGATGGCTGCAGGCGTTTCCTGTTAGACCACTAGGTATTGCAAGGGAGACACTTTAAAAGGTAGAGATGGTAAAGATGACAATAGTGAAAAAAACTGATCTTCAATGAAACAATGAAAACCAGTCTGTATTCTCAATGGAGCAGCAACCAGGATGAACATATTGCAAAACATAAAACTATTCCAGACCTTCCCTGGAATCCTTGACATTCATATTTATTTATGCAAACCACATTAATTTAAATTCTTTGCAGACAGGGCATATGAAAATTCTTGGAATTAAGTTTACTTTTGCAAGTGAATGAATTTACTTTTCAGTATTAACATGTAAATTTACTGGCCTTCACTGATGGCTAGGAGAGTGGGAATGTCATTATTACTGGGAAAGAGACTCTAAACACAGAGAACTTGTATGTGTTAAAGCTGTCCAGTAACTAAAGACAGTTACATGCTTTATTTGGCACAGGAGTATGCTTTTGATCTCTGAAACTGCTATGATACCTGCTGAACTTTCCCTTTCGCCTTTCTTTTATAAGGAAAAGTATAAAAGTTGCCACCTTTGACATGCTTTAAATTTAAATTTAGAAACACTTAGAGTAGGTCTGAATTCAGACAATGCTATCCCAGGTTTTGAGCATGGATTTTTTTTTTCCCTTCCTCCAAATGCAGCTGGGATATAAATTTCTGATTTGCCCAAAATGTAAGAAAGCCTGCAAGAGGAATGTTGTTTGCTTTCATACTCCCTCCTTTTGTTGTAAGTCATGTCCTTGCTGCTGGAACTAACTGAGGGAATCAAGACCCTTCATCTCTGTCCTATCTTTTACCTCTTTATTTGAATGAATTTGAGGGCTTTAAAATAAGTGGGACTGTATTAGGTGAAGATAAATTAGCTAAAGAGAGGCCTAGATAAGTCTAAGGCAGATTTTCAGGGTAAGACCAAGCTTCTTTCTCTCTAGTTGTGCTGATTTGGGTTATGTTTGTGATAATGTTATGAGTGTCCAGAGACTTCCTGGGGAAGGAGTTGCTGCCTTGGAAATGTATGAACTGTGTGGGGAATAGCAGGATCATGGCATAACTTTGTCAGCAAATGGAATTCAGTAGAAGTTTTATGTTCTTAGTTGTCATATGAAGTATTTCTCTTCCCTCCTTCACTCAGTGCTGAGCTGACCTTACGCAGCTCTTCAGATGCCCATTTTTCTTCAGTAGGATCAACACTTGAGAACTGGTACAGGATCAAAAGTGTGTAATGTTGTGATCAATGAAGCCTGTCACAATTGGCAGGGTGGTGCTGAAAGAGGGGGGATTCATTACTTCATTGTCCAAGTTTCTGAATAACGATGGTCCTTCTTCCCCTACTGCATGTGGCAGCTGATTTTTCATGACAGGGAATCACATCCCACTGCTCTCAACACCTCTGTCTGAGAAAAACAAAAAAAATCCTACAGGAACTAGAAAATAAGTATCAGTTATGTCTTAGCAAGGGATATGATTGTGCATATGGATTCCTACAAAAATGCTAGCATGCAAGAAAGGCAAGGCCTAAGGGTTGTGTTGGCTTCACACCAACTGTCCAAGCCCACAGGGAAAACCTGCCCCTCCTTTCTTCCCCCAGGGCAAAGGGAAAAAAAACTATAGGAACTGAAGAACCTGAAACCAACCAAGTTATATCAAAATATATATGTTTGCATATATTACAATTACATACAGCTGGAATACTATGTACAATATTAGGGACCCTGAACACCCCCTCCCCCAAAGGGAAAGGGAAAAGGAAAAGGGAAAAAGGGAAAACCAGATATACACAATCAAAACTAAGAACCATCAAAATAAAGAACTAGCAAAACTTAATCTCACCACGTCCCTTAGAAAAACAGGATGGCCTGACACAAGCAGCACTCTCTGATCTCCCGCGCGGCAGAGCAGCAGTCACTGCAGGCCTCAGCTGATAGATAAGCAAGACCAACGCAGGGACCCACTGCTCCCAAACCTCACCAGAGAGAAGAGAGCAAGAGTCTCCTCCCCCTTCTTATTTATACCCTTGATTACGTAAAAATCATATGGAATACTGGGAGCATGGCCTTGGTTCCTTGGTTACAACCTGGTTACCAAGGAAGGCCTGGAATCAAAACCACCACAGGGTAAACTTCCTTCCCCATTCTTTGTCTGTTGGTGTAAAAATGCTTTCAACATCCATTGTGCTGCGTAAGATTTACAGATAACAACATGTGTGTTCCTGGCAGTTTGAAACTGCTCCGCTGTGGTTTGACAAATGGGGAGAAGTGGCTTGTGTCATGGATATTGGCAGTATCAGTCACAGGGCTGTCAGGAAAGCAAGATGGGCCATCACAAGGACAAAGATCCATGAGTGTTTATGTTCATTCTCCTTTTCCATATTTCATTGTCAAGAAGTGGTTAGATGGTATTCCTGTGCTGCTCTAAAAAACCCTTGGCAACTCTCTTTTCGTTTGGGTATGACCAGAGGAAGTGACAGTAATGCTTTCTGCTACAGACATTGATCAGAGTGGACATTAGTGCTCGTTAAAAGGAGCTGTTCAGTAGGAAAAACAGAGCTTGGAAAACAAAATTGCCAAGGGGTAGCTCTCTTAATGGACTGATTCCCACAGACTCACAGCCACAGGCACTGCCTGCTGCGTAGAGCTCATCCCAGTTCTGCTGCTGTGCAGAAAGCCCACAGAGAGGATGGCACAAGTCCTCTGTCCCCTCTAGCTTTGCTGAAAAAAGGCACTATTTGAGAGAGCCATGTGAGCTGAGTGAACCCTACAAATGAGTATTGAGCATAGGTAGGCAACCATGGGCTTTCAGCAGGGACTGTTTACTGTTAGAACGGTTATCACTGGATTTCATCCATGCATGTTTTCAATGTGACCTTATGTGTAATGATAATTTATGCCTCAGTGCACAGCTCCAGTGTAATTTGCAATTGTGGGTCCCAGTGTGAGTCTGTGCATTGTATGCAACTATGTACACATGTGCAGTTACCTCTGCAAATGTGATGAGGGAAGAATTGCAAATCCAGTCTAGACAACTAGCAAAGTTGATTTAACATGTGTTCTTATAGTCCAGAAGAGCTCAAAAACTAGAATTTTCAATAGATCACTAAATTTGATCCCTACAAAGGAAATAATTAGAAAAACGTACCAAGTCCTGGTCTGGCCCTGTTTTCATCCTTAAAATACTTTTCTGTCACTGGCACCCAGATAGATTCAAAGTTGATTAGATATATCTTTTCTCATTCTTCCTTTACAAGTATTACATTATCTAACAGGGAACCCAAATTTCTCCAACTCCTTTAGTAAATTCAGGGAAAGCATAAAGTCAACACCATTTTCTTATGTTTCTCATAGCCCTAGTATTTCTATACCTCATGTATTACCACTGAATCCTCAAAATGCGCCTGTACAGAAAGAGAACACACTTACCAAGGCTTCACAGAGAAGTAAAATTAATGTACCCTTAAATAATGCAGAACATCTATGCTAAAGTTGGGGAAAAAAGGGCTGCCTTTTCTGAGCAGTATCCTTTTATCTTGTATAAAAATCCATTTTCCTCTCCACACTGTGGGAGTTAAATATAAAGGAAGCCTAAGACTGAAACTGGCTTAGACCTGGTATTACATCCTAACTAGTTTTGACCCATCCTACCTTGTGTTTTGGGGGTTTTCAGCTTTTGGTTGGTTGGTTTGGTTTTTTTTTGGTTTCTGTTTTTGTTTTTGTTTTTTATGTTATTATTACTTAAATTTTCATTGCTGAGATACATCCTTCTGTTTATAATGAGCTTAATCATTGGGGTTTTGTTGTTCACTAACCTGATATTGGTACCTCTGTGGTTACTTACAGGATACAACATGTTTTTCAAACTGAGATTCATTAGAGATATTCTGACTTTTGTCACTTTTTGACAACTCTAGAAGGACCTAAAATATTTTAAAAGGTGTAATTCCGGTGGTGGTACAGTGCAGCACAAGTCTGTAAGGTGGATCTTGAAACCAAGGTATTGTTACAGTGTATCATTATCTGGACACTTGTCATAGAACAGGTTTTCATAATCAACTTCAAAGAAGGTGGAAGCCCAGATCTAAGCTTCAGGTTTTTCAGAAGTACTTCTATAACAGGAGCTTTGTATTCTCTGCACTTTGGCCAGTAATCTCCACATGACCATTAAGGCTGAAATAAAGCTGCTTTCTCTATCTGGCAATGTGAGGTGAAACTAGAAAGACTGAATTTTAAATCTTTTATTCTGTTTTATTCATTTAAATCCCTGTTGCTTCCCTGAATTTGCCTTAATCTATCTCTTATAATATACCAAAATTAAAGGTGGGGCATAATTATCTGTGAAACACTGAATCCCTTTCAGTAGGTTTATTAAAGATAAAAAGATGTGAAACCTGAAATAGGTTAAGGAGATAATGGAGAATGCTGGACCAGCAAACCACCTTTGTAGTTTGGATTCCAAATGAAATGTCATTAAAATAGCCTTTTTCACAGCATTACAACAGTAACAGGTCCGTGGTTGTCCCAGAACACAGGCTGAATGCAGAATCTATTCATAATGCAGTTAACTCCGACATGTCATGGCTTCACGAGTTACTGAGATTCGCCCATCGTGGCTCTGGGAGCTTTAACTCCAACTCTTGAACACCTTCTGTTTCCAGGCAGTGTGAGTAAATAACAGACAGTATGTGTGACCTCCTTATCTTACAGCTCGGGGTGTAAGCTGACATGTTGTAATGTAGTAAAGATGCAAAAGGTTTAGAAATTTCTAAGTCTCCCTCAATTTTTGTAGCTTAACTTTTTTAGAGGTAACCAGAAAGATCTTTGTAAGTTTTATGTAAAATTCATAGCTCTATCTATTTTTTGTGTGTTTTTGTTGATGCACGTAGGGAGGTACCTAAGTCTAAATTACTATCTTCTCATTAATTTCTTCTCCAGATATATTAGAGAAAGCACCTTTCATAACATGAAGTTCCTCATTTTTTCAGGAAAGGGCACATTCTAGTCATTGTACAAGTGCAGGGAAGCGTCTTTGGGGCACAGACAGGTCCTGTTGCAGGTGCCATCTCTCATTCCTCTTTCTCTCTTTGGAGAGTGGATCCCTCTTAATTCTAAAAACCTTGACCAAAAGATATTGGAGAGATGTAATTCTTGGTCATTTTTACATCTGCTATTAGGTATTTCATCTGTCTCGCTTGTTCAAACTCTTGCTTTTTCCTATTCTTTTCTGTTCTAGAGGTTTTGTTTTCTGTTCTAGAGAATACTGTAAGTAGGTTTAGGAATGGGCACCACAGTGTCAGGTGCTCTTGCAACCGAGAGGTCAGAGGAGTGAACTGACATAGCATTTTTAGATGTGCTACTTTGTCAAGAGCTGACAGTGCTCCTGCTCTGCACATAAAATGGCATATTGCTGTGAATGCTAACTTGGCTGTCAGGAGCAGGTTTCGCCATTCTTTTTAGCCTGTGTCATGTAAGATTCCTTTAAGCAGCTAAAAAACCAGCCATAATCCATTTGATTTTCTGTCTTCCCATGAGGAAAACTTTTGACAGATGATAAATAGCAACTGCTGACAATCATCAATGTGGAGCTATCATGCTTTTACATTAAATACAAAAACAGAGTTGTAATGTCACTAGGGATAGGACTTTTGACACATAAGAGACAAATATATAATCCTCAGAACTAAATCACTATTGGGATCTAAGGAAGTGCAACAAAGCACAGCTGCTTTTAGAATCTCACAAAGTCAAACTAAAGCGAACTTTGATATCTGGAATTGTATGCATGTTCCAATCCGGAATATCTTGCTGTTGAGCCATAAGCTGCTGTTCCACATGCAAACATCAGTGAACGTATGTGCACAAAGTAGAAAGACGCTTTACAGCACTGTCTTGTTTAATTAGGGCCAAAAAGGGACCAGCATCAGAATAAAGAATGGTGCTTTCTGAGCCAGTGCTAAAGTGCCAGCTCTTTTCAAAGTAAAAAGCCAGTCATATTAGTCACATTGAAGTGTTTTATTCTGTGCAACTTCTTTCATGCAAGTATTTTACCCACTTACTCATAAAAGAAGAATTGCTAAAAATATAAATAGTAGCTTTAAGTGCTTTGTGCTGGCTGGTAGTTTTAGCAGTAAAATCTGAATTAGACTTTTGCCTGGCTGAGTATTTTCAAAATGTTTCATCTCTCCAGATGGGAAAGTACTTCCAGTGTAGTGGTACTTTTAGCTAAGTATCTCTTCGAATGTAAAGCATAATGTATTTTACAGCAATTTTGAAACAGAAGTCATTAATACATAACCCTGTTCTTATGATTGGCATTTCAGTCTGTGTTTATTTTCATGTACACTGCACAGTTTCTGTTCTTTACCAGCCAAAACCAGGGTCATGGGGAAAGAGAAGGTGGTTTGGAGAGAAATTGAATAGTCCTGTACTAAAAAGAGGTCCTCTGTGAGTCCTGTGGTATCAGAATAAAGTAAAGAGCTGGGTAAAACTGAATTCACGTAGAAGCGCTAGTCTAGTTGACTAGTTCCTTAGTGGGCTAAGGAAATTCTGTCATAATACTATTTTTTTAGGGGGAAAAAGACTATATAAGTTTGCTGTACTTTTAATTATTCCATTCCACTTACACTAACACAAATTTTTGTCCTGATTTGAAAATGCAGGAGGTTTAGAGAGAGCACTGTGTTTATACCAAGGCATTTTCCATGCAATGAAAAGTGCTTTTGAATGATAGTTTTGTAAAATGTAAGTCAAAAGGCAGCACTTTTCTGCATATGCCCTTTGCAATAATTTTCTTCCTCCTCCTTTTTAGCATTCTCTGTCTGGGATTCCCCTGGGGTTTGTGTACCAGACAAACTGCAGGGCTGAGCTGGGGATATCTTTGAGACTGAGATTTGAGATGGGAATGTTCTTTCACCAATGTGAGATGCCTCAGGACTTCATGAGTCCCACTTGCCTGGAGGAACATGTTCCTCTCCTATCTGTAAGAGGAAATCCAGCTCTGTTCCCACCCGTGGGATCCTAAGGCATAACAGCTGTCCTGTGCTGTGACCCAAGCTACACTAATGGGGAATTTCTCACTTAGCCATCCTGACTAACAGCAAGGGTGTTTTAGTAGCTCATCTACCTCTGCTTGCTAAGGATCAACTGCTGTCTTGCATTATCTGTATAATGATTCCTGTTCCTAATTCAGGGACAGGAGCCGAGTGAGTTGCACAAACCCTCAGTGCAACATTTTCTTCACGAAATTCAGTGACCTATTTTATGTAGATTGCAGTATCCTTTTTGCTTTTAATATGCGGGAATGAAAATGGTCTGTGTATAAAGTTGGGAACTGTATTTTATGTCTGTGACCTCCTGGATGTTTTAAGTAAAAATGTTTACATTAGCCAGTAGAAAAGGAAGTTTAGGGAGATAGCAGTCAATACCATTTGTATCAGTTAGCTAAAAGCTGCTGGCATTACTGTTCCACCATGGCTTAATTTGACAGGCTTGAAGTTAAGACAAGAAGGAATCTATGGAAAGGATAATTTAAGCAGAAGTACCCAAGTGTAACAGACAGCAGAGAAACTGTGTTTCCAGCTTGTGAAGTCTCAGAGGAGGAGAATTTTTTTCATATAATAAACAGAACATGCACCATCAAATGTGCTCGTTTGTCCTTCTGGGACACTGACCACTCACTTTAAAGAGACCTCGGGATCCTAATAGTGTGTTCCAAGTACCTTGTTCCTGTCACAGTGTCTGTCTTGCACATCTTAAAAAATTAAACTTTGAAATCCAGAGCTTCAGAAGTGTGTAGAGAATGACACACAGTAAAAATCTGTTCTGTCACTTAGAAATGGCTCAAAATGTCTGGAACCATGGAGATTCAGAGTGATGTAATGAATAGCTCTAATGAACACATCAAACACAGATGACAAATTCACAGCTGAAATAGAGTCCTCCTTTGTGCTGTTAGTTTTGGTGCATTTCTCTCCCAGGACTGGACGTATCTTTACAAAAGCATTTTGACTTCAGAAGATCTAGAAGGAAAGTAAACTGAAGAAAAGTATATTATCTGCATATTATTTTATTTTAATATAGGTGCTCATAACATTGTTACTCTGATTTAAATTTAGGATAGAAAATATTTAAATCCTCATCAACTCTAATAAATTCATGAGCTCCAGGTCTAAATAACTGTTTAGGTTTTTAAATTTTACAGACTGCCAAATGTGTATTTTTTTTTTTCCTTTTAGCTTCTTAAGTAATTCTGAACCAGACAAAACCCTCAATGGATCTGTCTGTGAGGGACTCTGGTGCCTCTGGTAGGTTTTCTTCCTTCCATAAAAACACTGTGAGTTCATATGGCTGACGTCACACACCTTAGTTGTGATACTGTTACAGGAAAGAAATGCTTTCTTTTTCATTTTTCATCTTTGTGCCTTTGTTTTTCATCTTTTATGTTTTGTGTACTCTCTACTTCCCCATTACTCACTGCTTGCTTCTTCCACCTTTCCTCTTGTTTTGTAACACTTTCATGCAGTTCTTTTTCTGGAGGCTTCCCCCAGGCTACCCTTCATCTCTCTAGAAATTCTGTTCCCTCTCATTAGCATCCCTTTCATTTGATCCTCTCTTCCTTTACGTGTCCTACATTTGTTTCAGTTCTAGTTCAGCTTCTTAGTTTTTTAATTTGGGGGTTGTTTTTTGGTGGGGTTCTTTTCCTGTAGTTGATTATAGGAGCTTTGATGGGTTAATTTTTCCCTGCATCTTTATGATGTCTCTGTTCTGCTGTTCTCATAAAATTTCTTCTGGTCCAAGTGCCAAATCTCTCAGATGGTGCAGTTTTTTGTAATCCAGGCATTATTGACAGAAGATTTTGGTATGCCCTGACTGAGCAGGAACTAGTTAACGACCCTGAAAATAAATTAATTCATATCTGCTGAAGGTGTGATCTAAGTTGCTTCAACAACTTCCAGTGTAGTTACTTAGAATTAATGTTAAGGACAGAATGTTTTATGTAATATCTTGTTATGATATATATGTATAACATCTCACCATCAAGCTGTGTTTTCAGATTTTTTGAAATATTTTAGTGTGTAGTGTCCAGAGGTTAAAAGACATCTAGTGATATGAAGTCAATTAAATTTGGTACATTTTTCAAAGGTATTTAAGTGATTTCTTTTTTATAATGATGACTTTTTTTCTTGAAATGTTAAACTTTTAAATACTCATTGATTTCCATGGTTGATCCTTGCTAGGTGCTAGTTTTAATATTTTGAATGGTTAAAAATCAGTCTTTTCAGACCTAGTCAGACAACTTGACTGTTCAGACCTAGTCAAGATGTCACACAAATTTTGGCACATTTTCAGCATAAATATTGGAATTAGTTGCACGTAGGAACTTCAAGGTATTTATAGTCTGTCTTTTTGGGTGTGAGCCTATACAGGTTGTAGGATACATGAGAAGTTTGTCGACTGCAAACTTACAAAACCTTCTTGAATAGTTGTAATTGTCTTGTGCGTTTACCCAGAGTTTTGATGTGGCCTAAACATGAGCTTATTTTTAATAAATGAGTGGTTTCACTGACTGTCTCAAAAGTCTCCTGACTATCAAATTAGAGCATGTACTTATATAATTGGCTCAGAGTTATGCCTCTTATGACACCATTTCTAACAATTCATGCAGGAATTTTAGCTACATAGTTTTCCTTCATGTCAGTATGAACTGTATCTCTAGACTTTTTTCAGCTCCTTAAAACTCTAATGAATTATGAGTACAATACTAAGTATTTTTCATACAGAACTCTGGCTAAGTTAGTAGGATGTTTGCCTGTTAAAAGTTGCAGAATCGGAGTGAATCAATAAAGCCTGCTTTTGAGGACTAAAATACACAGAACTGCTGCAGTGTGCCTTGGAAAAGTATTTCAGTGTCCAGCTTTGTTCTTTCTGATGTCTAATTTAACATTGTGCACTAATTTGCTATCAGACTGTCATCAATCCATGCCCTTTCTCTTAGGATGAGATGTAACACTATGATTTGTAAATCATTTCCAAAAATCTGCAAATGCTGAAGCTGACTAATCATTCTTCAGAGGGAATAACCCATCCTCCCAAATCATGACATGTTGGTGTCCATCTAGTGCTTTATTTCATGCTGTTATGTCCCTTCTGAAGTGTAATGTGGTGATCAGAAATGCACACAATATTTGACATGTGGCCTCAGTATTCTTTCATGTGATGCCAGAATGCCTTTCTCTTGAAAGAATTTAATTCCCTTTTTATTCTTTCCCCTCTACCTTATCCAATTTCTTGCTCTAAACTTTTGTTTGCATTTTTGTTGCGGACAAATATTGTTGGCATGATCATGGAAAACACTTTAAACTATCTTTCTTATTCCCACTTTCTTTTCCTGGTCTGTGTTCTGTGTTGTGCTTTAATTTACACTTGGGTCTCTGTGACTATTTTTGGTCCCTAGCCTCATTACCTTTTACTTCTTTACATGGAACTGCATAAACTACTTAGCATCCCATAAGCCTAATTCTATCCAAATCATTATGACTTTGTTTGCTCTGTTCCTCTGTATTTACTACTTCTCAGCTCTGTGTCATCAGCAGATTTAGCTACTTTTCAAAGGATGTCCTCCCACAAGGTCGTTTCTCTGTTAGCCTCATAAAAGTGATCCATGTGTGATCCCTTGCTACACTTTTCTTGTTCATGGACAAACAAAAGTTGTCTTACCAAGTAGGCAGGAAGAAAAATAAGAGTTTATAGATTTAGGGTGACATAAAAGAAAGACACAAACTTTCAAAAGTTTAGACCATAGAACTGAAGGAATATGAACACAACAACATAAAATAAAGTCCTAAAGAAGGAAGGCGTGGTTTACAAAATTCAATCCTGATTGGATGTACTTCTGATTTTAGTTTTGTTATTAGAACATTACAGTAGCCAATGACCTTAACTTGAATCTCTTCATGTAAAGTTTGTAGTGTGCCATAAAGAAAGGTAATTGTTTTTCACAACTATTTCAACATCTACTTGGTATGTTGTTTGTACCAATATTGTTTACACCTAATGTCTCTCACTGTGATTTGGTGGAGGTGATTTCATAGCAATAAGGCAATGGAGAAACTAGCCTGGATGTCTTAGAACTGTGTTCAGTTCAGCTACAGAGTGATCCTTCCTGGTCACTTAGAACAGAAATTATCTTCTGGTAGTTTAGAGCCATCACAGGACTCCTCTGATTTAAGGCTGAAGAACCTCAGCATGTATAGGGACTAAATCGGGGGGAATTTAAAGTCTTATGACATTGCACAGCTAAACTAATTCTGATTAGCTCAACAAAATTACTCCCAATGTGATTTGCCTCCCTGTAGCTGTGATGGGAATTTGGCAAACAGAACAAGCTGGAGAATTTACTGTAC
This sequence comes from Oxyruncus cristatus, assembly GCA_013399855.1. Lineage (NCBI taxonomy): Eukaryota > Metazoa > Chordata > Aves > Passeriformes > Cotingidae > Oxyruncus > Oxyruncus cristatus. Next base: position 770,982 of record VXAY01006446.1, read on the forward strand.
ATCTCAATACACATGTACACACTTCATGTAAAAGAGCCAGGCAAAGAGACAGGATGGCTACAGAGGGAGAGCATAAGGTTCATTTAGCTGAGAGCAAAATGAATTCTTTGCCTAAGTATTCCCAAAAGAAGGGTAAGGCAGCATTCCAGAAACTGCAATACACACTCCTTGGGGAAAAGTGAAATGTTAAAAGGTTTTACCATCATACTAGAGCCGATAATTAGGCAATTATGACTATTAACTTTGACAGAGCACCGGCCTTAAGTGCATTAGATTCCAGAGTTTGGATGCAGACAGCGAGGGAAATAGTAGGGTCTTTGGTGAGCCTTTCTGAGAACTCACTTCAGGCAGGTTAGCAATGAAGAGCTAGAGGGGGTGAAAATAATCCCCCTACATGTGTAAGAAACAAAGAATGATTCTGGAAAGGGCACTGAGTAGGAAATTTGTATTCAGTAAGAATGTAGATATTATTAGAAACATTGATACTTATTGCCTCAAAGTCTACTTAACAGTGCATAATTTTAGAAGTGCAGAATAAAGCTGGATGCTTAAACCTATTGTTACGTTAGTTAACTACTTGGGTTTCCTCATGTTCATGGGAGCTTTCAGGAGCTAATTAATAGAAACAAACAAGATGAAAAACTCTCTGAATCCTGAAGTCTCTCCTCAGCAGTTGATTGCTGCGTGGATGGCTTCAGGGTGCATTTCTTTGTCCCCAGGGCTTACCAGACCAGGAGGATGGGGGAAGTGGGAAGAACAGCTTCAACCAAACCACTGGTGGGACAGAGCAACAGTGACTAGAAGATTAAAGAGTGCTATAAACTCTGCTCACACTTTGTGCTGGTCCTAGGACTGTGTGTGGATGGAGAAGGTTATTCCACGGCAGCAAATGCAGATCTCTAATGGCTCACAGGGCTTCATGCAGTTGTTTAGGAAAACCCATGAGCAAAGAGATGCATCTTTTGTGCTCTGTCTCTGATAAAAATTAAAACAAGACCTCCAGAGTTTTGACTCTGGCCAAAGTCAAAACTCATGTTCAGTTAACTCACCTTTATGTTGAGTTCTTTGACTATGTCTGCTGATTTGAATAACAGTAAGCTACAGTTCCTTTCAGCAGTGTTTGTCAAAATTATAGGAGAAGGTCTGTTTAGGCAAATAATATACAGTCATGATAAATTCATGAGATGTAGAACCAGAGCAAAACTCTGTCACAGTTCCAGAATTAACTAACAATATTTGGCATTTCTGATAGTTTGTTTCACAAGAGATTGTCAAGAAACTGTTTGTGAGACTGTGTTCTGGATTTAGTGGCTCCACAGAAATTTCAATCAGCTGTGAATTATCTCATCACTTCTTCCTGTTTCTTTTCTCTGTGCATACTCTTGAGGAAAAACTAGGTCAAACTCTACTCCTTTAGATAGCATCTCTTTAAAATGAGCAAGAGTTATGTACCATCCAAATGAAAAATTTTGCTTATAGTTATTCCGTTGAGCAGTGTGACAGCTGAACAGCAATGTGTTCTCAGCTACACAGGGAAATCCTATTTTCTTAGGTTTGTGAAAAAGCAAGACATTTTTCTTCTCACTTTGGGCTTATAAAGAGAACTCAGAGCAGTTTTCACAGGTAGAAAATAGTTATTTTTACATGGAGATGTTTGTGAGGTGACAGACACCTCTGTAGGTTCTTCGCACCACAGCAGTGGTGGTGAACGCTCGCTTGAGGGGAGACCCTCTCATAGAACAAGGCTGGCACCAAATTGTTGGGAGGGCATCAGCCCAGGGTGGGAAATCAGTGTGCTGATACAAGGTATGGTTTCGACTTTCAGCTGTGTCATTGTACACTCGCCCGTGAGTGTTGGGGTTATAGATCTGAAAGGTTAGAAAGCACACAGTGTAGATGAAGAGACACTGATGTGCTGAGAGAGGGCTGAAAGTAGGTGCCTCTGTAATTACATGCTTGCAGGATCATCACATTTCTTTTGTGAAAGCTTAACTAACTTGCATCTTTTATCCTTTGCTGAGTTCTGGGCTGTGCTGCTGCTGAAAATGTACAGTCTCGGGATACACATGCTCTGAGGAGAGAAAACCCTGGCGGTTATTCTCGGGTTACCTACAGATACGCTGTATCCTCCTAGGAGGTCACTGCATCTTTCTAGGAATTATTTTTCTCAGTGGTAAATTCATTTTACGTTTTCCTTTGAGAATACATTAAGGTCTATGCCTAAACCCCCCCGCCCTTTTTTCCTGTTATGTTGTAACCAGCATTGGAACAAGTTGTCCAGGGAAGTGGTGGAGCCACTGTGCCTGGAGGCGTTCAAGAGGATCTGGCTCTGGGTGATCTGGGTTAGTAGTTCAGGGGTTACAGTGGCAGTGCCAGGTGGATGGTTGGACTGGATGATCTTAAAAGTCTTTTCCAACCTTGATGATTCTATGATTCTAGAAGGCAGCTAAATCAGAAAATGCAGCATGTGATGCACAGAGATCTATTGAGGGTCTTGAATCCACAACAGGCTATGTGGCTATAAACATTGCAGTCAATTTTAGATGCAAGCACACCACATAAAAAACCCACAAACAAACAAAAAACCCCCCATACCACAAGCCCCCTCAAAACACCAAAAATTAAGGCAAACAAACAAAGCACCTAAAACAAACAAAAACCCACAGAAATTACAAAAAAAAAAAAATTACTATGGAATCAAACAAAATACCCATGCCTTAAGCAGCTTAACTTCATGATTAAAATAGCTGGAAGTTCTTGACTTCATTGACTCCTGGTCTGGTTATTACAGTTCAGCTCTAGCTTTTGTCTGCATATGTCTAAGGGGACAAACAAATAACTGAAGGCTCCTTTGCCTGAGAGATGACTTAGTCTCTCTTGGTACGGCCCCAGTCAGCCCCAACCCCAAACCTCTGTAGCTGCTTTAACGTGGCACTCTGACAAGTATAATGAGGCGGGTCAACTGTACTGTGTTTATATAAAGCCTTTTGAATCAGAAATTAACTCCTGTCACTTCAAACCTGTGCAAAATAGACATTCTCACCAGTGTGAAGAAATCTCCCTTGCTGTCTTGCTTCTGGGGATATCCTGTTTAGGTCTTAATTAAAAAATAATACCAGCTAGAAGCAGAAAGAGATACATCAAGCCTTTGTATAATTAATGATAGAAAATTGATTGCTCTCACAGATTCCAAAGAGTAGACCAATACCATTGTATGAATTCCAAATCATCTCAGTGTGGATTCTAGTCATGAAGGTTTCTCCTAGAAATCATTATGGAATCCTTGATTTACATACTCCTCAGGTAAATCTATTCATAACATGATCATTATTAATCAAGAACTATTTCCAAGCTTTGTCCTGTGTTCATGCAATCAGAAATTGATTTGTACTTCTCTGGAACTGAACTTTGAATTGCTGGTGCTTTTTATTTCTTCTTGCATTCCTTCCTCCATTTCTGATTAAAATAAAGACAAAAGCTCATACAAGTCACTCCGTTGCAGTAAATCACTCGAAAAGTATACTGAGTGTAGATCCAGGGATCTGTGAGAGCAGAACAGCATGCTGACTGAAATCTTGGACCTGACATATGCCAGGAATTCCCATCTCCCCTCTTGCACTGTCTAGCCCTAAAACTAGGAGGTGAGCAATACTGGGAAGGCTGTATCATCGTGTTGCTGTTAATGCACCAGTGTGTGTAGCAACACATACAGGGAACTAGAAAGGTTTGGCAGTTGCAACTTCTCATTTTCAGTTGTTCTTGGAATACACTGAGGGAGTGAGAATGCAACCACTCTTCTTTTTCCCTGTGGAGACTCTGACATGAGCAATAGAAAGATGTGCCTATAAAGAAGTGCCTTTTGAACACTGTTTTGTCATCTTCAGTGTCACGAGGAACTGTCAGTTCTCTGCTTTATCCTATTCTCCTTTATTAGCTCAGCTATATCCTGTCCTTTTTTTCCCTTGGGTCACTGTACAGGGACCTGTCATGGTTTAACCCCAGCCAGCAACTGAGCCCCACACAGCTGCTGCTCCTTTCCCCCCACAGCATGTTGAGTGAAGGTGGGAAAGCTCACGGGCTGAGATAAAGACAGTTTACTGAAAGTTGTGAACACAAGCAGAGCAAACCAAGGAATTCATTGACTGCTTCCCAAGGGCAGGCAGGTGTTCAGCCATCTCCAGGAAAGCAGGGCCTCATCACAGTAATGGTGACTTGGAAAGGCTAAAGCCACCACTCCAAACATCTCCCTTTGCTCCATCTTTACCCTCTGAGCACGATGTCGTATGATGTGGAACATTCCTGTGGTCCTTTGGGATCCGCTGTCCCAGCTGTGTCCCCTCCCAACATCGTGTGCATCCCTGGCCTTCTCGTCAGTCTGGCAAGCCAGAAGAGGCCTTGGCTTTGTGTAGGCACTGCTCAGCAAAAAAGAAAACATCCCCGAATTATTAGCACTGTTTTCATCACCAATCCCAACCCTGCCCCATACCAGTGACTGCAAAGGAAATACATTCTATCCCAACCCAAACCAGCACGTACTCCAGTCGCGTTTTTTCAGGTGACTGACTTACTCAGTGGTTTGACTAGAAAAGTATTGTGGGGTAGATTTATTTCCTTTGGGTCTTTTGGGTTTTGTAGTCTTTTGGAACGTTTTCACTAGAAGTCATATATGTAGCACTGCTATATGTAACACTTCAAGTATGTAAAAATGAGATCACTGAGATGAAAACTTTTTTTTTTTTCCATTTAAAGTGGAAAAAGAGGCAAATCTGAAATCCTTGCCTTTATTAGAAATCTGTATGTACTGAAAGGAATGTGATTTCAAGGATTTAGTTTTAGTCTTAAAAGAGGAAATAAGATGTCTTGGTTGAAATCACTGGCTGGCAGTCACACTTTTCAACATTTTAGCTGAAATATTTTCTTGAAGACAGCTTCTAGGTCTCACTTATGAAGGAGTAAATGCATGCAGTGATGATGACAAGGCAAAATCCCCAAAGGAGAAGATGAAAAATGAGTGTGCCTAGTTTACATTGTTTCTTCTATTGCAGAATCCTAGCAGGGAGATAGTTATTGGTTGTTGGATGAGATAAGGAGTGTTGAAAACTTTAGTTGATTATGTCTGCCTCCACCATCAGTTGCCTTTGTGACATCAGGTCTGCAATAACAGATGTTTTAAAGAAGACAGTATTGGTCCAAGGAAACTGAAATAGGTTGCTTAAAAAACACATTTTCCTCTAACTTTGTTATACCACTTTTACATTAAAATATGTAAGTTGATTATAACTGTGTGGGTGTTGTAACATATGCCTTTCTAAACCACCTACAGGTGGTAATATATCACTCATGTCTCTGGGTCTCTAGAGAATTTCACTAATTACTTTTCCAAAAATAATAGAGCAGGTCAGTTGTCTGCTACCTTTTATTACTACTTACTCGAGCAACAGCTTTGAATAGTTGTCTGGAAAAAGAAAGAATGAGTAAAGAAGTTTAAAACCTGGAGGGAAATATGTTTTTTAAGTACTTAATCCTTGGTTCAAAATGTAAGCCGTGAATGCTGCAGGAAGCAATATGGAAAATACAGTGACTGAGAGAAAACGGGAAAAGACAGGCTGGTGTGGAGAACATTCAGTTTAACCTCCAGTTATCCTGCATGCTATGTAGGAGCCTCTTTGTCTGGTGGATAGGCAAATCTAGCAATAAAATATTGCTATTTGTGGTTATATAAACAACCAGTGGCAAAAATATATGGAATTTCCATTGTCGCGTAGCTTCTGTTTCAAATTCCATTAGTAATTTTTAGATTTACCTTTGTGCTTCAGCCATGGCTGAAAGGCAAACTAAGGTACTGGGTTTCACCTTGGGTTTGGTTTTGCGGTTTTTTTAAACAATGATGTAAAGGTAGTTCTCATATAGGAATGGATCCCTGTGTTACAGCAGAAGTTCTTCACACAAAGGAAACCCTTCCCTCTTCTGACAAAGAGGGTCTGTAAGGAAAAAGTGCTTCCAATCTCTCTTGCTCCAGAAACCCAGGTGATTTTTGGTGTGATATTCTGACAAGTTGTTGATTGCACACTGAGGCTGCTGAGGAAATCCTATGAGGTGTTGAATGTCCTGAGCAGCAGCCAAAGGATAACTGCCCTTGGCAGGGAGTGCTCAGGGTTGTGCTGTGGCTCACACCTTTATGGCCTGGGGTGTGCATTGCTGAGCACTTCATGGACTGTTTGTAGAATTAAGGGTTTAGAAACTAATATAACTTTTCAGTTGGTTTCTATGAAAATATCAGGAACACAACACTGATCTTCTATCTGTGTAGGAGATACAACAAAATATTCATTAGACAGCAGTTTAAGGCTCTGCATTGCACAAAGCATAAGTAGGGAAGGGATTCTGCTGTCCCCGTCAATATGTAGATTGAATTAAGCAACCTATAGATGGTTACCAGGGTAAATCCCATCCATATGAATGGGTCCCTAATGTAATAAACATAACATGCTGTAGCCTCAGCTAATGTAAATGAGATTGGTGGCTCTGCTGATTTACACCAGCTGAACATTCATCCATATGTTCAGTAGTAAATATTTGTTAGATCAGCCCATAAATAATATTTTATTTGCAAGTGTACACGGACACAACCATGCAGACTCTAAATGAAGCTTAACACATGAATGCTGAAAAGGTTTCTCCTGCAGAGGCAGACACGCAAATATATTTTTGAAAACAAGTCAGTGTTCCTGCCAACTTCCCTTGTCTGTCTTTTCTTTCATGCTGATACATCAGTGTATCTTCAGCATGAAAAGAAACTCTTGTTAAGGTTACTGTGCCCCCTTTTATTATTTGACTCTTTTAGAAGTGTAATGTTTGTGATTGTTAAACTCAGGATCGCTTAGAGGGACTGTAGTCTCCAAGGAGCTGATGCTGGATCTGATGGGAGCAGTGACTTATTATTGATGTCATCTGTCGGATGTGTCAGGCACACAGAATCCTCCAGTTACTCATCCAGTATCGCACCACATTTGGTGATGGAGAAATTAGCTGAAACTTGGGAACAGTAAATCAAGCCTTAACTCTAGCATGTGAAATGATCAACTTAGCTGCTACTGGAGATGGAAAATGGTGTGGTTATTCCCCTTTTCTGTCCTCAGACATTTTCCAACCTTTATGGTTGCAGAAGGCTCAGTGATGAATGCCACCAGTTCAGCATAGTTTTACAGTCTTTGTGTTTATGATGACTAAAAACACTGCAATAATGGCACTGCTGACTCATATTCAGCTTGCCATGGACCAGGACCCCAGGTCCTTCCCGCAGCTGCTCTCCAGCCTCTCGTTCCCAGTCTATCCACACAACCAGGGTCGCCCCGTCCCAGGTGCAGAATCCAGCACTTGCAATTGTTGGACTTCCTATGGTTGGTGATTGCCCTTCTCTGCACTTTGTTGAGGTGTCTCTGCAGGGCCTCCCTGCTCTCACAGGGCTTGACAGCTCCTCCCACTTTTGTGTCATCAGCAAATTTAAAATTTTAAAATTTGGGGTTCAAAGCTCTGCTTCACCACTTTGGTCTGTTGTGTGGCTTTTTCATGTGTTAAAAAGAGGAGGAAAATAAGTGAGCATAAAGTATTTCTCCTCAAATCTGACTGCATTGCAATTCTTCCTGTACAAATGTAAATTGACTCCATAGTTTAGAAGGTAATAAAATTTTAGAGGGCACTGACCCAACTCTCATTTAAATTTGGACTCCTTTATATTACTTGGCAGTAAAGGGATTTTAAATTGGGTGCAAATACCTTTACTCTTTGAACAATATTGCCATAACCTGCACATAAAAAAAGAAAAAAAGTAATTACCAATGCATCCAGAGACATTAAAACACAAATAAACTTTATCTTTGATATATTGTCTTAGAATGAGCACAATGGTTTTTTTACTTTCTTCCCTCCCTCCAGAATCATAATATATTTTTCTGAATTTTGTATTTGTAGTTATTGGTAGGAAAGGGGACTTTTTCACTGTGTAGGACAACAAGCATCAATAGCAGAACACCTGCCAATGGCTTTGTTTGTCCTGTTTGATTACCAGATGTATTCTTTCTGTAACCTGTGTGTATCACGCAGGCAGTGACATCTGTTGTGGGCAACTCCTCCGTTTCCTTACCTGCTCTGTGACCAGGCAGTCCCTGTCTTCCCTTGGGAGCCGCTCCCTGAGGGAGCAGCTCTAACAGTGTGGGACGGATATGGAAATAAGGTGAAGTTGTGTTTGCACAGTCTAGACTGCTAAGAGTTTGGAAGTTTGTGGCCTTGACTAATCTAGAAAGGAAATGCTTCCAAAACCCAGTCATTCTGCTGAAGCTGCACACTTCTACAGGATAGGAGTGGTTGTTGTTTTTCTACTAATGTTGCTTCTGAGTGCCCCTGAATATTACAGACCGAGGCTGAATTTATTTCATAGGATCCCCTGAGCAGCCGTCAGATGGTTATCTGTGCTGTAGTTAAAATTTGTAAGGGAACTATTTTCAAAGTTAAAATATCAAAGGGTTTTTCACAGCCTTCAGAGAGATCTAAACTTCAAGTATTATTTTATTTTTGCTGGCCTTGAAGTGGATCCAGAACCTCAGTTGTTAACTTGAAACTGGTTTCTATAGTTCAGAAATGTTTCTGAAACTTTACATGGTAATAAAAATGTCTTACAACCTCAGATATTAAATAAAACACTTTTTTTTTTTTTTTTTTTTTGCTGGTCTGGACCAAATACAAAACCTTATGCCATATGTTGAAAATTATTTCTTCAATTTGAAGTGTTATACTATGCTATTACTTGTATCATTTAATTAAAATGATTGGATTCGTTCGAATCAAAGAGGATACAGATGGCAGAATTATTATATCACAGAGCACATCTCCCTGTTAAAACAGTACTGTTGTTTAACAACAAGGTGGTCCATATTATTCTGTACCACCACTGAGATGAAAAGAAAAAGTGTACTATAACAGCTTATGTGTTAATCTGTGTTACAAGATCGCTGTGATTTTGTAATCAACTCTATTAAGGTTTAGTTTTATTTTTCTTTTCTTTTTAACAAACTGCCAGGGTATAAAAATGTGTTCAAGAAAAAAAAAATCCATTTCATGATGTACATTGTGTAAATGTTTGGCTCCAAACAGCATTTTAAGAGATATCAGAGAACTCTGTTACATACCTCAAAGATAGTCCCAGGCTGCTGAATCAGTATCACAAATCAGTCTCTTTTGAAGTACATGGATTTCTAGATCTTTGGCCTTGGTTGATGTCTCAACTGAAAGTTAAAGTGTTTAAGTAGAAATTCAAATATATTTAATCAGATAACCTACGTATTTATTACTTGATAGATATTTTTTATCATCTGAATGTATTTTAAATAGAAAACTCTAACGTTAAGTGCAGCATAAGTAAAACATTAATATTGTGTTACACTCAGTTTTATCATAGATATTTCTAGAGGTATGCAAACCAAAGAAATGTCTTTAACTTAATTCAGTTACTTCAGACTTCACGTGGAATGAAAAAGAGAATGGGGACCTTTTGCACTTTGCATTACAACTCTAATCACATTTGTAATACACTATTTTATGGTACATAAATATTTTCCTTGAATTCTCTATGGAGATAAAATATTTCCAAACTTAAATAAAGCCAGATAAGAGTGTGATCCAGAAAGCCTTGCAGGAAGATCTCTTCTGGGGACGACTTTGTCCTAACGTAAGCTGTCTCAGCCCTAACATGTGGCACTTAGAGCCATGGTCTGGTAACCGCGGTGTTGTTGGATCGAGGGTTGGACTTGATGATCTCCGAGGTCCTTTCCAACCCGTGTGATCCTGGGATTCTGTGGGTCTGTGGCTGTCTCAGCCCAGTGCAGGGAACATACCAGGGCATCTCCTTCAGGCACGCAGTTCCCTCTTGTCTCAGCTGAGTCCTGCTCTCCCTGCAGTGCCCTGGGGGGCGAGTGGTGCTTTGCACCTGCCCTGGTTCCGCCCGCCCTGGACGGACGCGGTGCCGCTCGCACGAGCCACCCGCGGCAGATGTGTCGGAGCTGAGAGCTGGGAGACAGACACAGCCCCTCTCGGGGCTCCAGAAGTGGGTGATGGTGATGGCTGTGTCAGGAGTGCCTCCCTGCTCCGTGCCCACTGAGGCCCCAGGGAACTGGCTGCCCTGCATTCCGTACTCCCCGTTGCTTGCTTGGTTTCTCTCCCATCCTGGGAGGTTGCGTTTCCCAGCAGCTCCTGAGCTCTGGGCTGAGACCATGTGAACCGCTTGTAAACTGTGCACACTTCAAGTGCCACGGGTTTACTAACCCTGCTCTGCTACTTAGGCTACATGGAAATAATAATTTAATATTAAAATACCTCCAGATCTCTTATTTGAGGTATAGGCAAAATATTATTTAACCGGTAAACGTTTATTTCTGTAGAACTGCAGTAGGTTTTTTTGTTAGGGGGCCAAACTAACCGTAGATGAGGTAAAGTCTCCCCAGGGCATATAATGTACAGTGAGGAGGTGTTTGAACCTGCTTTGTTATTGTGAAATTTACCTTTGTCACACCGGAGAGACCCGAGCGAGGCAGAGATTACACCCAGTGTTTGAAGAGAAGAAAAGGTAATACAGTTTGCAAATAACACCTCTCTATGGGGGGGCTTAAGTGCATCCTACATATTGGTTAGATAATACAAACTAAAAGTAACTTTGCTTCTCTTTATGGGCAAGGTAGGAGTGAGCTGAGACTGTCAAAGAAAAATATAGGAAGGGAATAAACATTTTCTGTGAAATTAAACCAAATACAATTGAAGCCACAGGGAAAAACACCAGTTAAAATATAATAAACAGTCTTGAAGTCTTTAAATTCCCACAGGAAGGGATTGTTCTGTTAGAGGAATTCGGTATTATTAAGTGGAATTCACCCGACAGGGCAGGAAATCCCCTGTAGGACAAGCAGAAGTTTAAAGCTCAAGGCTGTGTATTGAACTATGTGCTTTTCTGTTAAAGAGAGATTATTAAAGTAAGGGAAGGATAAGGCAACAGCACTTCTCTCGTTATCCAGGCATGCTATGCCTCCTGCTTTTGCCCCTCATTAGTGGACTTACCACTTACTTAGCCACTGAGGAATTGGAAATATTTCCTTCTTACTTAAAAAAAAAATAAGAAAGGATTTAAAAAAAAAAGTCCTTCTCAATAAACGTTGTAGGATTGATAAAGAAGTCTGACAGGGTGAACAGTCAGGTGCAGTGCCAGTGCTGATATAAAACGTGAGTGGGACAAACATGCGCTTGTTGGACTTCCCTGGCCCTACCCCAGGGCTGGTCCTGGGCCTTTGGTGCAATGATAGTGGCTGGGACATGTGTCCTACATGCCTGTACATGTGTGTGCCATATCTGTTAGCACATTTATTGGATGAATTCTGGCAGAAGAAGCTGTCAGACTTCCCAATGACGGGGCAGAAATGCCCCGGTGGAAGCGAGGGGCTCTGCGACAGGAAGAAGCAAAGGCCAGAGACAACATCTGTTCCAAGCAGTAATCCAGGGATGGAGAAAGCAGAGTGGGAGGCAGAGGCACAGCTGCCTTGCTGCCAGGCAGAGTGAAAAGAAGCTCACATGTTGGATCTCACCCCCGCCCTTCGATAGGAAAGGAGAACCAATGCAATCTGCCACAGCTGCAGAACGGATCAGCAGAAAGCAAACAGGTGTAGGAGTGGAGACTCAAAGAGCTGCAGATAAAAGCCTGAGACAGGTACCTGCAGAGGAAGGAAGGGCAGAGTTGGGAAAACAAATTAAGTCTGTGTCTGTGGAAGGATTTAGGAAGGTTAAGGAAAATCAACTGCGATTGATTTTGCCTTGTGGATTATCTCATTCTGGAGTACAGCAGCCATTAAGTGTAGCTGCACTTCACACAAGAGTGGGCAAACTGTATCTTATGCATTCTGGCTCCAGACTTTCCGCTAAGCTGCCTTTCCAGAGTGTCCTGTAGATAGGAATTACAATGTGAGTGTAGTTCGCACTTGCAAGTCACTGCTGCAGGAAGTGTCTGAGGTGACAGTGTGACAGGCAGAAAGGGTATGCAAATCGCCCAATTAGACGTCACCTACTATTGAAGAAACAGTTGCAACAGCAACAAATGCAGCAGAAACCCTCATGCAATGTAAGAAGGCCTATTCTATTCTACAAATGCATGTACAATATAATATAATACACTTGACTTTTCTGTTTCTTTATTGGGGTGCTGGAATTCTTCAGGTTCTCATGAAATATGCAGTTGTGAAACAGAAATATCCTTTCTACTAAGGTGTGATGGATAGGAATGTAGACAAGAAAAGTGTCTCTATTTCCTATCCCCAGTCACATGGAGCACTCAGGCATCAGGTATAGATTTTCCCCCTGAACTGCAGCTCAGGTCAGTGTCAGTTTGGTGGAGACTTATACTGTGCGTTGTCTGATGTTTCATCAGTGTGGTTAAAAGCAATATAAAACCATGGGACTGTATTTGAAAATTCAGTCAGTGGTCTCTAAATAACCAGTATAAGTGCATTAGAGTACAAGCACTCTCATCACCCCACATTTCCTTCCAATATCAGAGGGAAATGATAAGACAGACCATATTTCTAAAGGTGTGGAGCACCATTTAGTTTCAGACTGAGTATCTTTATTTTATTCTCTCTAGCCAGTTGCAGCTAGATTTATCTCCTGTGCCCTGGCCTAATGGCAGAGCATGTGAATGTGTTCCTTCTCTGCCCTCTGAAAAAAATCTCACCCACTAGTGAGAGGAATAAATTGTTTCTTCTCTTGGAACCCTTATATCTTACCATTGTGGTGTCCGACTACTTTCTGGAAGTAAATTGAGTGTTGCGACTAAAGCCTGGTGTGTGGGGCCTGTTTTCATTTTCACAGATACCTCCTTAAGAAACACGTATGTTCTATATCAGGCCATACTGTTATGTGGTCACAGACGAGTCATGCAGAGGGGGATGACTTGGTGTTCATTTCGTGTTCAGAAATCTGAATCTTGCTCACATCCTGAGGGTTAACATTGTTCCTAATTTTGGTATCATGAAGTAATTCTCCTGGAGATCAAACTGTTCAGGGCAGATGTGGGGGTCTGTTGTGACAGCCTAGCTCAACAGCAGGAGGTGAGATGCTTGTCCTAAAACCACCCAGTGGATTCAGTAGGCTCCTTTGTGTCACAGGAATATAGGATTCCTGTTCTCTGAATTGCCTTTCTTCAGAGTATATAATTTTCAATTTTATTTTATTTTAACTACAAAAATTAGGCATAAGTCAGGGAAGAAGTTTATGATCTGCGGATGCAGAGCGCTTGTTCGGTGGAGCACCTCCAGACCAAGCAGCTAGTATTACATGATTGCCTGAGATTTTGGGGGACTATTGGATGATCTGTGTGACCTCTACTAATATTATTATAATCATTGTAGCTCTCTCCTTTTCCATGCTTTTTGCTGGTTGCTATGGAGACATTCTACTCTCCATTCTTAAGTGGGAGAGCAAGCCACTGTCTCCGATCTCGCTCTCTTTCTCACCTTTCTCGCTCTCTCACACTTTCTGGTTGTCATTGGGGCTCACATCAGCTGCTTTTCTCCATCTCCAGAAGCAGCACTGATGCCCTCTCAGCAGCAGCCTGTCGGTTCAGCATTTTCCACCGTTCCTTGGCGAGAAGTGTGGAGCCCGGAGCCCATCCGGAGCCAGGGCGACGGCCGAAGCCAGCCTTGCCCTGCTCAGACCTGCGATGAGCCGGGAGCTGTGTGGCAGGCCCTGGCGGCCCAGTGGCATCGGCAGCGGTCCCATGTGGGTGTGCTCTCCCGGGGCTGCCCGAGCTGCCCGTCAGCACAAGAACACTGCCCCTGTGTTAGTTTGCCCCTGCAGTAATAGGGGACTCTGGAGCAGAACGGCATCTGAATGTTTATGGTTAATTTAGAATGAGAAAATCAGATGCTTTTAAACACTGCAGATTAAGTGCAAGTTGTTTCCAGGGAATGTGTTTGGAGTGCATTTAAATTTGTTTTTATTGTCTATTTTGTAAATTATATTCCTTTACAAGATAAATTGAGTGGATTAGGTATGGAATCATCTGTAATTAACTGGGTGCTAGCTACTTAGGAGGGCACATACAGCTTGTGTTATTAAACAGCATCATGTCAGATTTAATGGATGTCATTACAGAAGTACCTCAGGGATCTATCCTTGGACCATTGTTATTTATGATCTCTGTAAATGAACTGACAAGCCAGTGCACTGAGTGCAGTGCTCATTTTTATTCTGATGACGCAGTCGTGACCTGAGCTTCTAGTTGCTAACTGAACTTGAAACTGCCCTGTAAGTATTTCTGAGAGCTTGGCAATGGTTAATTCTCAATGAAGTTGTTTTAAGCAATACTAAGGCAGACATTCTGGCTAAAGGAGTGCTGTGCTAGGTCAGGCTACCATTGGTGTTAAGCAAATCTAAAAATTCCACACAATGGAGGAGGAAAATAAAATTTATGAATCCCCTATTCTATACAAAATTGATGCATTTTGTCTTCCACATAATATTCTTTTATTGTGAACAAAGAAGATTTTCTAGTTTTTGTTATAATATTTGGTGTATTATTGATTTTTTAAGACATATGTAGTTGCTAAATATGAGTGCAAAAGGATTCAGAAATGAATTAATGCAAACATTTTAATTTGCATTGTGCTGGTTTGTAATTTCCTGTTCATTTGGTGCTTTGAGGATTTTTGTGTGTTTTCTCCTCCTGTTTTTATCAGAAAGAAAACCAGTGTGCTTCCTTTTCAGGTACTTGTAAATCTCAGTGCTGGAAATTTTCTTTTGATAGTGCAAATTGCTTTTTATTCAGTGATAGTGATATGAGTTATATGGATCATCTGCTGATGTATCACCTCTTGGGAGAAAAAGCCTGGAGGTTAGGCCCAGATTCTGCTCTTGGGTTTGGACTAAGATTACCTTCGGGGGCAGGAGGCAAGTTCCAACAAGTCTTTATTTCCGCCTATAAATTGAACTACAAGGCACCAGAGACACAATGAGGAAGCTGAGCTAATGCTGCTGCTCTGGAAAATTGTGTTAGTGGCTCTGATAAACCTGAGGGTCTGACATGGCAAACGGAATTTAGTGTACAACGAAAATGACTGAGAAAATGGGTCAGAAGGTGATTCGTTCAATAGAAAGTAATCATCAGAGTATCAGCACAAGTTGCCTGTCCATAGGCAAATGAAAAATGACTGGTGTTCCTTTGGATGGCTCTGCTCTGCCTGGTTGTCTGCTGGGGGGTCACAGTGCTGAGCTGAGGGCCCAGGACATCCTCCTGGGTGTGTGCTGGGCTCAGGACAGCTGCCCTGCCTCGGGACGGACGGGCTGTGGAGCACAGGAGACAATGGGCTGCAGCAACCCCATTGGCACAGCTCCTCTCCGCACACTCCTACCCCTGAGCACCTCAGTGGAACTGTAAAAGGCCTCTATTGGTCCCCATCTAGGGGGATAATCTGCTTTCCTTTCGCTTGTATTGGTCTCAGAAACATGATTGTTCTGATTGTTTTCATTTCCACTGGGTTTCAGCACTTCAGCTGCCAAGTGAAAAATGAAGCTGCTGAAGAGACTGGAAGAACCAGTTCTGTGACAAAGCAAGGGTTTTCTCTTCACGTTTCCTCACAGAGAAAAATCTTCAGTGTGCAGGTGCACTCTTGTCTAGCACTCATTCAGATGAACCCATTCTGCGTCTTACTTTTTCCAGGCTCTAAATGTTGTCACTGTTTAAGAGAGAGATATATTGTCCCAGTTCATTTTTTATGCCAGTTTAGCACCGATGTAAATTTGACATTTTAGCATTAGTGTCGGTTTGACTTTTTAAGTCACCAGTGCAGTGCAGAGGTTTAGTTTATGATACTGTTCAGTTTGTGATTTGCATAACTCTTCAGTAGGGAATGATATGCATCATGTTCTTATGTTGTCTGTAACACTTTTGGAAAAAAGCCCAAACAAACAAAAAACCCAAAAAAACCCCACCCAAGCAACAAAAAAGATGCACAAAAAGGATTTGGGTTTGTTCTTCTAAAACTATGAAAGGATCGTTGAAGCTCTTTAGATGGTTGTGTTGGTCTCTTGCCATGAGCTGGCCTTCCAATAGCTACAGGAAAGAAAGAAACTGGAATCAGTTTCTTTCTTCTGACATGACAGCTGTAGAGTTTTCCTTATTCTTCATCAGTAAATACTATAATATCTTACAAACGTGGCTCATATGGTTATTTAAAGCAGAACAATGGTTGTTTTAATATGGTTATTGTAGCCATACGTTTTGTTTTTATGAGTTTTTATATAGCACTATTACTTATATGCTAATCTTAAGGATATTGTTATAATTTGTTTTCTGTGTTAAGTATTATAGAGGCAATTGCTAGTATCACTATAGTTAAAGGTCTTTGAGCATCACATCTGACAAACAATTGCTTGCTGCCAGAAGCCCAGTGAAACAGTTGTACCCAGGGATACAAATCACCTTTGCAGACAGTTTACTTACAGTTTCTTCAAGCAGGGAAAACCATCTAAAATGCATTATGTAGGCAGACTTGAAATATCTACATTCATATACTGGTGTGCTTGCAAAACTTGCAAGATTTGTAAAATCTTGCAGAAGGTGCTCCCCTCTCATGCTAGTCATAGGCATGTTCTTCACAGGTGCTCTGCCTGGCCGTTTACCAAACAGCTGTGTCATTTTGTCCCTTTTTGTACTAGTCCCATGGAAGGGACCTGAGGCTCTGCAGGCTTTAGAGGTTCCTGGGTTTTTGCTGTGTTGCGCTCGGTGCTTTGTTTTATTTGTCTCGTTCCAAAAGCAAAGTGATACATTTCCTTTGAGAGGACACTCAGAGGCAGCGGTGACAACTTGCTTTTCTACACAGAGTCCTACAGGGGCATTAATGCCAGTAAGTCCTGTGACAGGAATACATTCCTTATCCTGGACATTAATGACATGTGTGCTTTGTCAAGCGTTGTCATCAGGCTCACCAGGGACCCAGATGACAATGACTTCTTAATTTTTGCTCGTGTCTCTGGGAGTGACAAAGTATATTTCTGCTTTCCTTTGCCACTCGGAGTTCTGTGAGACAAACAGAATGATTTGTTGCTCATGCTGACTGGCTGGGAATTATTTTTGTAAGGATTGCTGTTGCTGGGTGTTTGTTTGCAAGGATGGTAGACCTTGAGACCCACTGAGAAATGAAGGGCTTGTTCAGTGAAACAATGCATTCAGGCAGGGCAACATCACAGACATGGGCCTGTTTCAGAGAGACCATCTCACCAAAAGAACCAGGAGCACCTCACAGTCAGTGTTACAGGAATAAATTAGGAGATTTTTCTCTGCCTGAATGACTGCGTAAGCCCATGTGAGCATTTTTTCAGAGAAATTACTTGAATTCCTATGAGCAAGACAACATTAAATCATATGGTCCTAATGTAATGTTTTATTTAGTGAAATCACAGTTAAAAACCATGAAGGGAGACAAACACTGCTAATTTCACCCATGGGATTATATTTTGAAAACTCTCTGAGCTAGAAAACACTGACTAGAACAGAGCAGGGAGTTGACATAGGTAGAAAATTGTCCTGGCAGGTTTTTCACAAGAGGGCCAACCAGCCAGGTTTGCTTACCTGTTACGTTATCACATCGTGCTATTCTGTTATGCTGGGCACTGCCATGCCTAGTAAGTATTTGTGCTGTTTAATTTTGAAAAATTGAGTGCCAAAATTCAGGTTTTCCAGGCTGAGTCCATAGACCTCTCCTGGCTGAGGCCTGAGGATTTCTTAGGATTCCACACTTAAGAAATAATAATCTTCAGAAACTGCAGTTTTGCATTCATATCCTGCCTAAGTCCTCTAGTGCTAAATTTTTAGGCACTCTACAGTGTGTGGTCTCCTCAGCTAATAGTTTCAGTGATATCAAAACATCTGTGTGTGAATTACTGAAAGGAAATTAAATTGAATTATAATTATCACAGCCATTTATACCCTAAATTAGTTATCTAGCTATTTGCAGAGAGGTCAAGAAGCCAATGTACTGAACAGTAACTGGCAGTAAGTGCCTTACCAGGGTATATTATAATTGCTGATGATAGTGTGGTGCCTGTAGAGAAGAGAACAGGGATACTACAGAGCTGGCATAATTTTAGTGTAGGAAAGGAGCCATGAGAATGGTGGTAGTAGGTGATCTCTGGCAGGAAGGTGGCAGGACATAACAGGCCCATTTCGATACATTTGGGGCTTGAAATATAACACTTCTTAAAGTTGAAGGACAAATATAAATGGGGCAAGAATTTTTATAATCTTTCATACAATCACAGAATAATTGGTGTTGGAAGGGAGCTCTGGAGATCAAGTCCAACCCCCCTTGGCAAGGCAGGGTCACCTGGAGCAGGTTACACAGGAACATGTTCAGGGGGATTTAATGTCTTCAGAGAGGGAGACTCTGTGACCTCCCTGAGTGACCTGTTCCAGCGCTCTGCCAGCCTCAACTTACAGAAGGTCTTCCTCGTGTTGAGGTGGAATTTCTTGTGTTTTAGTTCATGGCCATTGCTCCTCATCCTGTCACCAGGCACCACTGAGAACAGTCTGGCACCATCCTCTTGACACCCACCAAGGTTTCTGTGTGAGTACAGGTAGCAAGGGAAAGGTTTTCCTAGTGATGATCCTCATACATATTAAAGCACCCAGTTTGAACTTATTATACAGGCTAGAGAAGGACTGCATGCTGAAGTACCTACATGACCACTTTGGGATCATTTGTAACATTTTTACATCTCTCTGAAGAAAACACTTGACAAAAGACAGCTCCTCTTTGGGGGAGCTCTGCTATTGCTAAGTAGAATGTCTGCGCTTTGTAGCATGGGAAGGCATGAATCGAAAGTACTGATGGCATGTAAAACAGCCCTGTCACCCGATGACATGGATGCCACTACGTGTTCTCCACCAATGATTGATGTGACAAACTCCATATGTTAAAAGGAGGCCGAGGAAAATTTTTTTTTTTTTTTTTATCCCCAGATGGAAAAAATATGTAACTGTGGTGCACAAACACTGTTTGCAGAGCTTCTCTGTTTCCTCAGCAGTAATCATGTATCTAAAAATAAGACTCGGATCTGGAACAAGAGGAATTTCATAGCCTACCACTGCCCTAGTTTTGGGCACAAAAGAAATGCAGACATTTAAGGGTGTCAAGGGAAGGTGGATTTTTATTTATAGTAATAATGCTTCTTACTATTCACCACAATTATCTGGAGAGAGTATAAGGAAGAGAGCTCAAGGTACTGCTTTCCAAGTAATTAACAAAAATATTTCAAACATACACAAAGACTGGCAGATCATTCATCAGTGACTGTTTAGGGAAACTGCTCTCAGTAGTTTAGCCACATGGGTTTGTGACTGCACCTTAAGGGAGCCCCATGTTTAAAAAAAAGAAAAATAGTTACAGTTGCTACATAAGAATATTTTATTATTACTAGAAGAAATAATACAAGTTAAATAGAACATCATGTTGTTAAGAGATCAATGATGATATCTTAAGTTAAAATGTCTTCTACATGATTTTGGTTTGTGGGGGGTTTTTGTTGTTTTTGTTTCAAATTTACAAAAAGAGATTATACCTGATGGGGTCACTGTTTCTAGATAAAACTATTGCTGCAAAATGCAGAGATTTCTAAAACTTACATATGGGTTTTTATATGGACTTTCTAAAGCTTCTATATGGCAAAGAAATGTCATTCCAGTGCTGATGAGTGCTAGGTTACCAATTTATATGTTATGAGCCTATAATATATCAGCTTATTATTGGGAAGAAATATAATTAAGATTTTAAAGCTGAAAAATAGTCAACTCTGTTCAAAGTAAACCTTTAAAGAACAATTGTGAGACAGAAATACTGAGAATTAACTGAAACACGCAGTGCCTTAATGCTCATTACTTTATCTGTGCACTAAGGTGATCTGGTGAAAGCTCAGTTGTTTACATTTTATTTATTGAATGCAGACATCTCACAATTCACAGACTAGCATTAGTGGGCAGCCAGTATTTTCAACCAACACCGTAAAGAAACACTAAAGCATTTAAGAGGCAGCAAAGTTGGGTTTTATTTTGAGGAAGAAAATGTGCTGGAAACATTTTTCAGTTACAAGAATTCTGCACCGTATTTGAGAACGTAGCATGTTTCTAATGAGTTTCAAGAATTCTTTGTTACAGGTTAAACCTAAAAGTTTGCAAGATGAGAAGCATTACAGATTTAAAACCTTGGTAACAAAATGATTGACAGTTATCCTTACTTTAAGTCTTTACACTGTTTTACATGCTTTTTTTCTTCTAAAGCATAAATGTTTAAAAGAATTTGTTTTCTCCCAATGAAGACCATGATCACAGCAGCTACTACCCTCTAAGAAGAGATCCTATCTTAGAAGGTCCTGGTTGGTAGTTTGCCTGCAGCCAGTCCTGTTTCACAGCTCATAACGAGTTTGTAGTTTGGAGTGAATGACTCTTGCCAGGGAGTCTCCAGAGTGCACTCAAATGCACATTCTCTCAAAATAAATAGTCAAGTTTCAAGAACTGAGTAAGTCAGAAAGCTGTATCCTGAATTCTTTGTACATATGGTTGGCTGTGCTAAGTTTGGGGTCTGTGGTTATGAATATTTGATACTTTTGGTGTTAGCAGTTTCTTAGCAAACACTGGAATTTAGCAAACTCTGGGAATTTTCTATCCTTCATTTCATTGAATAAGTACTTAGTATAAACATGTAGAATCTATTATCTTCAAAGGATCACAAGAATAAAGTATAGGTGAAATTCTAATAACCTGAGATAAGAATAGGAACACCTTTTGCATCAATATTGAAACTACTTCTGTACAAGGAAAGAAACAATAAAATTGTCGAGTTGAAGGGAAGAACTTGTGCAATAACACAGAGGCAAGACTTCTCACAGGGAAGTATCCTTGGAAAAAATCAAATTTGCAGAACTGAGAAGGTACCATCTACACCAAGAGGTCAAGAGATTTGGAGTGGACATGACTATAAGATTCTAACCCTAAATTATCCATGACTTGTCCCATTTCCTCTTGGAAATAGTACCATACTTTTGTTCCTTTGGTACTGTGTTCATTTGCATTGCTTTCAGTCCCTTGCACTGCTTTGCTAACTTATTTTACAGCTTGTGCGTTTCTCACAGCTGGACAGCAAGCAGGAATCCCGTTGCACGACACAACCCATGCTGATGAACAGTAATTCTATGCAGGAATCATGCAGTGAAGCATACGAGGAGAAAATTTCAATAACATCCTAGTTTTTCAGGTAACCAGCACACACAGCTGAAATGGATTTTCAGGTGAATAGAAAAGAATCTGACTGCAGAACCTGACACCGAGGAAATCCCTGCAGCACCGGTGGGGCTGTTTGCAGTCATTCTACGCTGACATGTCACAGAGTTTTTAAAAGGCTGTACACCAGAAATTGTTTTGCTCACTAATTTTTTTAGCATGAGTGCATATCCCTTTGGGTGGACTCCTATGCACACTGATGTGAGGAGAGGCTGGTTTTCAAATGGGCACAAAAGTCCCCACAAAAATACTGTCATTATTTGTTCCTGTTGGGAACTTTCTTATTCCTTTTAGAGGTCTGTTTGATAAAGTAAAATGCTAAGGAAAATTGATGGTTACTCTGGTTGCCACATACATTACCATCAGTATGTGCTTTGAGTTTAATCGTGCCTAAGTACATGCTTTAGTTATACAAATAGTTCAAAGGAGAACATATGCCATTTAAATTAACCTGTTAGTTAATCCACTCTAGTCCTGCTAAATACAATTCACTAGCTATGGGAATCACAGCATATTACATCAAGATCGTGTAATACCTGGAATGATGGTAGAGTCTCATGCTAATGCCCCTGAAGGTCTAAAAGAGCAGTGAAGTGCAAATCAATTGCAATAATCTAAGAAAGAACTAAAGACTTTCCTCAAAGCTTAGCTCACAAATGACCTGAAAAAATATAGTGGAGGTGTGTAAGAGAATTTGTAATGTTGTGTAGCTTGCCTTCACATAAGAAGTGCTTTAAAACTTGATCTGGAAGAATTTAGACTAATTTTCAGACTGGAGAGGTTCAAATCAGCATCATGTAATACAAAGCACACTTAAACCAGACTTCAGTGCTTTAAATGGCCACGATGCTGACAAAAATTGACTCAAACCTTGGTCTCTGGTTTGTGCAAGGTTTTACCTTTTTGATGCCCTAGTCTCCTTTAATGGGAGTCCAGGAGAAGCTGTTAATCTACAGCAAGAGGGTGTTTTCATTTTCTGTGACTGCTACGGCCATAAAATACTCTGGACAGCTCCTTGCCTCATGCAGGGCATGGTCAGGCTGGGTGGGAGCATCCAGAAGATCCTGGTCTGTCAAGGCTGGCAGAGAAAGTGCTGCTGTGGGCAGGGCCGGGTGTGGGGCAGAGGGAACTGGTGCCTTGGTTGCCCAGCAGTTCCCCCATTGCTGTTGAGCAGCAGGAATGGCAGCTCTGCCTCGCAGACTCGTCTTCCAGCTTTTAGCATTTCCTTAATTGGGCCATGTTAATGGTCTTGGCGAAAGGGAAAATGATTAAACCACATTTGACTTTAATTTGTTGAGTTGACGTGCACGTTTTTTCTTTCAATGTGGCAAATTGCTAAAAGAGCAAACCAAATAAAATAATTTACCATTAGTCTGCTGTTGCATGAACATGGAATTAAAAGCAAAATAATTTAAAAATGGAACAGTACTTTAATTAGAAAAATTAGTTGTTCAGATTTCCCTATGCTTTGTGTTCAAACCCACATTCAGATTTGGTCTTCCCAGGGACCTGATACTGTGAGACAACTTAGCAGGGAGATACAGGTCAGATAAAAAGTTTAGATGGTGTAGCATAGTATATGTGCAAATATAGATTTGCCTTTCAAAACAAGTAAATCTCTTGTGGATTCTGAGCTCCTATCCTAGGGGCCTTTTAAAAGCTCTATTATGAGAGGTATAGAGTACATCTATTTGATTGTATTTGGTGGCAGCTGAGAATAACAGTACTGGGATTTTTTCTGTTAGGGTGAATTATGAAGACTTGAAAGACAGTGAGAGAACTGTATGGAGATAGAAAGGGAACATTTCATGAAGAATGAGTAAAGGAGCTTAAATACCATCAAGATATTATTATCAGTTACAGGTTTGTAGAGACCTAAAAGTTTGATGCTTAATTTTCTGATAAAATTAAAGAAGGTAGCAAAATATAAGTGGTCGGAGCTGTGATTCCCCTTATGACACGGCCATGGCTTACAGCCAGAGATCAGGATGCACTACATTTAATAGGCTGCAGTGCTGTTCCTTTTACCAACAGCTATGCTTAGGAACCTGTTGCTAACCATAACTCATAGGCCTAAAGATAAAATGTAGAGAGATTGTATATTGAACAGCATGAGTGTCAGGCTAGTCTAGAAGCTTAACTGGAAATATCAGTCATAAAAGGTGCCATTGTGAGGCAAGACTGTTTTCAGGACCTTGGCTGTATCTGATAAGCCACTGAGCTTATCACGTGACATGAAATTCAGCTTTTCATGTGACATGAAATTCTTGTTCATTCTCTGGTTACAGAGACACACATGTGTGGAGCACAGACAAACGACCCGGTGGTGAAACCCTCTGGGCTCAGGTTTTTCACCGCCTGGAACAACTGGCCACAAACTCTGTGTCTAATCCAGGTGTCCTCTCTGTACACAGTCAGCTGTGACCATATCACATCTTTGAGTCAATCTAGTCTGCAGAAGTGTTGGAATATTACCTGGTGACAGTGTTCTCCTTTCAGTGTTTATTCCTAGTGCTGTTTGGTTAATTATGACTGGCCAGGGAACCTCCAAATTTTCTTTCTCTTCCTTGGCTTACTGAGTGAGAATTATTTGTCTTGTGCAAATAGAAATGCACTGCCACACTTCAGTATACCATAAAAGCCTTTTTCTGATCCTAATACTTCTGGCATCATTGGAATTTACTTTAGTAAACATTCATGCCCGCAAAACCCAAACGAACAGGGTTTTTTTCAGGAAGCAAATACACAAATTACATTAATGTGGCTTAAGTAAATCAATTTATAAATAAAAGTAAATATTCATGGAAAACTTAGCCCCTTTAGCAGTCCCCAGAGCTTTTCAGTCTCAGCTGGGGTCAAGGACGGGAGGATATAATGGTGTCAAAGAAAAACAGATGCAGTCAGATAGCTGCTGTGTGATTCAGAGGTATAATTCACCTGAAGTAAGAAATGGGATCTGAAATGCAGCCCCACTCTCTTAAATATAAGGCACTCGAGCTTGTTTTTCTAGCAGGTTGCAATTTTCTTAAATAGTCTGCTAGAGTACGTGTTCTTTTCCAGCCGAAATATATTATGTTTCTCTACTTTCTGAAGTGGGTACTGTAGAATAGTGTGATTACAGCTTTTAGCAGCCTCTTTTTGGCTGCCTGGGCGTCCTTTGGTAATTGCAAACTTGTTTATTGGCATCATTTGCTGGACTTTATTTAATCACTGTGTGTCCTCCAGGAGATGCTTCATCCCTTCTGCGGGCGGCCTCTGCCCGGGCTGTGGCTGTGCCCGTGCCCAGGCACGGGGCAGGCTCTCTTTGCCGCGGGCTGTTGGTGGCTCGGGGCCGGGCCGGGCGGTGCCGCCTGTCCCTGAGCCCTGGGGCGCTGCCAGCGCTGCTGCCACCTCCCCTGGGCACCGGCGTGCCACTGAACTCTGCGGCAGCCGGGCTGGCCACAGCTTTAACTGGGCAGGGTTTGTTTGACGTTCCTCTGTTTATCGGAAAACAAAGTGGACCCTTGTTAACACTGATGGCTTAGATTTGTGTTTAATCGAATTACTCACGGTGTGTGCTGGGCTGTGCTCTGGTTTAAATCCTGCCTTCTTATCCTTGTCAGCCGAATATTTCAGCTCCATTTCTTATTAATCCTGACAGGGAAGAAGAGGTTTTTGTCTTAGAACCCGGCTTCCTTATGGTGCCTGCCCAGGGTTTCTTGCTGGCAGAGTAAGAGGGGTGCTGCCACAAGCAAGGGAGCAGCTTCCCAGCTGATGTGAAAGGGTTGCAGGGGCTGTGTTTGCCCCAGTATAATCACATTACATTTATCTTTGACCCCTTAGGAAAAGCTGCAGGCAAGATTCTTCTAATAGGATAGTTACAGGAAGGAGGAAGAGTCATCAAGTGTAGAAGCCCAAGTGGCTGTTGGAGCTGAATTTTCCACCTATGACCTGGGAGAGAGGGTTTGTGGATTGATATTGAATTGTTTCTGTTACTGCATCTGTGGAAAGGATAGCTGAGAAGAGATTCTGAGTTCTTTGGTTTGGTTTATAGGTTTGTTTGGTTAATGCTTCATGTGGAGCACTAATTTTTCCTACTTGTGGGCTTGGGGGGTTTTTTGTATATGTTTTAATTTTTTTTTAAATTAATCGTGTTGGATTAGGGCTTTATATTCTGTATTGACTTCTATAGATAAAGATATAACTCCATGGATATATAGATATATCTGTGGTGAGCACATATAGTGTTTCTTTCTGCCACTCAAGGTGGAAGCTTGAAAAATATGAAACCCATTCACTGTGTTGGAGTAAGTTGGGCAGGGAGTGACCAGCAGCCAGGGGTACCTGAACCAGGAGAGTGGGAAGCAGGAGAATGCCATGCATTCAGTTTATAGGCTTGTAAATAGAATACAGACTGTACCTTCCACGGCCCTTGTGTTGTTTGAAAATTGCCAAAAATGAATAGTTGGAAATGTTCAGGGGGAATTTTCGGTGTGCTTGTTTATTTGCACTGGCACACGCACGGCACGGAGACGTGCCCATACGTTACACAGGTGCCTGTGTCCAGGTGTGGGCCACAGCTTAGGCTGTCCCTGTGCACTGACAGGGTCTGTAGAGCTCTGGCCCAGGCCCAGTGGAGCCAGCCGGACAAGAGGATAACTGCATTCGGAGTCTAGGGTGAGCCCACCCACTCAATCAGTTGGTGGTGGTGACGGAAAGTTAGAGCGTATGCACAGTTACTGATTTATTTTAATCAATTACAGTGTTCCTAGTGCAGCAGAAACACAAGGTTCCTAATGCTTCTCCCTCAGAAATCAGACTTCCAGGGGACTGTGATCTTTCAGACTTTTGCAGTTTGAAATACATTTACCTCCTCCTTATTAGAAAATTATTTTTGCAAAGGTCATGGATGTTGGTAAAAGAACAATAGAGGGAGACCACATTACTGAACAGCCTCAGATGTAAAGCTATAAAGGTGGGGAAATGCTACCCCATAGCTGCAGTACAACAGGTAGAGTCATCAGAGGTGTCTAGAGCATCAAGAAAATAAATCAGAAATAGAACGAGCAGAGAGATTTCTGGTTTGTTTGGGCTTTCTTTAGGTATCTTTTGTCTTTTCCTTAGGAAATAGCTGGTATTTATTTTTCATCTTTTGCACTGTACAGTGAGTTCTAATATTAGTCATATAAATAGTGACAAACTGTGCCACCATCAACAAATCCACATGGATGTGTGGGTCTGTATATAGCTGTATATATCCATGGTGTTGGATCTATCTACATCCATTATGGATGTAGAGCTGTATGGATCCATGCTATTGGATATATCTACATCCAATATGGATGCAGAGCTGTATGGATCCACATTATTGGATATATCTACATCCAGTATGGATGCAGAGCTGTATGGATCCATGCTATTGGATATATCTACATCCAATATGGATGCAGAGCTGTATGGATCCATGCTATTGGATATATCTACATCCAATATGGATGCAGAGCTGTATGGATCCACATTATTGGATATATCTACATCCAATATGGATGCAGAGCTGTATAGATCCATGGTACATTTGTGAACACATCAGACTATTGAGAGCTTACAAAGCTTCTTCTTCATGCTTTGCTTCCTTAATTCTCATGGGAAAATGGTAGTTACTGTTGATGGTGCTCTGCTGTATTTAGATAAGATCTTTGATACCTTGGGAATGGCTGTAATAGATACCTCTTGTGAGATATCCAGCAGTGTTTCCCTCTTATGTCTCCAGACTGTATCTGAAAAGCTGCTTGGCCAGATGGCACTGTAGATCTGTAACATTTAAACATATTTTTGGCAGCCCTGTGCATGCATAATATCCTGGGTGAAATATTTTTGCTTGCCAGGCTAAAAAAGTGTGTAAACTTCCAAATTCCATCCAATGACACCTAAATATCTTTCTATATTTTCTTGGCCAAGCTCCTGCAGAATACTTGGCTAAACTAATAATAAGCAGATTAAACAAAAGTATTGTTCTTCACTACAGCTGTTCTCCGACTTTTACTGAAGAAGAGTAGTAACTTTTAAGTCTTTTAATATCCTGAATTTTCCAGTGGGGGACTGCTGAACAAAAGTTACCTGTGATCTGTCATTAAATATTTAGAGTTACGACAGTGTCCTGGAGAATTTTTATGCTTTCAGGCAGACCATAACTGTCGATTCCTGCTGTATCTGGTTTCCCCTCGGTTGTAGCACAGTCAGGCTCCGATGCACTACAAGTGATAAACAATTTAAGACCTGTGCAAATAGTCTGACCTCTTTATTTAGCTGAGGCACACAATTAATGTTATTTACCAAACACATGACATTTGGTGATATTTACCAAACAGATGACATTCACCAAAAAGAGTCATATTATGAACCCAATGGAAATTCGCAAAGCATTGGGGATGTATGAAGCAGACATGGAAGATGTGGAAATTCTGGAATTTCAAATCCCAGCTAGTTTCAGAAAAAGCCATAACCTAATACTCATTTGACTTATCAGTAATAAGGGCAAGTGTACGGGCAGTTTGAAGAGTGATAGTTGAATTTTGATGCTTCTTCAAGAGTTGAAGGCCTGAAGTCAGTCGTTTGAGTTTATCCTAGTAATTAAAATTCTAATCATAATCTTACCAGAAGTGTATTTGAAGCATCTGTAAGCCGCACCACCATCTTTCAGGTCACTTGTGTATAAGCAGCCTCATATTTAGACTTATCCGTATGTGGACATTGAGTAATATTATTCAATTTCCAGGGAGTACCGAGGCATGCACTGTAAAAGGCTAAGTTCCCTGGGAGGCATGAATTGTGCTCTCTGACTTTCACTTGTTTGACAATACTGTGAATCCAGAAGTTGAAGTTTGGGGGGGTTTTTGACCAGTGGAGCAGATTTAAGTTGCTGTTTCTGCCTCTTGGGAATATGCAACCAAACCAGTTAAGCACCCGCCGTGTGCATCCCTGTCCTGGTGCAGCTGTACCATAATGCAGAAAGCTGCTGAGCAGAGAAACATAAACCTGTAGTTCAGTGATCAGGACACTTGCCAGAAGGAGAGGAGTCTTGGGTTCTGGTCTCTCTCTGCTTAGGTAGATTTCTGCTTTAGTATTTGATATTAAGCAGTGTAGTTTCTGGATCGAGCCTGTCAAGTTGTTGAATCTTGCCTAGATTTAAATATTATGTTGAGTAATGCCTCATACCTGGCAAACCTGGATTTCACTGTTGTATTTTGGAGGGTCTTTAAACTGAATGTCAAGGTCTTGAGACATTTAGACTTGTGCCTTAAAGAGCAGAGCTCTACAACAGTGTCTTTCAGCTACAATGGAGCTCAGAACTCTCTAGCAATTAAAAGCCAGATGTAGCTGGTTTTCACCCAAGCAAATAATGTACTTTATAGAAGTGTTGCACTCTGTTTAGCTCAGACCTTGGTAGAAGCTGAGAGGCAGGAGCCAGGGGTTTTCAGGAGAGGATCTTGTTTCTTGCCTTTCGAGCATACACCAATTTCTGTTCCCATTTCAGGCGGTTGGTGGCAACGGTTCTGTGGCTCGTGTTGTCTCCCAGTCCCTCTCACTCCTTTGCAGCCCTGAATCTTGGCTGTGCTTAGAGAAGAGGACTCTTCCTCTGGGCCTGTAGATTAGAACCAAGGCACAAAAGGAAAGACAGTTCTGATGAAAAAGAGCACATTGTTACCTGCCAGGTGAAGATGGAGAGATTAGAGGAGTGCTGATGAACCAGGTCTTAGAAAATCTTTCTCCCTCCCATGCCCTCAGCAGCCTTACTCTTTTTTGGGGATCCATAATTAACATGTTACAAGGTATATATTTTATAGCTATATGTACAGTTCTCTTCACATTACTGCAGATTTCTGATTGATTATGGCTTCAAAGTCTTTATTGTATTTGGAACACGATACTCCAGAAATGAATAATTTGGCCTCCTGAGCACAGATGTTGCAATGATGGTTTCTGACCCCCAGGTGTGTTTATTATAATCCATTCTTCATAAAGAAACTGCAAATAATGATGAAAGTACAAAGTGGTAGAAATTGCAAGCAACTGAAACATCATTTCTCTGCTCTGCATTCCACTCAGTCTCTCTAGTGAATCTATGTTATAGGTTGTTTTATTCCCTGATATTCAGAGCCCTATATATTTTGAATATACTCCTTGCTACAAGCTCTGACAGCTACATTCCACTGGAATCACTAAACTGTGACCAGGAGAAGAAATCTCACTAACAGAGAGGAGAACTGAGCTTATGAAACTTAGCACAGGAATAAATAAAAATTACTCTCCCCCTCCCAGCATTCAGCAAAACTCAGCTCATTGAATTGGCTTTCCCTCATTGCATTTCACATGCACAGACACACTTTTCTATCTCTGTTTTTCTCTTATCTGGAGAAGGGAGAGGCATTATTTTTACCTTCTTGTCAGAGTCTGGATATTGTGGTGATAATCAACCTGTAAGAAAATATAACAGCTAAACAACACCATCTTATTGTTTAGAGAAAAATTATATCTCCCTGGTTTTTCAGATCCCAGTGGAAATTCAAGAGAACATGAGAGTGTCATGAAGTCCTTTAGTTTAGTGCTACATTTGTAGGTGCTGAGAGGGACTGTAAAAGCTCGAGGTGTTACGGAGAACAATGCACAATGTTGTTTTAATCTTGTTTGACTGAACTTGGATCCACATTTTTGACACACAGAAAGAGTTGCATCCAGGTCTTTTCAAAAACTGGGTGAGACTTACCCTTTGATCATTGGAAAAAAACCCTAGCTTTTTTTCTCTTCTTTTCAGAAAATTATGCCTTGCATGAATATTGATTCTCTGACATTGGTGAGCAAAAGAACTTATCTTGATTTTCTAGTGAGAGTTTGACTCAAAATCAGAAACTGTCATTGGAAACAAAGATTGATGTAGCCTGTGACTGTGGTATTGAGCTAATTTTTTATTACAATTCTTGATATGTCACTCAACTAAGATTTCCTTTTTGAAGTGGAGCTATAGATCACTGTCAGCAGTTGCTTCTGTTTGTACAGTTTGATTTTATACTTGTGTGTATTTAATGGTTTTATTGGTGAGTAGCCATAACTGGATACCTGCATCACTCTTCTTCTTTTTCACAATGCTTGAAAAGACATCGTTCTTGGAAGGGTTTAATGACAGAATATACTGAATATATGCCCTGAATGTGTTTAGGCTGCTTCTAGTTGCTGGAATCTATGCTACTGCAGTGACTTTATACCTTCTGAAAACCCTGTGAATAGAGCATGGTACAATCCTAATTTAATTCCTTTATTTAGACTTAAAAATCATTCATGTAGAAAAAGCATTTAATCTGTGTATAATGTGCCTGGTTTAAAATTTATTGGGCATGTTATAAAAGGTTTTACATTCTTATTTGACTGCATCTCCAATGATTTGCACACGATGTATCTGATTCCAGAGCAGAGATAGTCTGATGGCCTTAATTCAGCCATATATTTATTCTGAGTCTCCTTACTCTGTAATTGGGGCTTAATTCCTGCTTCAAGAGCATTTCTTGGCCCTAGAGACCTTTGCAGATTTTTCTGGTTTTCCTGTCTGGTTGCATAAGAAATTACAAGAATCACTTCAGTCCTCTTCAGAAAGGTCTCGGGAACATGGGAATTACATTAAGGATAAATTTCTCCAATTGACTGTGTTTGGCACCTCAGTATGTATCTGAATTCCAGAATGTATCCTGACCTTTATGGTGTCATCTCTATCTGACTACACTATGCTTCAAAGAAAGGTCTTACTAGTTTTAAATCTGAAACAGATTATCTAGAGATAA
Organism: Oxyruncus cristatus; assembly: GCA_013399855.1. Classification (NCBI taxonomy): domain Eukaryota; kingdom Metazoa; phylum Chordata; class Aves; order Passeriformes; family Cotingidae; genus Oxyruncus; species Oxyruncus cristatus. The sequence continues at coordinate 802,152 of VXAY01006446.1, forward strand.
ATCACTTGGAGTTGTACATGCAGCTCTGTCAGAAATGAGTAGTGTTTCTCTTTTTTCTTATCCCTGTGATGCTTTATTTGAAGGATCCTTCAGTTGATCATGTCCATAAGTATCTGGGGTTTTTTTTCCTCTTTGGCATGCTGTTATTCCAGTGGAAGACATCAAGGAGTATAACACTTACCTCTGAAACGCTTCAGGATAAAATCAAAGAAAAGAAAACTTCTTATTTCACGGCACTCATTCATATATTGTTGCAAAGAGCTGTTCCATTTATGCGTATTCACAAGAATTCCCCCTGCCCAAGTGTTAGTTATCAAGGAGTGGCATTTGAATGCACTACCTGCTCCATTTTGCTTCTGTTTTTGACAAACATGCCTTTTTTTACACAACATTCTATTTCATTCTGGGAACAGAAGTTGAGGAGGTTTGAAGATCATGCTGGATCAGCATCCAAGAAATTGAAATCTCGGTCCATCTCCTGAGCTATTGCATTTCATTTGTAATACATTAGCTACATCTCATTAGCTGCATTTCTGTCCCAGAACAAGGTACTTGCCGACATGAAAGTAGCCAATAAAATTAATACTTTAGGGAAATGAAAGAGGTCCACACTTTTGCCATTTGAAAATCCACGTTCAGAACTTGGTTGAATTATTCTGTATATTCATCACCAGAATAAACCTAGCTGCTTGCTGTCTTATTGAATGTTGGTGCAGATGGAATCAAAAGCTTGCAAGTGTGTTGGAAGTCCTTAGTAAAGTGTGGGCTGTAGAAGGAATGTCTCATATAACTCTGGTTTAAAGAAACACTCAACCCAAGTTCTGTGCATCACAACAAAACCTCAAGGACCCTGGTCACGAGGATAAAAGATAATGCACCTCTGTAGATTTGTCAAAGACAACGAGTTATAACAAATAATGAAAATAGCAAAAAGGCATTTAAATGTCTCTCCAGAAATCACATATCAGTTAAAAGCCTTTGGTTGCAAATCTGAATAATGCTAAATAAATCAAATCTGACAGTTGTTTCCACTAAATACCTTCTGCTCTGATCTGAGTACCAGCTGTCTGATATTTTCAAATATGAAGCAGGTTATGGAGTTGGATTAACTTTATCCCACCTAGAAAGGTGAAAATGGTGTTCTCACTTTCAGTTCTGTTCAGGTGATAATTAACTAGAAACAAAATACCAAAGATGAGGCAACTATTATATGAAATTATAAACCTGTCATTAGTGTGCATGTTCTGTTGAAATTGATGGTAGTTTAAAGTCAGAAGGGTCCATGAGATGGGGGAAAATTGAATCTTATTAGACATTTTCTTATGCTCTTAATCCTTGTGAAATATATCAAGCGTTTCCCAAAGAAACACCTGGGAAGTTACACCTTGGGTTCTTCACTGAAGTGAATCAGAACGTTCCTGACCTCTGCAGTAGCTCTGGAGCAAGAATATGGAACTGGTCTTCTTCAAGCTGAAAGAATACTCCAGGAGTGATCTGGATTGTCCAGTCTGTGTTGCAGATTGCCAGGGCAGGGGCTGTAAGCTTCCAGGCTTCAGCTGCTCCACTTCCAGCTCCTGCAGCTCCTTTGATGTTGGGGGGGTTCTCCCTGATGTGTTGCTTTCCCTGAGGAAGTGCCCTGATATGATGCAGTTCTTAAGAACAGCACATAATGTTTGCACAGGCTACCACTCCATCACTCCAACCACTGCTACGGAAGAAGTTTGGAGTAATATTCCACTTGAATCAGGAAAGTAGGACAAAATTTGAGAAAACCAAAGTGATTATATTGCTATTATTATATTTATTGTGCCTTTATTTTTTGCTTCTTACTTTATTATCTTAGTATATTTTTCTTCAAATAGCTGATTATGTTAATAAGTAAATAATGTCAGTTATGAAAGCTAGACTTCATTAACTATTGATTCATAATTCACAAAGCTTGTTCATACTTTATTACACAAATAATCGAAAAATTCCAGAAGCTGTTAGTCTGTATGAACCATTCATGACTTTGGTAATAATTTTCAGGAGCACTGCTGCTGACATGCCACCTTGGGGGCAACCTCAGTCATTTATTTACTTTTTGATGTGTTTGATATAATATTGTCAAAACAGGAAAGATGCAAACCAATTAAAAATCCTCTCTGTGCCCAACTGGAGTAATTTACCAACACAGAGGCCCTTTGATGCATTCAGTTTTATTGTGAAATAAAACACTGTGCATTTCTTACAGCTTTTGACGAGATTAATTTTGAATCTTTGTGTCAGGAGATGTACAAGTGTTATCTGTAAATGAGAAATGTATGCCAGGTACAATGCTGGTACAACTACTGCTGAATTTCAATGAACTTTGTGGTTCTAATGTCATGAAGCTCTGTCAAATGTTAACAGAAATTAAAGGTAAAATTCATATGGAGCTTTCACAAATCACAGCCTCATCTGTCAACATTTTATAATAACCTAACAGTTATGATCTATCAAGGTATTAAAGTGCAATTCAGAGCCCCAAAGGAAAAATCATGACATTCTCAGACCAGTGAAGTAGCAACAAATATTTTTATTGAACAGAATTGTCAAGATTTCCTTTCAAACTTCTCTCGCTAATTGCATTTCAAACAACTTCAGTTATAAATGCTGAGAATAGACAGCAAAAAAACACTGAGACTGTTATAACTTTGAATACTTTAGATAACATTGGCTTATGTTTATTTAACGTTTCTTTCTTCCTGCATTTTTAAAAATAGAGCTGATCTTAAATTTTTCATAAGGTAGTTTTCTTTACAAGCACATTAAACTGTGGCACTACAATTCTCATTTAGCAGGGCAGCAGAGACATTAAATACATGAAAGCATTCCATCTTATCTGTCAACACTTCAGGTTCTGCAAAGGCCCGCTGTATGAATGTAGGCCCTGTACAGACACACGTGGCTTTACATTAAACTGCTTGGCCCAAACTTTGAGAACCTTCCACGACTATGAAGTTCATTGTGATTATTGAAAACTGTGTTTGCTGCTGCTGAAAACACAAAGGCTTAGAGCCAGGTTCTGCTCTGCATTACAGCCTGCTTTTGCAAGGTTCAAAGGGCCAATCCTAGCAATCAGTGAAGGGTTGGATCAGCTTCATCCGACTCCTCCCTAAGCTTTCCACCGGAGAAACAGAGAATTTCAAGCATTCGCTGTTGTAACAACATCTGCTTGGAATTATCAAAATAAAAAATTATCTGTGAGGATTATTTTTATTTAGTTATCAGATTGCTGTTGCCTTTTCACTGAATAGTCCAGCAATACATGTTTGCCCAAGGTGTGGAAAATCAAAGGCCAGTTGTTATATTATGTGTGGGTTGGTAAATGTACTTATGTATTCTGTAGACACACACCTGTCTGAGGGGATAAGAAGTCAAGAGGATGCTGTGATGTTTAAGGTGCACACTAACCACGTTCTAATACTGAAACTATTTTATTCATACCTGAAATAAGTGAACATTCAAAAGATCAGGGGCAGAATGAAGTACCTTTGGTTGCACAGCCCAGTGCCATTATTATAGCACTTCAGAAGATTGTTCTTATTCTTTTGTTGTCTTAATCGCTAAATACCCTGTACAGAGTCAAAGAGAAGGGACGCAACTTCAAATGCCTGTTTTTTTAATTTACAAGCTACAAGACTAAGTTCAAATCTAATCTTTTTCTGCTTTGGCACAGTGTGTGATTATACAAGCAAATAAACCTAACTCTTAAATTAGTATCTGAGTAATGGAAATAAAATTGCATTTGGAAAGTCATCTCTTTCTCCTATCTTACAAGTCATATATAAAATTTCTAGTTGTTGTTTTCTCTGAGAATCTAAACGCAAGGATTCCCCTGTAGCCTGTTGGTTAGGAAATGTGCTTTAGAAACATGGGTTAGGATCTCTTTAGCTGGAGGTAGATGTTGAAACCATATTTCCCATGTGTCAGGTGGAGGTTGTTACCAGCTGGTCTATTTATTAAAAAGAGGTTGTCTTCTGTTATGGGAATCTGTCCTTTCATTTCCTTTGCAATTTTACACAACAAAAAGAGAGCTTTTTGGCTTTTGTGTTTGGGTTTTGGTTTTTTGTTGTTTTTTTTTTTTCATTTTAGCAACAAGAGCCCTAATCACTTTAAGTTTTGTTTGCTCTGAACTATTTTTTGAGAAACATTTTTCTCTCTCAGTTCAGCTGCCAAACCACAAATGATCTGTCTCCTTATGTTATAAAAATGTAGTCTTGGGTTGAGGACAAACTGTAATAGTTATAATAACTTTAGAACCTTTGAAGAGCTGCCTTTTTACTACTCTTCCTCTGTAAAAATACCGAGAAAATTTTTCATTTCATTGTCCATTTACTACAGCTTTTATTTGTAATTTTCCATAAAGGTACCCTCTGCACCCTGTAAGTAAGTTTGTACAGTTAATGTGAATCACTGCTTTGAGAGCTTCCATATTTAATCTCTGTGGTGCTGTCATCAACCCAACGGAATTAACTTCTGGTCAAACTTGCTTTTTAGGACAAGGACACAAAACGAGCTGCTTCTCTAGAAAGAAGGAGCTTCAGAGTGAGCCTGGTGGACCTGGAAAGGCGGGTGGCTGGGACCTCCCTTCCTTACACACGTGGAACAAAGATCACTGCACAGGGATCCTCCTGTGTGGGATCCTCCTGTTTCCACTCCGGGGAAAGCATGTTTCATGGGCTGGAATAGCATCACGGAAACCAAAGCTGAACTAAAGAATGCTTTTTCATCGGGGAGATTTCCTGCCTTCATTATACCCCTCGGTAGCTGTAAACAAACCTCTACTGCAGCTGGTAACAGGTCACTCATCTCAGACCCTTACTGGGTCTTCATTATTGCATTCACTCTTTTCTCGGGGTTAGCTTGGGTTTTAGAACCTGGCTCTTTGTATTTCTGACTGGACTTCAACTCCCTTCTTTGGCTTTTTTTCCAGTATTCCCTAAATCTACTTCCAGCCCTGATTAGATCCAGGATGTGCAACAATACAAAAATAATCAGTGGAAAATAGAGTAAAATTGATTTCCTTACAAATTTTTAGAATAGTTGTGAAGTTTATTTGTAAGGAATAATTGTCTGTGCTCTCCTTACTGTGTGGGCCTTAAAATGGTTTCATGCAAGGATTATGTCTCTCCTGCAAAAGGAGCACTTGTATTCCATGCACTGACATTCTTAACTTGCATGCACCTATGGAAGCAAAACCAGAATGCCTGAAGAAAACCCCAAAACTTTTCTCTTAAAATATAAAAGCCAAGTGTTCAGTTTTAGGCCTAGGTTATAATTGTCACTGCATTCCAGCTGCTAGGCAGGAACACTGGGATATGTAGAAATATAGTTAAATGCTTGGACTGTCTTTCTTTACTAAAGAGCTACTGGTGAAGGTAAGTTGATAGAAGGAAGATTTGTTTCATGCCGTGATCTCTTTTTTGTCTAAGAACAGCCTCAGTACTGCAGAAGTACTAAGAACTACAGAAATAACACTATAAATAAATTCCAAAGCCTGTTATTTCAGATGGAATTCCATATCAGATCAGATCTACTGTGACCTACAGGTATTGCAAAACTGGTCAGTTTTGTAGAAACTGGTCAGTTTTGTAGAAACCAGTGTCATGCACAGTTTGAATTCATTTCCATGTGGAGAGTTTTCATCCTGAGATTGCTCCCTTTGAACAGCAAAAAGGTTCTGCTTGGAAAGATAAAACAGATATTAGAATTTAATAGGACCTAGAGTCCAGAAAAGACTTCAGAGTTACATTTCTTTGCACATGTAAACATTCAGCAATTGATAAAATTAAATTTTATAACAGAAACATTAAACCACACTTTAAAATTCATCTCTTCCTTTTGTGGAATAATTATTCCAAGTACAATTTGGGTCTTTGAAGTTACTTCTTTGTCATACTTAAAACACTGTGTTCCATTAGAATTGTTGGGGTGGCTTTCCAATTTTACACGTTATCTGTAAAACAGAGCATAACTTACAGGCTTAGTTTGAAGTATCCTCTTTGTTTTGGTAGAGAATGGATGCTGTAATTTTATGGTACTGGCAACTAGTATTGTGTGACATAATTCCGTCATGGCTAATGTCTCTTATGGTATGTTTTGAGTTACAGGTGTCTGCAAACACAGAAGGGTATCTACTGTATTCTTTTCTCATAAGAAATATCCTAGATAATGCCATACGGGAAGAGAATTTGTGGGTAACAAGCACAGGAGATCAGTGTCTCTGTGTGTGGTGGACTCTAGAATAATATTTTTTTAAGCTTTCACCTATGTACACATATAATTAATAAGTTTGCAGAATTGCATCACTGGGTATTATCTTGTGTCTCACTTGGGGTCTTGTTTCTCCAGCTCTTGCCCTTTGATGTTGGATTTTAATAAGTAAAAAAAATCAAGAGATTGTGTTGTGGAACAAGAGTCTGTAGCTTTGCTTTTGGTCCTCAGAAACATGGCTGGAGGCATTGTAATATATGCTGTTTTACTCAAAACCTTTAGTCAGCAGTAAATTGGAAAGAGCTTTGGGCTTATAAATACAAAATCAATACAAGACCTTGCAAAGATTTGGTGGTTTGCATAGTTCTGCCTGTTCCTCTCGGCACTGGGAGGATTGCTGCTTCAGCTGGGTGCTGATCCTTTAACAAGCCTGGTCTGAGAGGCGACAGAACAAAACTAGAAGCTCAGATTTGGTGACTGGATGGAACCAAGACCAATTCAATTTGATTTTGCTTTAGTATTTCCTTTTAAAAATTAGCTTGTAGGAGCAGTTTTACTTTGATTTCCTCATTCAAATCGCTGCACTCTACTGAATCAAGTTTCAATGAGCTTGAACACAGGAGATAAACAATAAGCATTTCTTTGTTTTCAAATAGCTTTTGAAGCTTCTTTGCTAGCAGCAGACCATGCTTTCAGTGAGGTGGCCACTGTGTCTGCTAAAGACTTCAAGGAAAATGAAAGCAAAATAAGATAACATGAAGACTGCATTAAAATGTGAGAAACAGTGTCCAAATTCAGCTCGTACTGCCAGGGATACCTAATGAGGAAACAATAAAGAACTTGAAGGAATAGAGCATCAGACAGTGTCTTTTGAACAGATGGGGACATAAATAGTCTAGCATATATCAAAAGTGCTAGTACATTGTCTTTATGAATGTAACTTCGCTGGGTTCATAAAAATGTCATTTCATACAAAGTCAAAGGTACTTGCTTAATTAAATGTATATGTCTTCATGAAAAATTTAGCATTTGGCATCTTTTATTTTCTGTTTAGGTAAACTGAAAAATGAACCCTAATAATTTGGGTGCCCGAAGTCCCACTGGGATTAGGTATTTCTTGACAGCTTTGAAATCTTAGATTTAATGCAGGACAAAAGCAAAACATTCATCTGTGGAGAAGTTCTCGGACCTGGTAATTCCCTGAAGGCCCTTCACTGTCATTAGCTGAGGGCTTTCTCCATTGCATGCCAACTCTCCCTGAAGCAGGAAAACCTCCAGCCTCCATAGCATCATCCCGTCACTATGGAAACAAAAACCTTGCTATAATTTCTGCACTGAGGGGAAACAGGTAAGCCATTAACCTGGCAATGTGACTGGAATCTGTGCAACGTGCTGCCGATTCCAGGGCTAAACCTGACACGCACTGGCACAGAGAGAACAAGTTGAAGATAAACCAGTAAAACCTATGTTTAAACGTAAGTGTCTCTAGTACTTAGTTACCACCTTTTAGAAAATGACACAGAGGAGGGAAATCTTTGGTTTGTCCTCCTTGATATGAGCCCTGTCTTAGGGTCGTTCTGAATGCAGCTCCAGGTTTTGTATTTGCTCTGGGTTTGCATTTTTTATTTTTGCTTTTGAATCTCTGAGTCAAACTGAAGCCATTCTTCAGTCCATAAACAAATCCGTATGTTCCCTGTTGCACTGAAAAAAAGTGCAAGGTGAACATTTGGTAGGAGTCACTGAAAACATTCTTGGACAAACCTGGTCTGAATTCCAGGTTCATGACAAGGGCTGGAGTCACGTAAAATCTCATCTGGTTCTGCTGAAATTTTTTGTCAGTTTTCTCAGAGCCTTCTTGAAAACCACTGGCAACAGTGTCAGCTTTAGCACTGTTGAGATTGGGACTGGCACTCGGGAGCAACAGGGCACGGCTCTTTCAATGACCAGGCACCAAATCTGTTCGTCATTAGTGCTCTGCTGCTTTGTCCTGCACCTTTTGAGGAATGTGTGGCTTCCCTGGGCTAGCAGATAAAGCTGCTCGGTCTGAACAAAACAGGGAAGAAGTGTTCAGCAACTTCTGGGCTCTCTTTTTGAAAACATGTCTGTTTTATTCTTCTGTAGCCCCTGCTTCATCCTGACATTTTTAAGTAACTCTATAAAGCAGTTTTCACTGTGCTTTTCATTCTACCACTCGTATTTAATAATTTCACTTCTAGTATTTTTCTTTGCTTCCTCTTGCAGTCATTATCCTCTTTTCCTATTCCTTTTTCTGAAGGCAATATATAAAATACAGTTCAGCTCTTTCCTAATAGTTCCTCATAGCAGACAGAGAATAGGAACAACATGAGTTTATCTGCTCTAGGAACTTTGTCCCCATTGCTTCCCCACCTTCTGCCAGAGGGATGCTTGCCAGCTGATCTGTAACAACACCTGTATCTCCTCAGATTCTCCGGTCTCGAGGTTTCCCACAGGGTTTTGTCTTCACACAGAAAGTTTCATTTAATTTTTGGGGGCTTTTTGTCTTCAAAGAGATAGTGTATTTTGGACACATTGACCTATCATTCCTAACGTTAAAGGTGAAAATAAACTTCTAGCAAAGAATTAAATACTTGTCAGCAAATTTGGAAATGAAGTTACAAAGGAAATAATTATAGATATTTAAAAAATAATTTTAAATTATATTAAAGAGCCAAATTGCTTTCTAGTTCTCCTTTGCCCCTAATTACTTGAGGGTCCGGAGACTCAGACACCAATATGCCAAAATTCTGAGTACTTATGTTTGACCACAAGGAAAAGTACTTTATATTAAAGACAGCCTTTGCACACTGCTTTCTTCAGTCTTTTGCTAAGGCAGTTTCTCTCTGGTTCTTCTGCTGGACTTTATTCTTCCAGGTGTGATCTCCAGCTTCTTCACCTTCCATTTAGTTGGTCCTTGTATGGGCTACTGTAAATGTTTGTACTGTGACTGCTATTAGGAAATTGCAATCCCCAGCTGTCCTGGACAAAATTCCTGGAGCAAACAATGTTTATAGTACAACATATGTTTGTTGTAGTCAGTGAGAAAAACAACCACTCCAACGCCCCTGTATTCCTAACAGACTTGCCTAAATAATATGCTTCATGGCACCACTGGATGTTCTGGGGATGGCAACATTGCTTGAATATTTCTCTTTTACTGCTATTGTTGCTTTGACAGCTTTGATTTTATGGCAACTTTAATCATGTGTATCTTATTCCTTCACCTCTGGCATTTTGCAAATATTCCATTTCTCACTTTCTGCTACCGTAACTACCTTCATCAAATTATAATTCATCAATCTCTTTCTCTCACACCCACAGGGGAAACCCCAAAAGGATACCATGTCAGCTAAACAAGAAAATGCTAAATGTATACATGTAAGAAAATCTATTAATTAAAAAAACCCAAAACCTGAAAAAGAAGAAAAATTGGGTATATAAGTTAATGTGACCCTAAGGCAACATTGGCAGTAACTTATGTGCTGACAGTTATGAGCCTGTTTATTCTATGCTCAACCATATATGAAAAAAACTGCCATCAAGTAGAACAACAAAAAGGACTTGTGCTATCCAAAAGTTACAAAGTAGCAATAAATCATATCAGGAACACTAACACTATATTTACATTTTTCCCTAATAAAATAGTAATTTTCAGAGGCTTTTTTTTTTCCTTATAACATTCGTTTAGCTCCGTGTTCCAGGAAAGGCTGTAGGAGTTTCTGCCTGGATTACAGAAGATTAGAGAGCTGTATAGAGCTATTAGGAATGACATCTGAGGGCTCCGAGCACTTCCCATTGCTTGGTCAGTGTAAGATGCATTCTTCCTCATCACCTGGCAGCTTTTAAGTGAGGTGGATAAATGCAAGGCCCCAAAAATACTTCTGTCCTGTTATCTTGTGGCACTCGAGGGTATCTGAGCTTAGCACAGGTGGTCAGAGCACAGGGCTGACAGTGCCAGGGTCAGGCTTTGACCCCTGTCCAGGCCATTCAAGAGCTGGGCCTTGTGGGTCCCTTCGCAGCTGAGCATCTCCTGCGAAGGCAGCGCTGCCAGGCAGGCCCGGGCAGCGGGGACGGGCTGGCAGGGCCGGCGTGTGCACAGGCAGGTGCCCAGGCAAAAGCCAGGGAGCAGAACTGACACTGCAGCAAAAACGGTGCCAGAAGAAAGTGAGGATGGGGAACACAGGAATCAGCAGCTGGGACACCTGCTCCATCACTTCTGCAGAAATAGGGGATTTTCTAGAGGAAAAAGATCCACAGTTGACTCTCTTATACGTCAGATTGCCAGGTGACTCCAGAGTCATGAGTAAGGTAAGTAGTCAAGACTCATGAGATAACACTGAAAAATTTGAGATTGACTTTTAAGTACAGTAACAGGTTAATTTAATTCATCTTCTGGCTTCTAACCCAGGCTAGTGCTACCAGTTACCTTTTACTTATTTGCAATCTGATTCTTATTGAGTTAAAAGAGAGTCTACTTCAGTCCAAGTTGTTTCTTTTGATGATAGGCCTGACTGTATATTAATAAAGCACACTGCAACCATGAGAGCTGCATTCAAAATGTATCAAAATTATCTTTTGACTCAGGAAGAACCAGATGCAAAACTACCAAAACTCTGTAAAATCTTCCTTTTAAAACTTGTTCCATATCATCCGAAATGGGAGCATGTATTCCCATGCATGTAAAGGCATAACATTTACTTACTAAAATTCTATCTGCAGATGCAGATCAAGGGGTTCTAAAAATTTTAATTTTTTAAAAAATTTAGAATCTGTGCTTATAAACTTCTTAGAGCTGTGGATCCAGACCCATCAAAAGGATAACCCATAAGGATTATTGCTCACGCAGTATTCTCAGCAGATGCACAATTTCCAAAGAAGTTGAAACAGCAATTACTCTTTCAAAAGATAACAGATGTAAAATTTAAAAGTATTTTTCTAAGCAATGGCTGAGTTTCAAACCTGAGCAGAAAACACTGCTACATGCTAAAAAATGAGGTGTGAAGGTTTTCATCGGCTAATGATGGAGAGCTTTTGAGTAACAAATCTTCTCCTGAGAACCTCCTGCATCTTCCCTCAAGTGTGATCAACAGAGAGAAGATAATCCATTAAACCCTTAATAATAGATGAAAGCATCAATTGTTCTAAGTAGCAATTTAAAATCGACAGAAATATTAGGAATTTAGAGAAACAGCACAAGTCCATGGCTTTATCCCAGTGCCCTTCACTTAGAAGTGATGTCATCCCTACATGAGATCAATGGAAGTGACTTGCAATGAGTAAGATACCTTAAGGAGCTCAACATGCAGTGATAACATTAAAGAGAGCTTGTTATAACTCCATAGAATAGCTGGTTGAAAGAGGTAATGGGAGAACTTTGCTATACAGCAGCTCGTCAATACGAGTCATGTTACTCCTTGTGCCTGACCGTGTGGTCTGTTATATTCTATGTAATTAATGTCTCTTAAGGTGCTGAAAGCTTGTATGTCATTTCCCTGCAGACTTCCCACAAATCTTAGTGCTTTGGCTTTCATTTCGTAAAATGGGGAGCTATTACAGGTAATTGTAATACACTTTTGAAGTAAAGTAGTTCTTTTGTTTATGATGTAGCATATTCTTCCTACTCAAATGCAGAAATTGCTAAACTGATATAAATTACCAATTTAATTTGCACTGAACTAAGTACTATCATGTACCGAAACAAGATTTGAGAGCTGCTTTTGTCTTGATATAGTGCCAAACAAATGAAAAATACTTTGTTGATAGATAGACTGTATATACTGTGCATCTTTTTCTCCCTGAGCTGAGGGCAGTGGTGTCTATTGCTGGTTATAGATCTCCATGCCACAGAACAATGTTAGATGTCAACAGCCCTGCTGGGTCGGACGGTGGAGTACCCAAATAAGGTGGGACACAGGGAGCATTAGCTCTGCCAGCTCCAGAGGGGGGCTGTGCTGTTGCAGGTACAGTTTCAGTGTTCGCTGGCATGAATAGCAGTGCAGAGGTACCTTACAACCTGAAGGTACAAAATGAAACACTGCATAAGAGACAAACATCTTTGGCCTTTTTCTGTGATGGCCTGTGCACCAGATCCTTCCCGGCTTTTTTTGCAGGTAGAAACCCAGAATGTAATCCGTAGACTTCATGTAGCAGGGCAAGTGTCAGCAGGAGGTTTGGAATAATCCACTTCCCTGAAGCCCAAAAAGGCATATAAAGACTGCTTAGAGACAGAGTTTTTATGCCTTTAAGCAGAAGGTATTTATTGCGACGTCGGGGAAGCCCCCGGCTAGCGCCGGACAAAGAGCTTCCGAGTGGTCAGTGTAAAGACAGGTAATTTATACAGCTCTTGAGAGTGATTACAACATCTCTACATACATATTCATTTCATTACATTATTAGATTACAATATTCATAGCAGGTGGAGTTAAGGCGGAGTTTGGGGCATGGTCTCCATTTTGAGGAATAATTTGGTGGTACATCCTGTTACTTCATCTCGGGGGTCTTGGAATTTCTCCTCTTCCTCAGGTGTACTTTTGAATTCCCCATTGTCTTTGTCCCAGTCACTGAAGCTTGGAGAAAGCCTTGGCTTCGGGCCTATTTTACCTATTGAAATGTCTACCTTAGCTTACTTTGCCTTAATTTATTACCCCTAAGCCCTTTGTGTAACGCTCCTAGTGTTCTGTGGGTCCAGGTCTGCTGAATGGAACAGAACAACATTTCCTTTGAGTAGTCTAGATATGAAGGGGGGTTAGCTTTCTTAGAGCAAGATACTTTGGTTAACCCTTTTAAAGCCTTGCTTTGCTTCATCCCGGCGGCCCGTGAAGGAATGCAGCAAATACAAGGAATAAATACCATCCCAAATGCTCTTCTCTGTGTTGTTCCTGCAGAGGTAACAGGAATTTGTGAAAAGCAGTAAAAACTTATTTTTCCACCTCCAGGTAGGTAAGTGTTTTTTTGAAATATGTGTGTGATTGATTTTCTGACCAAGAAAGCTGTATTATGCACTGGGATTTTATAATCCTTCAGTTAGCAGTTTGGTCCTAGAGACTGATACTTGCATGGTGGCAGATGACTGCTTACATTTAATTTTCCATGAGTGCCCCAAAACAATGTTGAACAGGATCCCTTTCAGAAATATTTCAGTCCTTTGCTTGTGAATTTTAATTTGAAATGTTGTGTGTTGGTTAACGTGCTCTTACGAACTGCTTCTGTAGGACAGCAGTACAAAACCTAAAGAGGCGGCTTTGCAGACTTTGTTGCTCTTGTTGCTCTTCCTTGGTGAAAGTTAGTCTATACTGGAGAAAAGCAGCCTTTTATTTACCACTGCAGTTGAGCAGAGGCACAGGTAAATGTGATGTGCCATCCAGCACATCCACTCACTGACCTCTCTAGAACAGCAGAATTCCCTGCAAATTTTACTTGCATTGCTAAACTGGAAAGGGATCTTTACTATGTAGAACACTATTAAAAGCTAAAATACAGCAAATACTTCTGAGTAGCTTTTTTGGATAGATCTTCATGGCTGTTATTTTCTTAATCATCTTTCTCTCGACTGTGGTTGAAAAAAAGGCAAGCAAAGAAATGAGTAACTATTTCACCAACAGTAACCTGCTGCCACTCCCTGCTGCTTTTCCATACTGGCACACAGAGCCCCTCTAACTTCTGAGCTGTGTGCACAGGGCAGGGCACTGTATTTCTTTTTCCCTTACACTTCCAAATACTGCCCTGATGTTTTCCCTCGTTCCTGCCAGTCATCCAGCCAAATTAAATTCCTAATGCCAGTGAGCCTCTTGAGCTGTGAAGAATTAGATTTACCTTGTTGTTTCAATTCCTCTCTGAAATATTGTGTATTAGGATACAATATGTTCCTTATCTTTAGTGAGTATCATTTTGAATGACTGAAGCCATTTACCCCCCATATTTAAATCATATCAGCCACTGCTGAAATACAGACTTTTTGGGTAGTGTATTTCATGTACTGGTGGCTTTTTCTGGACCAGGTGCCTTGAGTTTCTGTGTTTCTGTGATTTTCCTCCCAATGTTCTTCTGACCACATTGTTGAAAGGGGTCTGAGCTGCAAGTTTTGAGTGCCAGATCCTGATTGTAAACCTTCTGTGTTAAGAAATATTCAGAACTGTAGGAGCTTTTTGGCCCCATTTCTCATCATAATTAAATATATTAAGCAATATTAGCCTTGTGCCAGTCCCTAGAGTATCCCACTATTAATCTTTCCTATACTGAGAATGTGCTATTTATTCCTACCCCTTGCTTTCTTCCTATTAAGCAGCATTTAATCACTGACAAGAATTTAGCTCTTACCTTGTGGTTACTAAATTTCCTTAATAGTTTCTTGTGAGGAACTTTATCAAAAGATTTTCAAAAGTCATAACTATATCATATTCATTGCTGCTTCTTTATCCATTGTTTTGTTTACCATTGCAAATAATCATAGTGGGTGTGAGAAGCAGAATTCATGTACACAAGGCCAGGTTTTTTTATCATATTATTCTATACAATACAGTCTTCTTTCTTTTAAATTATTGCTTTTTTCTTTTTTCATGGTGCCACAGTGTAGTTGTAAAGTGATAGGAAGGAAATGTGTTTTACCCTCTTCAGTGATACGACTTTCTTTTTCTAGTGCTTAAGAAAGCTTTTCTGCCCACATTTTTTTTTTTCAAGTGTCCACTCTGCTGTAATTCATCCTGAAACAAAATCTGCTTCTGTTTATACACTGGCTTCAGCAAAGGTATCTCACACATGGCTTGTATGTTGAGGTGCCTGGGACTATGTCATATTAAGATTCTGAAAAATATAAATATCTTCTATAGAATATAAGAGAAAACAGTCATAAACGATTCAGTTTAGCATTGACTTTGCTTGGAACAGAAGCTCTGTGAATCAGAAATTGCTCTTCACTGCAGGTATTAATTTTCAAAATGATTTAAGGTCAGTAATTTAGGCAGATAGCTGTGCATCCCAATTTTACGTGTGTGAAGTCAGGTATCTGTCCTTGCCAATGGGCAAATGAACAAAGAGAAGGAAGGTGGATGCAGCTCAGAAAGATGGGGGCCTTAAATTCGCTTTTCAATACTGAAAAGCCCAGCATAACACAGGCAGTTTAGCAATTTCAGTCTGAGAAATCTTCGTTCTCCTCCTCGAGTAAAACTCACCTCTGCTTGGTCTCATGCTCCGTATGGGAAAGGGTATCCAGGCCTGGCATGTGCTCCAGGCCTTTCTGTGGCTGTAGAAAACAGTGCTCAGTGTGTATTGGGGATCCAGCGCAGCCCTGGCTCAGAGCACTGGCCATAATTAAAAACATAGCGTTTACCCTTTCTCGTAATGTTTTCACAACATTGGGCAATCATTAAAAGAATGATTTTAGATAAATGCCTAACTACTTTTATATATTACCCTCAAATACCAAAGAGAAAACCTGCCATGTAACACTCCTCTTGTCCTTTCTGTTAGATGATGGGTACACTGAACAGTAATTAGCATGGCATTGAAAATGCACCAAATAAAATTAGATGGTGGTACCACTTTTGAAAAAAATGTTTCCAGAGAGCCTGTCACAACAGGGCATTGATTCCTGATTATGGTGCTTAGGTACTACCATGGTATGAATAAATGATGATGGAATAAAATTTTCCACTGCTGACTGCAATACTTTCTGTGCTTTTTCAGCTTCCTCAGCAGCCCCTGTTCCCCCACCCTCCCCTTACCACTTCCCTGGTGCTTTTCTCTGCCTTCAGTCAATACCAATGGTTCCAGTGACAAATAAAATCCCGTCTCTCAGTACTCGTCTAGGCTACAGGTTGGAACAAGTGAATCATTAGTTACTTCATGAAATCCTCCTTTGTGCGACCAGGCTGAGAGCAGTTGCACCTTTATGCATATTTTATGCACATTTATGGGCTGCATTTCACAGTGCTGTATTTAGTTCCATTACAGTTTTCCATCATATTGCTCTTTTATTATGGCATTAATTATGTATTGCTTTTACTTTATCTTACAGTATATTTTTTCGTTATTTTCATAGTTGTGTTTTCAGATGTGTAGAAAGTTAATTTGTAACTGTAAGGTTAATGTTATCCTGGCACTTTAGATTAGCCAAGTTGTTATTTTCTGAATGCTTTTGTTGGGGTACCTCTTAAATTTCCTTTTAAAAAAAGCAACATTAAAAAGTCTGAGAAACTAAATAATTCATAAGCAGAGGGGATTTTTATAAAAATAAAAGAGGTTTTTAAGGAGGATGAGCTTCCACTGTCACCATTCCAGGTCATATGAAGCAGCCCATGTTGAAAGTGGGCCACAGTCAGCTTGAGGGAGGTGGTGAAGCGGGAGCTGGTGGAAGTGACTTCATGAAAACAGCGTAGAGACGTAGGCTCACAGCAGTATAGAGGCTTTTCTCACCACAGATAATTTTCACTCCCCACATGTGCAGTGAGCCTCTGAGTTGGCAACAGTGCATGACTGAGTCAGTTATCAGCTGTGGGTTCTTCCCGAGCTAACTCAGGGCACTGAGAGGAGAATCCTATGCCTTTGGATATGAGTCTGTAACAGAAAACACTGTTTTGTTCAAAAGTGCCAATATTCCAAACAGTAGGGATGCAGGTAAAAGTGAAACATCATCATCAAGAGTTATTTGGATGCGTTGTGATTTCTTGTGAAAATAATGAAATGGTTGAGCTTGTAGAGCAGATGAACTTAAACAATTATTTCCATTACACTCGCCTAAGAGAACGTAAAAACAGGGTTTTGTGGTATTTAGAGGCTTTGATGGGGCTTGTATGAGTAACACCACCCCAGACTGGATTGTAATTGTGGATCGCAGTCTGCAAGTGTCACCAAATGACTGTATTGGCATGGAAGACATTTCAGGACTGCTGTCTGGGTTCTACTTCAGCTGGTGAGTCCCCGCAGAAGCCAGAAGAAGAATGGAAGTGTAGAACCCTTTGCAGCCCAAATTCATAACAGGAGATTCTTGCAGAGAAAAATTTCTAAGGCTGCAAAGGGTACTGGTGAGCTTCAATGACATAACATTTTGAAGTCCTACCTTCTAATTCACATGAAACTTGATTCACTGTTTTTAATTTCCTGTCCAGTTATATACCAGTTAATCTTTTGGTGAGAAGACTTATTCAAATTTGTCTTGATTTATAAGATAATAACAAAATTGGCCAAGTCTGTATTAAGGATGGGTAAGAAATTCTGCAGTACTGGTGGAAACAGAAAAAAGATGTTAATAGACAAAAGCTTTGCTTGTGTCTTACCACCTTATTTCTAGAATTTCTAGCTCTTTAAATTTATTTCTTTATAAATTCTTTTTAAAAAATGGAACAACTAGGTTAACAAAGCCGAGTGAGATCTTAATTGCTAAACACCTGCAGATCTCAGAAATTGTGGTGGCTGACAGCTTTTCAAAATGAGACTGTTTCGTATTGAGCTTTTCCATATATTTTCTTCTGTTTACAGATGACAGAAAAAAATCTGGTGAATCTAGGGATTGTTTGAAAGGAGTCATTTTGAAGAGATTTGCCCATTTGAAACAAAGACTGAAAAAAGCAGGCAAAGGGAAAAGGTTATTTTGTCCTTTGTGCTATTTTGCTGTTCTTAAGAGCACAGTTCTTTTGCCTTTCTTACTGCTTTTCTAGCTGCAGGCACAGCTGGAGTTCTTTCCTACCTGAACACTGGCTCCTCTTTACTATCTAATTTTCCTATCCTAGGAAAGGAAAATTATCTAAATGTAATCAGAGAAAACAAATATTTAATATTTAAAGTTAGCAGGTAAAGTGATCATGAATGTACTTCTTCCCTCATTAGATTTGCCATTTGCATGCTTTACTTAATTATAAGGATCATGTTGCACGTCTATTCTGTTGTTTCTGCTTCAGTGATATAATTCATCCCTGGCATTTCCATGGCAAAAAAAAGTCATAAATCTTCCTGACAGAAAAGTTCGGGCAATTTCTCCTCAGTTGCACTTCCTTGTTTACACGCAGGTGCCGAGCTGCTCGAACCCAAGTGGTGGCCCATGGCGAGGCTGCCCGAGTTCTTTCTCCTCCGTGCGGGCCCAGGGTGGGCGCGGGCAGTGAGGGCAGGGGCAGCGAGGGCGCGGGCAGCGAGGGCGCGGGCAGCGAGGGCGCGGGCAGCGAGGGCAGGGGCAGTGAGGGCGCGGGCAGTGAGGGCAGGGGCAGT